>CM072557.1:33234152-33659152 GCA_036898215.1 Platycarya strobilacea | reverse complement strand
TACCTTCTTTTATAAGTAACTTGTCGAGCTTGCAACTGTTGGGAATGGAGAAAAACAACTTTAGGGGAAGTATTCCGAGTGATATATGGCATCTTCCAAATCTGAATACATTAGAATTAGGACAAAATTATCTTACAGGGGCATTGTCCCAAGCAATTTTCAACAGCTCATCTCTACAATTTATTTCCATGTCACTCAATTTCTTGTCTGGAAATATTCCGATAGATGCCGGGCTACACTGCTCCAATCTTGAAATTCTGCTTCTTCCTTGCAATAACCTTAGTGGCCATATCCCACCATATATTTCAAATTGTTCCAGACTAACGCAAATTGAGTTTAGTGTCAACTTTCTCTCTGGACCAATACCCGGAAGTCTTGGAAACTTAAAATTCCTCCAAGGGCTAGGTTTGAGTAATAATCAATTGACAGGAGAGCATGGAGATGAAGAGCCTAATTTCATTTCATCTTTAACTAATTGTCCAGCTTTGGAAAGCCTCGCTATATTCTCCAATCCCCTGAATATTACGATTCCAGAATCTATCGGAAACTTTTCCATTTTTCTTAAAGGCATTTATGCATCTGAAAGCCAAATAAAGGGTCATATTCCTAATGAAATTGGCTCCTTGACCGGCTTGACCGAACTTGGTTTAAGCAAAAACATTTTGACAGGGAAGATACCGTCAACATTGGGGGGATTGAAAAAGTTACAAAGACTTTACCGTGATGCTAATAAGTTTGAGGGCTTCATTCCACAGAGCTTATGCCGGTTAAGTAACTTGGGAGAGTTAGTTCTCTCAAATAATCAATTATCTGGGCCCATCCCAAATTGCCTTTCAAACCTCAGTCGTCTACAAAGGCTATACCTTGATTCCAACATATTGAATTCTTCAATACCTGCAAGTATTTGGAATATGGAAAATCTGGTATTTTTGAATCTATCATCGAATTCCCTTGGAGGATATTTCTCTACAAACATGAGAAAAACTAGAACCATGGTGTACATGGATCTATCACAGAATCAAATTATTGGAGATATTCCAAGCATCATAGGAGCATTTGAAAGCTTAATTTATCTTGACTTGTCAAAAAATTCATTTCAAGGTGTCATTCCACAATCTTTCGGTAACTTGAAAGGTTTGGATACCTTAAATCTCTCTTTCAACAACCTCTCCGGTGCCATTCCCAAGTCACTCGAGACACTTCCATTCCTTAAGCATCTGAATTTATCTTTCAACATGCTATCAGGAAAGATTCCATCAAGTGGGCCTTTCGTAAACTTCGCGACAGAATCATTTGTTGGAAACAAGGCACTTTGTGGGAATCCAACTTTTGGAGTTCCAACTTGTTCAGGACATTCTCAAGGATCAAGGTTGAAACATAATTTACTCAAATATGTTGTTCCAGCAGTTGTGTCAGTCCTCATCTTTGTAGCACTGCTCTATATTCTTATCAGATATCGAGAAAGTAATATGCAGGTTTCTAGTGCACTTAATACATTGCCTGGCTTGGAACATAGAATGATAACATATTAAGAAATTTCTCAAGGGACAAACAACTTTTGTGAAAGCAACTTGATTGGAACTGGAGGTTTTGGTTCTGTATACAAAGGAGCATTAACTGACGGGACAATTGTTGCAGTCAAAGTCCTAAATTTACAATCGACAAATGCTTTCAAAAGTTTTGATGTAGAATGCAAGGTGTTACGAACTATCCGACATAGGAATCTAGTTAAAGTCGTGAGTACATGCTCTTACCCTGAGTTCAGAGCTTTGGTGTTGCAATACATGTCAAACGGCAGCCTTGAAAGATGGTTATACTCTCACAACTACTGCTTGAGTCTTTTTCAAAGAATAAGCATTATGCTCGACGTGGCATCGGCGTTGGACTACCTCCACCATGGACAATCAGAACCTGTGGTGCATTGTGATTTGAAGCCTAGTAATATCTTTTTGGATGAGGATATGATTGCACATGTGGGAGATTTTGGCATTTCAAAGATATTACTCGAGAACAAGGAGGCAACACAAACCAAAACTCTTGGTACACTTGGCTATATTGCACCAGGTTCGTGAATATTCCACTATTAATTAAGGCAATCTAATAATAAATAATTTGATAAATAACAACAATGTCCAACTTTAGAAATATCAATCTTATAGGCTTAGACTCATGAATATGCACTAGAACTAGGATTTACACCAATCATGGTTGCTTTGCCTTTGGATTATTGCATGTGTTTTTGATAAGTAAAAACTAGCTAGGAATTCATCAATAGTCTACAAAAAAACATCAAATAGAAACTAGGAAAAACACACTTGTATGAAGGATAATTGTGTAGTTTAGAATCTTTCTTCCTTCTTTGGACATTAGAGTCGTATGAATATCCATGTCCACTTTTACACCAAGTAGGAAAACGTATATTTAAGATCTTAATTGTGAATATATTTTATTTGGTTTTAGAAGTTATTTGTTTTCATATTTCTTGTGCAGAGTTTAGGCTTATTTAGTTGAATCTTTATTCTTGTTTAGAGTTTAGTTGGATTAATTATTTGTTTTTGCACCTTGATTTTGGGCATATTGATACATTTGTAATCCCTGGGTGTTTGGTTTGTTAACACGGTATTCCTCTGCTAGTAAGGACATTCAATAAATTTGGGACGAGATCACTATTAGACATGTGACCTTCAACCTTTGGGGAGCCAAAAAAAGTAGGAATACGTACACAATGCACAACTGCTTCAAACCAATACAAATTAATTAAAATTAAGCTTAAATAAATATACAAATGCAACACATTTGTAGTTGTATTTATCGACCTAGAGATACTCATACAAGGTTCTCACAAGATAATTGAAACTATTTTCAAGCAATCTGGTGTTAGTATTGGTTCAATGCATGCGCACCCAAAAATGTGGATAGGAATTAATTATCATATATGTAGTATACACACAAGTACATATTGTATGCCTATTAAATCAATCATAGGTAAACTACTTTTCTTTTCTTTTTAGCCAGAATATATGAATTATTTTCTTGCAAATAGCTATTGGTTTGCTAACTTAAGATGAAATTTGTGAGCAATGATAGAATATGGATCAGAAGGAAGTGTGTCTATCAATGTGGATGCTTACAGCTATGGTATAATATTGTTGGAGATTATTACAAGAAAGAAACCCACTGATCACATGTTTGCTGGAGAATTGACGTTGAGACAGTGGATAAATGCTTCGTTTCAGAACGAAATGATGGAAATTGTGGATGTTGGTTTGTTAATGATAGAAGAGGGAAGAGACCCGATTGCTTTGCAAAGTACTCTTTCATCCATCATAGAATTAGGCTTGAGGTGTTCTGAAGAGTTGCCAAATGAAAGGATCAATATCAAGGATGTGATTGTCAAGCTTCACAAAATCAAACTGTCGCTTTCTGAGAACAGAAACAAGCGTATCTGATATCGTTAATACTAGTATTGCATGGTAAAGACTGTTAACTTAATTGAACTGTCAAATTGTCAAGTGTCATATGTCTGTATATGTTATATGTCATGTTATGTATGTCTGATAGACTGATATCAAACTGTCAACTGTTATATATGTCTTTAATCCTAGTATTGCATGGTAAATACTGTTGACTTCAGTGAACTGTCAACTGTTAAGTTTCATGTGTTTGTATATGTTATGACATATATGTCATATATTATGTATGTCTGATATACTGATATCAAACTATCATATGTTATATATGTCTTTATAACTTCCATACTTCAAGAACTTGTTTGGGATTTTCAACCAAAGAAGTGATTTCCATCTTCAGACTTCAATCCAATCAAATGTCTATATTACCAACAAAATAAACAACGCACCCAAATAATTACATCTTTGTTCCTTCAAAAATATATAGACAGCCTGGGTGAACCCAAATACAATTGAAAACAAGAAGAAAAATATTGAGGACATTTACTTCTCAACATAGCTAACCAATGTAACCATAAACCTCAAAGCCAGTATAATTTGTATTGGTGGCAAATCGGTATTTGCTTTTCAATTCAAATTACAATGAAGGATAACTCGTAGCCATGGCTTCTTTTCAATCATTTGAAAACAGAGGATCCAGATCAATCTAGCCAGAGATATAGTGGATAGGCTCCCTCTCATTCCATTTTGTCTTAGCACTTTTGTAAGCCTTTAGCACAAAGGTCTTCCTCAAGTTGCATCAATAGAAACAATCCGACTGATTGACCCCTAAAATAATACGAATAAAATTGGGAGAAATTAGATCATAAAATTATTTATTTCATCTAAAAATCAAAATCTCAATTCTAATTTAACAGTTATATGACCCAAAAAACATTTCATTTGGAATCAACTGAAACACTAACTTTTCAATTTAATGATTTTAATTCCCCCAAAATTTATTCTCACTTGCCAGCAGCAATAAATAATCCCAAAACCTGCAAAAGCCAAAGTAGTGAAAACATATAAAGTAACGAAGGAGATTTATAAAGAGGAACAAGATAATCTTACCAAACCATCGGAGCAGATGAAATATCAAAGCAGGAAAAGTTAGGGAAAAGGAGGAATGGCAGGAAATCAGTGGAATGGGTGGTCTAGGAAAGAACTTCCTCAAAAGAAATCCTTCTTTCCTAGCTTCCCAAACCCTAAACTTCCTGCACTTCTCTCTCCCCTTCCCTCTTCACCCTCTCTTCCGCATACATATTTATAAATCACTCACACAGAACAACAAAAGAAACTGCAAACAAGCTAAAGGAAGAACAATACTAAAGACTTAATATGTGCAGCCGATCTGGATTCACATAAAAGATTCGAATAAACCGCCCGATGATGCAGAAAAGAGCTAGAATAATCGATCGAAGCAAGAAAAGCTAGCGAATGGGAAGAATAGCAGGAAACCAATGGAATGGGAGGAATAGGAAAGAAAGATAACAATAATGTTTATGACAACACTTTGGTTCTTTCCTATCTTCCCATTCCGAAGAACTTCCACAACTCACTTTCCCCTTCGCCCATACTCCTCCATCTTTCTAACCTACTTCCTACCATCTTTACAGATCAAGCACTCTTTATATAAAGACATCGGAATAAAGATTCGATTTTGGGACATCCAATCTCACGTGAATAAAGAGGAAAGAGCCGAACCACAGGAAATTTTTGGAATTGGGTGGCTTAAAGAAAAGAGAGTGGGTGTTCAGGAAATGCCTGGGAACTTCCGTCCCCATCCACTGGTATAAAGAAAAAAACGCGTGCTGTGGGGTTGCTTTGATAGTTAGGTGATTCAGATGAATAATATAATATATTAAAATACAATAATAATTAATAATTTGTTATATGTAATTAAACGAATAGAAGGACGGTTGTCGCTCTTGTTCCATCACTAAAATTATGTGAATGATTCTATTATTATTATTTTAAATTTTGTATAGTAACTTGTATAGTATTTGTATAGTAATTTCAAGACCTATAAATAGGAGGTTTTAATTATTATAAAATTCATAAGAAAATATAGAGAGAGAATAAAGTTTTAGTTCTTAAAAGTTTCAAAGAGTTTTTTTATATATTTTTCTCTTGCAATAGTAATTTCTTTCTTTAGTTTTATAACACGTTATCAACACGACGGTTCTACCAATTCTGAAACTAGTAGTCTTATTTCTTTAAAATAGCAAATCTTACAAAATTGAAATTTGTTTATCTTGACATATCTGGAAAAAATTATTTATCCTGGATACTTGATGCTGAAATTCATTTTGATGCAATGAATCTGGGTAAAACAATTAAAGAATGAAATCAAACGTCCATGTAGAACCGTGCTAAAGTAATGATTTTCCTTCGCCACCATCTTCACGAAGAATTAAAAATTGAATATTTTACAATAAAATATCATTATATTTTGTGAAACAGTTTAAGGGAGAGGTATGAATACCAGAAAACTGTTCTCCTTCTAAGAGCTCGTTTTCATTGGCTATACCTGAGGTTGCAAAATTATAAAAGTGTTAGTGGGTATAATTCCGCACTTTTTAAAATAAACTCAGTACTACAATTATACGGTGAGAAAATCACCGATGATGATATGTTAGAGAAGACTTATACTACATTTCATGCCTTAATGTGCTCCTGCAGCAGCAGTATCGAAAGAGAAAATTCAAAAAATATTCTGAACTTATATCATGTCTTCTAGTAGCTGAGCAGAACGATAAACTCTTATTAACAAACCACCAATTACGTCCTACTGGCTAAATATCATCCCCTGAACCGAATAGTAATAGGTTTGCATCATTCCCAGAAGTGAATGGTGCATCCTTTAGAAGAAATCGGGAGTGTGGACGTGGTAGGAGAAATTATAGAAATATTGGTCCCAGAAGTGACAACATTAAAAGGGATAATAATATACCGTATCACCAGAAGTGGTACAATTTAGAAAGGGGTAAAAATCTCTAGAATAATTTTTTAAAGAAAAGTGAAGAGGTGTGCCATAGATGTGGAATGACTGGACATTGGTCACATACCTGTCGTACGGTCAGGCACTTAACTGATTTATATCAAGCATCTATTAAAGGAAAGAATAAAATGCATGAAACAAATTTAGTAGAACCATTAGATAATTTATTAGATTTAGTAGATGTAGATGTTACTCATATTGATGTCTCTAATTTCTTTAATCATCCTGAAAGTAGTATTGACCACTTAATTGGAAATGGAAGTGTTCCACTCAATTAATGTATTTTCTTTCTATTATCTGTAATAAAAGTTTTGTATAATTTGTAAAATCATGAATCATATTGATGAGTTTTTTATCTCTGAGTTGAATGATAAAGATATATGTCTGACTGACAGTGCTACAACTCACACAGTTCTTAAAGAAAAAAAATATTTTCAAAATCTAACATTAAGTAAAACCTATATCCATACCATATCAGGCGCATCAGATTTAATTGAGAGCTCCGGAAGAGTTTATATTGTGTTGTCTAATGGTACTAAATTTTGTATTAATGATGCTCTATTCTATTCACAATTCAGAATAAATTTATTAAATTTCAAAAATATACGTCGTAATGATTATCATATTGAAACGACTAATGAAGGCAGTAAAGTGCATCTTCTTATTACTAGAAAAATATCGGGCCAGAAGCTCGTATTAGAAAAATTGTCTGCTCTATATTCTGGATTATATTATACAAAGATGAGAATAATTGAATCATATGTGATAAAGCACCAAAAGTGCATTGACCCCAAAGTATTTATGACTTGACATGATCGCCTTAGACATCCGGGATATATAATGATGAGACAAATTACTAAAAATTCGCATGGACATCCCTTAAAGAATCATAAGATATTTCTACCCAATGAATTTTCGTGTTCTGCATGTTCTCAAGGTAAGTTAATTATCAGACTATCTCCCTCAAAAGTCATTGTTGAATCTCCATCCTTTTTACAAAGGATGGAGATATATGTGAGTCTATTCATCCATCAAGTGAACCATTTAGATACTTTATGGTTTTGATTGATGCATCTAGTCGATGGTCACATGTTTGTCTGCTTTCTATTAGAAATGTTGTATCTGCTAGATTTATTACTCAGATAATCAAATTACAAGCATAATTTTCTAAGTATCCAATTAAGACCATTCGATTGGATAATGCAGGTGAATTTTTATCTCAAGTTTTTGATGATTATTGCATGTTAATAGGAATAGATGTTGAACATCTTGTTGCCCATACACACACACAAAACGGTTTAGCTAAATCTTTGATCAAAAGGTTTCAACTAATCGCTAGACCTTTACTTATAAAATCAAGACTACCTGTTTCTACTTGGGGACATGCTATACTTTATGCGGCGTCTTTAATTCGCATTAAACCATCTGCATATTATAAATGTTCTCCATTACAATTTACATTTGGTCAACAACCAAATATTTCTCATCTTCGTACTTTTGGATGTGCTGTATATGTTCCAATTGCCCTTTCACAACGTACAAAAATGAGCCCTCAATGTAAACTTGGGATATATGTTAGTTTTGATTCTCAATCTATTATTAGATATATCGAACCCCTTACAGGGGATATGTTTAAAGCACATTTTGAGAATTGTCATTTTGACAAATCCAATTTTTCATTAATGGGTAAAGAAAATTCGATGTCTAAAGCACGACAAGATATTACTTGAAATAATAAGACTCTGTTTCAATTTGATACTCCTACAAATGAATGTAAACTGGAAGTTCAGAAAATTATTCATTTACAAAATGTTGCAAATCAATTACCGGATGTATTTACTGACACTAAAAGTGTAGTAAAATCTTATATTCTTGTGTTAATGCTTCAGCAAGGATTGAAATCTTTAAAGGATAAATTGTCAAAACAGTAATAGGTGAGTCTAAGGCACGCCTGAAGCGTGGAAGACCTATTGGTGCAAAAGACAAAATTTCTAAAAGGAAAAGAATACTAAATGAATTTGGTATTCCTGAAGAACACGTACCCATAATACAGGTTACAAATATAATTTGTGCTCTTAAAGGGCTCAAATCTTCTATTCCAGAATCTCCTGAAAAAGAAACTCTGAAAAGTATAAATCTCCTGAAAATAGACCTCTTGAAGAGGTGTTTCATGAAATGTTTTCCCATGAAGAGGAACAGGTATCTGAAAATAATGAGATCTCAATACATTTCATGAATACTAGAGAAATTCTGGATAGAAATAAAACTGTTGTCGACAACATATTTTCATATAAAATGGCCATTGACATTACCAGAAGTAATGAAGAAAGTGAGCCAAAAACCGTCGAAAAATGTCAACATAGAAATGATTGGCCAAAATGGAAAGCAGCTATTGAAGCTTAATTAAATTCGTTAGCAAAGCGAGAAATATTTAGACCTATTGTACAAATACCAAAGGGTGTAATGCCTGTTGGATATAAGTAGATATTTGTACGAAAACATAATAAGAAAAATAAAATTGTGCAGTACAAAGCACAGCTTGTTACACAAGGTTTCCTGCAGAAACCTGGAATTGATTATGAAGAAACATATTCTCCCGTTATAGATGCAATCACATTTAGATTTTTGATTAGTATGGTTGTTACAAAAGGATTAGAAATACGGTTGATGGATGTAGTCACTGCATATTTATATGGATCCTTAGACTATGATATATATATATATATATATATATATATATGAAAATCCCTTAAGGATATAAAATGCCTGAAATATCTACAAGTACATCTAGAAATATATACTCTATCAGACTACAAAGATCTTTATATGGGTTGAAAGATTCTGTACGCATTTAGTATAATCTCTTAAACGAATATCTATTGAAAGAAGGATTTGAGAATAATCCTATATGTCCATGTGTTGTTATTAAGAAATCAGAATCTGGATTTGTCATTATTACGGTTTGTGTTGATGATTTAAATATTTTGGAAACTCCTGAAAAGATCTCAAAAACTACTATATATTTAAAGAATGAATTTGAAATGAAAGATCTTGGCAAAATACAACTTTATCTTGGCTTGCAGCTCGAACACTTGCCAAATTAAATTTATATTCATCAGTCCATGTATACTGAGAAAGTCCTAAAACATTTTTATATGGACAAATCTCATCTCCTGAATACTATAATGATTGTTCAAACACTTGATGTGAAAAATGATCTATTCCGTCCTTGTGATGACAATGAAGAAATTCTTGTTCTTGAAGTACCATATCTCAGTGCAATTGGAGTTTTAATATATCTTACAAATTGCACTCAACCAGAAATTACATTCTCAGTTAATTTGCTTGCAAGATATAATTCTACACCAACTCGAAGGCATTGGAATGACATTAAACATATCTTTCGTACCTTCATGGTACGGTTGATATGAGATTATTTTATCAACGTGAATCAAGTCTATAATTGATTGGGTATGCAGATATAAGTTATCTTTCAGACCCACACAGAGGTAGATCTCAAACTGGATATTTATTTACTTATGGAAATACTGTCATATTATGGAGATCTGTTAAGCAGACACTATCTACTATTTCTTCAAATTACTCAAAGATCATTGCTATTCATGAAGCAAATCGAGAGTGTATTTAGCTGAGATTAGTAATTCAACATATCCAAGAAAAGTGTGGACTTCCCTTTATCAATAATAGCCCAATAATTTTATATGAAGATAATACAGCTTGTATCACTCAAATCAGAGGAGGATATATCAAAAGTGACAGAACCAAATATATTTCACCTAAATTCTTTTATACTCATGAACTTCAAGAGAATTGTGAAATTGATGTCAAGCATATACGATCTAGTGATAATCTGACAGATTTATTCACAAAAACGTTACCAACTTCAACATTCAAGAAGATTGTGCATAACATTGGAATGCGAAAACTCAAAAATCTATTGTCATGCACTTTTCAGGAGGAGTAAATTTCCTAAAAACTTGTGCTGATTGTACTCTTTTTCCTTCGCTAAAGTTTTGTCCCACTGGATTTTCCTTTGTAAGGTTTTAATGAGACAATATTAAAGCACTTGTCGATACATAAGAAGACTGTACTTTTTTTCCTTCGCCATTGATTTTTCTTCCCACTGGGTTTTTCCTTTGCAAGATTTTAACGAGACAGATTCTTTATGGGTGGTCATTCAAGGGGGAGTGTAATGAAACGAATATAAATGGAGGGACGGCTGCCGCCCCCTGTCCCACCAATAAAATTATGTGAATGACCCCACCACTATTATTTTAAATCTTGCATAGTGACTTGTATAGTAACTTGCATAGTAATTTCAAGACCTATAAATAGGGGTTTCAATTGTTATGAAATTCATAAGAAATTATAAAAAGAAGAAAGTTTCAATTCTTAAGAGTTCCAAAGAATTTCTTATATATCTCTCTCTTACAATAGTAGTTTCTTTATTTAGTTTTATAACATTATAAAACTAAAAAAAATAACTACTATTATAAGAGAAAAGAAACCATTAAAACTATATTAAACTTTCTTCTTTCTATATATTTTCTTATGGAGTTTATAACAACTGAAACCCATATTCATAGGCCTTAAAATTATTATACAAGTCACTATGCAAAATTTAAAATAATAGCGGTACGGTCATTCACATAATTTGGTGGTGGGACAGGAGGGCGGCAGCCGTCCTCCCAATGAATTCATTACACTCTCCCTTGAATGATCACCATAAAGAATCTGTCTTGTTAAAACCTTACCAAGAAAAAATTCAGTGGAAAGAAAAACCAATGGCGAAGGAAAAATAGTACAATCTTCTTATGTATCCACAAATGTTTTAAGATTGTCTCATTAAAATCTTGCAAAAGAAAACTCAGTAGGACAAAACCATAGCGAAGGAAAAAGAGTACAATCAGTACAAGTTTTCAGGACATTTACTCCCCCTGAAAAGTGCATGACAAATAGATATTTGAGTCTTCACATTCCAATGTTATGCATAATTTTTTTTGAATGTCGCAGTTGGTAATGCTTTTGTGAATAAATCTATCAGATTATCACTATATCGTATCTGTTTGACATCAATTTCACATTTATTTTGAAATTCATAATAATAAAAGAATTTAGGTAAAATATGTTTGTTCTGTCACCTTTGATATATCCTCCCCTGATTTGAGTGATACAAGCAGTATTATCTTCATATAAAATTGTTGGGTTATCATTAATCATTAGAAGACCACACTTTTTTTGGATATGTTTGATCACTGATATCAGCCAAATATACTTTCAACTTATTTCATGAATTGTAATGATCTCTGAGTAATTTGAAGAAATAGCAGATAATGTTTGCTTAACAGATCTCCAAGATATGGCAGTATCTCCATAAGTAAATAAATATCCAGTTTCAGATCTACTTCTGTGTGGGTCTGAAAAATAACCTGCATCTGCATACCCAATCAATTGTAGACTTGATCTACATTGATAAAATAATCTCATATCAACCGTACCATGAAGGTAACGAAAGACATGTTTAATATCATTTCAATGCCTTTGAATTGGTACAGAACCATATCTTGCAAGCAGATTAACTGAGAATGTAATATCTGGTCGAGTGCAATTTGCAAGATACATCAAAACTTCAATTGCACTGAGATATGGTACTTCAGGATCAAGAATTTCTTTATCGTCATTGCAAGGACAGAATAGATCATTCTTTACATCAAATGTTCGAACAATCATTGGAGTACTTAGGGGATGAGTTTTGTCCATATAAAAATGTTTCAGAACTTTCTCTGTATACAAGGATTGATGAATAAAAATTTTATTTGACAAGTGCTCGAGCTGCAAGCCGAGACAAAATTTTGTTTTGTCAAGATATTTCATTTTAAATTCATTCTTTAAATGTAGTAGTTCTTGAGATCTTTTCAGGAGTTCCCACAATATTTAAATCATCAACATAGACCGCAATAATGACAAATCTGGATTTTGATTTCTTAATAAAAATACATAGGCATATAGGATTATTCTCAAAACCTTCTTTCAATAGATATTCGCTTACGCGATTATACCACATGCGTCTAGATTACTTCAACTCATATAAAAATCATTGTAGTCTGATAGAATACATATTTCTAGATGTACTTGTAGATACTTCAGACATTTTATATCTTTCAGGGATTTTCATATATATGTTATGGTGTAAAGATCCATATAAATATGCAGTGACCACATCTATCAACCGCATTTCTAACCTTTTTGTAATAATCAGACTAATCAAAAATCTAAATGTGATTGCATCCATAACGGGAGAATATGTTTTTTCATAATCAATCCTAGATTTCTGCAGGAAACCTTGTGTGACAAGCCGTACTTTGTAACGCATAATTTCATTTTTCTCATTACGTTTTCGTACAAATTCTCACTTATATCCAACATGCATTACACATTTTGGTATTTGGACAACAGGTTCAAATATTTCTCGCTTTGCTAGCGAATTTAATTCAGTTTCAATGGCTACTTTCCATTTTGGCCAATCATTTCTACGTCGGCATTCTTCGATGATTCTTGGTTCACTTTCTTCATTACATCTGGTAATGTCTATGACCATTTTATATGAAAATATATTGTCGAAAATAGTTTTATTTCTATCCAGAATTTTTCTAATATTCATGAAATATATTAAGATCTCATTATTTTTAGGTACATGTTCCTCTTCAGTGAAAAACATTTCATAAAACACATTTTCAAGAAGTCCATTTTTTTCAGGATTTTGGGAGAGGAGATTTAACCTCTTCTGGAGTATCAATTATATTTTTAGCCTATATTGTGGGTATTGATTCTTCAGGAACACAAAATTCATTTTGTATCTTTTTCCTTTAGGAAATTTTATCTTTTGCATCAATAGGTTTTCCACACTTCATATGTGTCTTTGATTCACCTATTCCTATTTTGACAATTTATCCTTCAAAAATTTCAATCCTTACTGGAGTATTAACAGTAAGAATATAATATTTTACTACACTTTTAATGTCAGTAAATACATCCGATAATTAATTTGCAACATTTTGTAAATGAATAATCCTCTGAACTTTCAGTTTACACTCATTTGTAAGATGATCAAATTGAGATAGAGTTTTAATATCCCAACTAATTACTTGTCATGCTTCAAACAGTGACTTTTCGTTACCCATTAATGGAAAAGTAGATTCGTCAAAATGACAATTCTCAAAACGTGCTTTAAACATATCTCATATAAAGGGCTCAAGATATCTTATAATAAATGGGGAATTAAAACCAACATATATCCCAAGTCTACGTTGAGGATCCATTTTTGTACGCTGTGGAGGTGCAATTGGAACATATACAGCACATCCAAAAATATGAAAATGAGAAATATTTGGTTGTTGATCGAATACAAGCTGTAATGGAGAATATTTATAATATGCAGATGGTCTAATGCGAATTCATGATGCTGCATGAAGTATAGCATGTCCCTAAGCCGAAACAAGAAGTCTTGATTTCATAAGTAAATGTCTAGCGATTAGCTGAAACCTTTTGATCAAAGATTTAGTTAAACCGTTTTGAGTATGTGTATGGGCAATATGATGTTCAACATCTATTCCTATTAACATGCAATAATCATCAAAAATTTGAAATGAAAATTTACTTGTATTATCCAATCAAATGGTCTTAATTGGATACTCAGGAAATTGTGCTCGTAATTTGATTATCTGAGCAAGAAGTCTAACAAATGCAACATTTCTAATGGAAAGTAGACAAACACGTGATCATTGACTAGATGCATCAATCAAAACCATAAAGTAGCTAGATGGTCCACTTGATAGATGAATAGGCCCACACATATCTCCGTGAATCCTTTGTAAAAATGATGGAGATTCAACAATAACTTTTGAGGGAGATGGTCTAATAATCAACTTACCTTGAGAACATACATAGCATGGAAATTCATTAGGTACAAATATCTTTTGATTATTTAAAGGATGCCTATGCGAATTTTCAATAATTCGTCTCAGCATTATAGATTCTAGATGTCCAAGGTGATCATACCAAGTCATAAATACTTTGAGGTCAATGCACTTCTGGTACACTACCACATATGATTTAACTGTTCTCATCTTTGTATAATATAATTCAGAATATAGAGCAGACAGTTTTTCTAATACGAGCTTCTGACCCGATATTGTTTTAGTAATAAGAAGATGCTCTTTACTGCCTTCATTGATCGTTTCAATATGGTAATCATTACAACGTATATCTTTGAAATTCAATAAATTTCTTTTAGATTGTGAAGAGAATAGAGTATCATCAATATAAAATTTGGTGCTATTAGACAACATAATATAAGCTTTTTCGAAACCCTCAATTAAATTTGATGAACCTGATATGGTATGGACATAAGTTTTGCTTAGTGTTAGATGTTGAAAATATTTCTTACATTTGAGAATTGTGTGAGTTGTAACACTATCAGTCAGACATACATCTTTATCATTCAACTCAGAGAAAAAAAAAACTCATCAATGTGATCCATGATTTTACAAAATATACAAAACTTTTATTACAAATAATAAAAAGAAAATACATTAGTTGAGTGAAACACTTCCATCTCTAATTAAGTGGTCAATTCTACCTTCAGGATAATTAAAGAAATCAGAGATATTAAAATGAGTAACATCTACATCTACTGAATCTAATAAATCATCTGATGATTCTACTAAATGTGTTTCAATTCTTTTTTTTTTAATAGATGCTTGATATAAATCAGTTAAGTGTATGGCCGTATGACAGGTACGTGACCAATGTCCTGTCATTCCACATCTATGGCACACCTCTTCACTTCTCCTTGAAAAATTATTCTGAAAATTTTTACCCATTCCTGAATTGTACCACTTCTAGTGATACGGTATATTATTATTACCTTTTTTACTGTGGTCACTTCTGCGGCCAATATTTCTATAATTTCTCCTACCATATCCATGCCATCGATTTCTTCTAAAGGATGCACCATTCACTTCTGGGAATGATGCAAACCTATTACCATTCATTTCAGGGAATAGTATTAAGCCAGTAGAGCGTAACTAGTAGTTTTTTAATAAGAGTTCATTGTTCTGCTTAACTACTAGAAAACATGATATAAATTCAGAATATTTTTTGAAAATTTTCTATCGATACTGCTACTGCAGGAGCACATTTGAGGCATGAAAAGTAGAATAAGTCTTCTCTAACATATCATTCTCGGTGATTTTCTCACCACATAATTTTAGTTTTGAACTTATTTTAAAAAGTGCGAAATTATACTTACTAACATTTTCATAATCTTGCAACCTCGGGTGCAATAATTCATAACGAGCTATTGGGAGGATGACAGTTTTTTGGTATTCATACCTCTCCCTTAAACTATTCCACAAAATATAGGAATTTTTTATTTTAAGATATTCAGTTTTTAATTTTTCGTGAAGATGGTGACGAAAGAAAAATCATTGTTTTAGTATGAACCTGCAGGGACGTTTGATTTTATCATTTAATTGTTTCACCCAGGTTCATCACATCAAGATGGATTTCAACATCAAGAATCCATGCTAAATAATTTTTTCAGAAATATCAAGAGCAATGAATTCTAATTTTTTAAGGTTTGTCATTTTCTACACATATAAATAATGAAATAAATATGTGTATCTTATAAATATATTTATAAAGTCACATAGATTTTAAATAACAATCATCACTAAAATATATCAAAGATTGCAAATAATATATTGAAAAACTTGCTGAGGAATAAGACCACTAACTTCAGAATTGGTAGAACTGTCGTGCTGATAACGTATTATAAAACTAAAAAAAAATACTATTGCAAGAGAAAAAAAAACTCTTTTGAAGCTCTCTGAAACTTTATTCTTTCTATATATATTTTTATGAAATTTATAACAACTGAAATCCATATTTATAAGCTTTAAAATTACTATGCAAGTTACTATACAAGTTATTATGCAAGTTACCATGCAAGATTTAAAATAATAGTGGTGGGGTCATTCACATAATTTGGTGGTGGAACAAGGAGGTGGCAGCCGTCCTTCCAATGAGATCATTACAAATTACATATTTTAAAATATTCTATTATACAGTAAAACTACCTGAAAGTCATTCAATAGCTTATATCATTTTGGTTAAAATTGTCAAAATTTTCTTTTTAAAAAAATAAGTTTACACATATATCAAAAAAAGTTATCATATTTAATTAAAAATTAAAAAAAATAGAAAAAATAGAAAAAAAATTAAAAATACTTCTTATTATAGGAACAAATTTAAAGGATTATCATTCATTTGTTAAAATAAAAAGTACTTTTACTTTTTTTTTCATTTTTGATTAAATATGATAAAAAAAATTTAATATATGTACAAATTTATACTTTTTTTAAAAAGAAATTGACTAATCCAATAAATGTGCTTTTATCTCTAAAGGAAAACGAGGCCTACGACTCTAATGATGAGAATAAGGTTTGGTTTAGATTCAAAACTCATCTTAATTCATCTCAATTTATCTTCATTTCATCATTATATTTTTTCAATTTTTCATACAAAACATAAATCCCTATATACCTTTTCAAATCCCAATTCTACTTTTTTAAATTCTAAAATAATAATAATATTAAAAAATAAACTAAACTCATATCAATTCATCTCATCTCCGAATCTAAATGGAGTATAAAAGAATTTGGAGTTGCGTCTTAAACTTGTACTTGTACTATTTTAAAAAATTAAAAATTAACTTTTTTAAAAAGTATTAAATTCAAATTTAAAACTAAAAGAAAATTAATATTACAAGAGAAAATATTTAAGAATTATTTATTTATTAAGTTCTGAATTCTTGTTCTTTCCCGTATAAATAAATGGCTCTCGTTTATATAAGGAGCTTAGCGTCTATTATGAAGCAAGTTACGGCTTAATTGTCATAACTCAATTCGATCGAATAAAAGGATGGTCATTCACAATCCATTTCTTTGACTTTTATAACACTCCCTTTTGAATGACTATCTAGAGAGAATGTGCCTCGTTAAAACCTTGTCGATAAAAGATTGGATGGGAATAAAAATTAATGACGAAAGAAAAAAAGTACAGTATTCATGTGTGCTGCCAAGTGTATTTAGGATAGCCTCATTAAAATATTGCCAAGGAAAATCCAATAAAACAAAACTTTAGCGAAGGAAAAAAAAAGTACAATCAGTAAGTCTTCAAGACATTTACTCTCCCTGAAAAGTACATGACGATAAATTTTTAAGTTTTTGCATTCTAATATTCTGCACAATTTTATTGAATCTCGCAACTGGTAATGTTTTCATGAATAAATCTGTCAGATTATCACTTGATCGTATATTTGATATATCCTCCTTAGATTTTAGTGATACGAGAAACATTATTTTCGTATAAAATTATTACTATCATTGATTGTGAGAAAATCACATTTTTCTTTAATATGTAGAATCACTGATCTTAGTCAAATATACTCTAGACTTACTTCATGCATTGTAATGATATCTGAGTTATTTGAAAATATGACAGATAGTGTTTGCTTGACAGACCTCCATGATATAGCGAAATCTCCATAAGTAAACACTGTTGAATCCAAAATTTCAAATTTCGTATCTACGTGTATACTTTGTTTATGAAAAATACTTAATAGAAATTTAAGACCTACAGTAATATTTAAATACTCTCTGAAAATATGCATTAGTTTTTTTTCTTTAAGTAATAAATAAACATAATTTCAACATATATAACAGGATTAAAAATTCAAACATGATTTCTATCTAAACAAAACATTGGAGAGAGTATGTTAATATTATAGTATAAGACTTCTACTTGCAGAAACTACTAGACAAATAAAACGGTGTGTTAGTAGAAACTATAGAGAACTGAATAATTGGAGGCGTCCATATCTGACAAAAACTACGCAAAGGCATGAGGCCTAATTATGTTGACTCAGTGTGGAAGAACATTCAAATCCGCTTGATGTTGTTGACAAACGAATTTTTGTAAAGATTTGAAACTTCCAATTTCTGTTTAAATGACCATTTTTGCCTATCAGATACTAAAAAAAAAATTTACATTGCTAATTAATCTAGTTTCTGTTTATCTAAAATGATATAATGGTTAAGAAAATTTATTTTGGTAATTTTTTGGATTTGAATCAAGAACCTTTTACACTTCAATCCGTCATTTTGTCTCCTGAGACTGTCAATATCATGATAGAAACATAAATATATTTTTCTAGTCAGACTGATTCTGAGGTTATTGCAGGATCAAGAATTCTCAGTGCTCAATATGCTGCATCTGTTACGACTATGTCTTAGAGGTTACTGGCAAGAGTAAGTGAGGTTGATCGGCTTTATAGTCAAATATCTGAATTGCGTAAAAAAACTTGCAACTAAGGATAGAAAGAATAAAAGGTTAAGACGATAAATTAAGAAATTTAGAAAATTAGGTCGTGTTCTGAAACCATGAATAGAAGAGTTGGAATGAGAGAGAACTTAAATACAGAGTCAACATCAACTAATAATAGTAGTGTTTCAGCGTTTACGAGAAAAATAAGGACAATTATAATTAATATCGCTGGCTTAGCTAAATAGCTTTTGAAAATATGCATCTTATATATCTTATAATCTTAACTAAGTGAGATTTAAAGAGATGATGATTTGTATTTTTCTTATTTCCATATCTAAAAGAGCAATTTTTAGTTTTATTTAATTTGTATAAAATTTTCTTCTCATCTCTATAATTCATCTGCATTCTCATTCTACAAATTTTTAATAGTTCATCAGTTTCTTTTCAATATTTTCCATAATCAAAATATGAGGTGTTCTTCACCTCAATTTCAAATTGTTTTTGCATCTATCATAAATGTCATGATGCAACACGAAAATGATATAGCTAATAAGTCAGATCATGATATCATTTATGAACTTGTGAGTCTCGATACTCATCATCCATTGTCTCAATTTTTGCTCAATTGCAGTTCAAAACTCACGAGATTGAAAAACTTAATGAGAAGATCAATGTACTTCAACAACTTATTCATGAGTCTAACAAAAAAATTGTAAAGTTAAAGCAACAGAATAAGAATTTAAATCCTTATTTGCCTTAATCCTTTAGACAAGGATGGCATGTTAATCTTTGAAGAGCAAATACATTTGAAAGATGAGGCTAAAAGTTTCAAATTTTTATAAGTCATCTAGCACTTGAATAATAAGATCTTTCATTTTCAAATTCATTATTTAAATATATAGGAGTTCATGTGATCTCTTCAGAAGTTCCAACAATATTTAAATCATCAACATAAAGTGTAATAATAACAAATCCGGATTCTTATTTTTTAATAAAAACACATGGGCATATAAGATTATTCTCAAACCCTTATTTCAATAGATATTCACTAAGGTGATTATACTACATGCGTTCGAATTGTTTTAACCCATATAAAGATCTTTGAAATTTGATATATACATACTTTTAGATGTACTGTAGATGCTTCACGTATTTTATATCTTTTAGGGATTTACATATATGTGTCATAATCTAATAATCCATATACATATGTAGTGACCACATCTATCAACCGCATATTCAATCTTTTTGTAATCACCAAACTAATCAAAAATTTGAATGTGATTATATTCATAATGGGGGAATATGTTTCATCATAATCAATTACAAGTTTTTATAGGAAATCTTGTGCGACAAGTCGTGCTTTGTACCGCACAATTTCATTTTTCTCTTTACGTTTTCATACAAATATTCACTTATATCTGATAGGTATTACATCTTTTGGTGTTTAGACAACAGGTCTAAATACCTCTCGTTTTTCTAACGAGTGTAATTCAGCTCCAATAGCTGCTTTCCATTTTGGTCAATCATTTCTACGTGATATTTTTCGATGGTTCTTGACTCATTTTCTTCATTACTTCTGGTAATGTCAATGCCATTTATATGAAAAGATGTTGTCGACAACAATTTTATTACTATCCAAAAATTTTCTAGTACTCATAAAATGTATCAAGATCTCATTATTTTCAGATATCGGTTCCTTTTCAAGAAAACAAAATTCATCAAACACCTATTCAGGGGGCCCCTTTTCAGAAGATTTTAGAATAGAAGATTTGATATTTTCAGGAGCATCAACTATAGCCTGTATTGTGGGTATGGGTTCTTCAGAAACACCAAATTCATTTTGTATCTTTCTCGTTCGAGAAATTTTATATTTTGTACCAATAGGTCTTTCACGCTTTAGGCGCATCTTAGACTTATCTATTGCTGTTTTGACAATTTATTATTCAGGGACTTCAATCCTTGAGCATTAATACCAGGAATACGTGATTTTACCACACCTATAGTGTCAGTAAATACATCCGGTAATTGATTTACAATACTTTGCAGATGATAATCCTCTAAACTTCTAGTTTACATTTATTTGTAATAGGATCAAATTAAAATAGAAATTTATTATCCCAAGTAATTTCTTATCGTACTTTAAATACAAACTTTTCAGTATTTCAAAATATGATAAAATATTAAAAGGTTTTACTATAATATATAAAAGTTTTATATAAGTGAATCAAGTGCTTAATCCTACAGCAGATACATGGTCAATGTCAAGTCATATCACATTCATGACATATATATACATTTTTTATGAAAAATTATTCTAAAAGTGTTTATCATTTTCTGAGTTTGATCACTTATGATGATACGATATATTTATATTATTATCCCGTTAATGTTGTTGCTTATGAGACCCATACTTCTATAAATTTTTCGGTATGTCCATCCCTCGGTTCCTTTGAAATGATGTACCATTCATTTTTGGGACTGATATAAATCTAATGTCATTCACTTCAAGGAATAAGATACATGATTTACTTTTTTGATTATATCTCCCAAGTTCATCACATCTAAATAGATCTCATAAAAAATCTAAGATAAATCACTTTTTTCAAAAATGTCAATAGTAATAAATTTCAAATTTGTAAAATTCGACATTTCCTACAATATGAATCACGAAAATAAATATGTGGATTTAAGAAATATATTCACATAATCATGAAAATAAAAATAGAACTTTATCAAATAATATTTAACAATATTATCTTTTATATTCATTTCGAGAATTACAAATAATATATTAAAAAACTTAATTCAAGTAAAAGACCAATAACTTTAAAATTACTATTTCCTAACTAGTATAGTATATGAGGATTGCTAAGTACAATCTCAATTTGTGTAAGTCTAATTTACATGAACAATACTTTTATTATTTACATAAATAATAAAAATATTATTCATGAAATGAACGAACGAAATTTATCAGCCGCCCCTGTCCCACCACTAAATTATGTGAATGACCACACCGCTATTATTTTAAATTCTGCATAGTGACTTGCATAGTGACTTACATAGTAACTTGCATAGTAATTTCAAAGCTTATATATAGGGGTTTCAGTTGTAATGAAATTCAAAAGAAAAAATAGAGAGAGAAAGAAAGTTTCAGTTTTTAAGAGTTTCAGAAAGAATTTCTTATTTCTCTTTTGCAATAGTAGTTCCTTTCTTTAAGTTTCATAACACGTTATCAGCACGACGGTTCTGCCAATTCTGAAGCTAGTGACCTTATTCCTCTAAAATGGCAAATCTTACAAAATTGGAATTTGTTGCTCTTGATATATCTGGGAAAAATTATTTATCCTGGATACTTGATACTGAAATACATCTTGATGCAATGAACCTGGGAGAAACTATTAAAGAAGGAAATCAAACATCCCTGCAGGAACGTGCTAAAGCAATGATTTTCCTTCGCCACCATCTTCATGAAGAATTGAAAACTGAATATCTCACAGTAAAAGATCCCTATATTTTGTGGAACAATTTAAGGGAGAGGTATGAACACCAGAAGACTGTCATCCTCCCAAGAGCTCGTTCTCAATGGATGCACCTGAGGTTGCAAGATTATAAAAGTGTTAGTGAGTATAATTCGGCACTTTTTAAAATAAGCTCAGTATTAAAATTATGCGGTGAGAAAATCACCGATGAAGATATGCTAGAGAAGACTTTTACTACATTTCATGCCTCGAATGTGCTCCTGCAGCAGTAGTATCGAGAGAGAAAGTTCAAGAAATATTCTGAACTTATATCATGTCTTCTAGTAGCTGAGCAGAATAATGAGCTCTTATTAGAAATCCACCAGTCACGCCCTACTGGCTCAATATCATTCCCTGAAGTGAATGGTAATAGGTTTGCATCATTCCCAGAAGTGAATGGTGTATCCTTTAGAAGAAATCGGAGGCGTGGACGTGGTAGGAGAAATTATAGAAATGTTGGTCCCAGGAGTGACAACATTAAAAGGGATTATAATATACCATATCACCAGAAGTGGTACAATTCAGAGAGGGGTAAAAATCCTCAGAATAATTCTTCAAAGAAAAGTGAAGAGGTGTGCCATAGATGTGGAATGACTGGACATTGGTCACGTGCCTGTCGTACGGCCAGGCACTTAGCTGATTTATATCAAGCTTCTATTAAAGGAAAGAATAAAGTGCATGAAACAAATTTAGTAGAACCATCAGATGATTTATTAGATTCAGTAGATGTAGACGTTACTCATCTTGATGTATCTGATTTCTTTAATTATCCTGATGGTAGTATTGAACACTTAATTGGAGATGGAAGTGTTCCACTCAATTAATGTATTTTCTTTCTATCAGTAATAAAAGTTTTGTATATTTTGTAGAATCATGGATCACATTGATGAACTTTTTATCTCTGAGTTGAATGATAAAGATATATGTCTGGCTGACAGTGCTACAACTCACACAATTCTCAAAGAAAAGAAATATTTTCAAAATCTAACACTAAGTAAAGCCTATGTCCATACCATATCAGGTTCATCGAATTTAATTGAGGGCTCCGGAAGAGCTTATATTGTCTTGCCTAATGGCACCAAATTTTGTATTGATGATACTCTATTCTCTTCACAATCCAGAAGAAATTTATTGAGTTTCAAAGATATACGTCGTAATGATTACCATATTGAAACGACCAATGAAGGCAGTAAAGAGCATCTTCTTATTACTAAAACAGTATCGGGCCAGAAGCTCGTATTAGAAAAACTGTCTACTCTATGTTCTGGATTGTATTATACAAAAATGAGAACAATTGAATCATATGTGGTAATGCACCAGAAGTGCATTGACCCTAAAGTATTTATGACTTGGCATGATCGCCTTGGACATCCGGGTTCTATAATGATGAGACGAATTATTGAAAATTCGCATGGGCATCCCTTAAATAATCAAAAGATATTTCTACCCAATGAATCTCCGTGCTCTGCATGTTCTCAAGGTAAGTTAATTATTAGACCATCTCCCTCAAAAGTCATTGTTGAATCTCCATCCTTTTTTACAAAGGATTCACGGAGATATATGTGGGCCTATTCATCCATCAAGTGGACCATTTAGATATTTTATGGTTCTAATTGATGCATCTAGTCGATGGTCACATGTTTGTCTTGTTTCCACTAGAAATGTTGCATTTGCTAGACTTCTTGCTCAGATAATTAAACTACGAGCACAATTTACTGAGTATCCAATTAAGACCATTCGCATTAGACCATCCGCATATCATAAATATTCTCCATTACAGCTTGAATTTGGTCAACAACCAAATATTTCTCATCTTCGTACTTTTGGATGTGCTGTATATGTTCCAATTGCACCTCCACAACGTACAAAAATGGGCCCTCAACGTAGACTTGGGATATATGTTGGTTTTGATTCTCCATCCATTATTAGATACCTTGAACCCCTTACAGGGGATATGTTTAAAGCACGTTTTGAGGATTGTCATTTTGACGAATCAAATTTTCCGTTCATGGGTAAAGAAAAGTCGGTGCCTGAAGCACGACAAGATATTACTTGGGATAATAAGACCCTGTCTCATTTTGATCCTCCTACAAATGAATGTAAACGGGAAGTTCAAAGGATTATTCATTTGTAAAATGTTGCAAATCAGTTACCGGATGTATTTACTGACACTAAAGGTGTAGTAAAATCTTATATTCCTGCTGTTAATACTCCAGCAAGGATTGAAGTTCCTGAAGGACAAATTGTCAAAGCAGCAATAGATGAATCTAAAATACGCCTGAAGCGTGGAAGACCTATTGGTGC
Source organism: Platycarya strobilacea (assembly GCA_036898215.1). Taxonomy (NCBI): domain Eukaryota; kingdom Viridiplantae; phylum Streptophyta; class Magnoliopsida; order Fagales; family Juglandaceae; genus Platycarya; species Platycarya strobilacea. Next base: position 33,634,466 of record CM072557.1, on the reverse strand, counting down.
AAAAGACAAAATTCCCAGAAGGAAAAGAATACAAAATAAATTTGGTGTTCCTAAAGAACACGTACCCACAATACAGGTCACAAATATAATTGGTGCTCCTAAATAGCTTAAATCTTCTATTCCAGAACCTCCTGAAGAGGAAACTCTTGAAGAGTATAAATCTCCTAAAAAGGGACCTCCTGAAGAGGTGTGTCATGAAATGTTTTCCCCTGAAGAGGAACAGGTACCTGAAAATAATGAGATCTCAATATATTTCATGAAAACTGGAGAAATTCTGGATAGAAATAAAACTGTTGTTGACAACATATTTTCATATAAAATGGCCATTGACATTACCAGAAGTAATGAAGAAAGTGAGCCAAAAAACGTCGAAAAATGTCGACGTAGAAATGATTGGCCAAAATAGAAAACAGCTATTGAAGCTGAATTAAATTCGCTAGCAAAACGAGAAGTATTTGGACCTGTTGTCCAAACACCAAAGGGTGTAATGCCTATTGGATATAAGTGGGTATTTGTACGAAAACGTAATGAGAAAAATGAAATTGTGCGATACAAAACACGGCTTGTTGCACAAGGTTTCCTGCAGAAACCCGGGATTGATTATGAAGAAACAGACTCTCCCGTTATGGATGCAATCACATTTAGATTTTTGATTAGTCTGGTTGTTACAAAAGGATTAGAAATGCGGTTGATGGATGTGGTCACTGCATATTTATATGGATTCTTAGACCATGACATATATATGAAAATCCCTGAAGGATATAAGATGCTTGAAGCATCTACAAGTACATATAGAAATATGTACTCAATCAGACTACAAAGATCTTTATATGGGTTGAAACAATCCGGACGCATGTGGTATAATCGCTTAAGCGAATATCTATTGAAAGAAGGATTTGAGAATAATCTTATATGCCCATGTGTTTTTATTAAGAAATCAGAATCCGGATTTGTCATTATTGCGGTTTATGTTGATGATTTAAATATTGTGGGAACTCCTGAAGAGATCTCAAAAACCGCTATATATTTAAAGAATGAATTTGAAATGAAAGATCTTGGCAAAACAAAACTTTGTCTCGGCCTGCAGCTTGAGCACTTGCCAAATGGAATTTTTATTCATCAGTCCATGTATACTGAGAAAGTCCTAAAGCATTTTTATATGGACAAATCTCATCCCCTGAATACTCCAATGATTGTTCGAACACTTGATGTGAAGAAAGATCCATTCCGTCCTTGTGATGATGATGAAGAAATTCTTGGTCCTGAAGTACCATATCTCAGTGCAATTGGGGTTTTGATGTATCTTGCAAATTGCACTCGACCAGATATTACATTCTCAGTTAATCTGCTTGCAAGATATAGTTCTGCACCAACTCGAAGGCATTGGAATGACATTAAACATGTCCTTCGTTACCTTCATGGTACGGTTGATATGAGATTATTTTATCAACGTGGTTCAAGTCCAGAATTGATTGGGTATGCAGATGCAGGTTATCTTTCAGACCCACACAGAGGTAGATCTCAAGCTGGATATTTATTTACTTATGGAGATACTGCCATATCATGGAGATCTGTTAAGCAGACACTATCTGCTACTTCCTCAAATCACTCAGAAATCATTGCTATTCATGAAGCAAGTCGAGAGTGTATTTGGTTGAGATCAGTTATTCAACATATCCAGGAAAAGTGTGGACTTCCCATGATCAATAACAGCCCAACAATCTTATATGAAGATAATACTGCTTGTATCACTCAAATCAGAGGAGGATATATCAAAGGTGACAGAACCAAACATATTTCACCGAAATTCTTTTATACTCATGAACTTCAAGAAAAAGGTGGAATTGATATCAAGCAGATACGATCTAGTGATAATCTGGCAGATTTATTCACAAAGGCGTTACCAACTTCCACATTCAAGAAGATTGTGCATAACATTGGAATGCGAAAACTTAAAGATCTTTTGTCATGCACTTTTCAGGGAAGTAAATGTGCTGATTGTACTCTTTTTCCTTCGCTGAGGTTTTGTCCCACTGGGTTTTCCTCTGCAAAGTTTTAATGAGGCAATCTTAAAGCACTTGTGGATACATAAGAAGACTGTACTCTTTTTCCTTCGCCATTGGTTTTTCTTCCCACTAGGTTTTTACTTGACAAGGTTTTAACAAGGCAGATTCTTTATTGACGGTCATTCAAGGGGGAGTGAAATGAACGAACGAAATTTATCAGCCGCTCCTGTCCCACCACTAAATTATGTGAATGACCCCACCACTATTATTTTAAATTCTGCATAGTGACTTGCATAGTAATTTCAAAACCTATAAATAGGGGCTTCAGTTGTAATGAAATTCATAAGAAAAAATAGAGAGAGAGAAAGAAAGTTTCAGTTTTTAAGAGTTTCAGAGAGAATTTCTTATTTCTCTTTTGCAATAGTGGTTCCTTTTTTTAAGTTTCATAACAATTCATATAAATTAAACTTGTACAAGTCAATATTACACCCAAATTTTTTCATATTATATTATGAATTCAATAAGCATTTTCCCATTGGATGGTAAGATAGTAGCAAAGGCCAAAGAGTATGGACCACATCCTCAACCTCAGATTCACAAAATTGACATATCTCCTCATTAATACTTGTCTCCTCAAATTATGTTTGATTCGTAGCTTCTCTATACAAGTTTTTTATTTTCAAGAAAAGATCTTACCTTGGAAAATCATCTACCATTCAAACCATCATCCGTGCCTAAAATAGGATGAAGTTTCGGCCTAAAAAAAGAGAGAACGATTATTCACCTTGGAAAATGGAAAAGCTCAAAAAGGATAGCTAAAATTGAAGGACACCTTCTATCGAGGACAGGTTTTGCATTCACGTTTAGTTTGTCCAACCAACAGAATCTTGGTTTTATATTTAGATAGGATACAAAAACTACTTATCTAATCTCACTTTATTATATTTTATTTTATTATTATTTTTTAAATTTATAACAAAATATAATAAATAATTAAATTTTTATAAATTTTAAAACAATAATATTATTAAATATAAATATTTTAATAATATTATATTTAACTTTTAACTTTTAATTTTTAATTTTTATTTAAAATTATTTTATCTCATCTCACTATCTAAACATGACTTTAAAATATGTAGAAAACAATTTTTTTAAAAGAAGTTTTAGATCTTTTTACATATTATTTTTCAAATACATCACTTTTACATTCAAATTTTCAAATTTTATATATAATAATTTCTTAATCATTATAATTTTTTAAAATTTTCAAATAAAATATAAAAATAAATATTACTCTTTTAAGTTTTAAAACTAACAATTATATTTAATTAATTTTTTATTTTTATAAATTTTTTCTCTTTTATTTTTCAAAACTCAATAAAACATATTAATTCAAATTATTTCGATTCTATCTACAGATAATAGTAGAGATGTTCTAAATATCCAAACTTGCCTTAACGAAAATATAATGAAAATGGTTTGGAATATATTGATATATTCAGTACATGTGAGGTGTCCTTATTCACACGAAGCTTATTCAACGTCAACAGCATGAACTGTAAGGTTTCCTTTTTCCGCCGAAGCAATATTATGATCTGAAATCTAAAACTATAGGCACCAAAGCAATACGGGATACTTATTTTGATGGATATATAGAATGTTGTATAAGAACTTCTCAGTTTTCTTTGGGAAAAGGTGAAATCTGATCAAGTTTTTAGTAGAGGACTCGTACAGTTTCCATTTTTTACTGGGCCAGATGCCTAGATGAATACTCTGTCTTTAAAGCTAATTAGGGCTTATAATTTTTATAAGATCCATACAACATAGGCATGATACAAAAAACAAACATTGAAACAGATCTGAAGCTCAAAAAATTTCCAAGTCACAACAAACAAATAATTGATAAATCCACCAATATGTAACTAACATATAAAGACTAAAGTTGCTAAATCGTGGGCCCAGCTTAATTTGGAGGATCCCTTAAATTAGGTGGGGATATTCAGGCCCATTGGAGGAGAGGGTCGTGGCTTTTGTTGGACATGTCAGCCCAAGAACATCTAAAGAGCACATTAGTCCCCAATCTTTCCCCCCACCTTATGGGTTGAAGACTTGAGCAAACCTGGGGTGAGAATATCGCACCATGAATAGAAAAGAGTTTCAGGATAAGCTGAACATGATCAATGTTTCAGTATGTCACTTTATGGAACAAAACGGGGCAGATATGAAAAGAAGAGTTTCCTCACTCTGCCACATGATACTATTTATTTTTGTCTTTTGTATGTCTGTATTTGTGCTTGTTACATCAATGTGTATTATTATGTACTGTACCCTTTTTTTTTTTTTAAAGTGTTGATGGTGTTTATAAACCGGACCCAAATATGGCTTTCTCCTGGTCAGTGAGTGCATGACGGAAGTGGCACCGATGGCCGTAGGGACAGGAAACACCAGCAAGGACCATCCGGCAAACCTCGGTCTTGTAGCGTGGGTGGCGGAGGACCGGGCGTAGCTCCTCCACACCATGAGCAAACTGGCAGTGGTTTGCGTAAGGGCATGCACCAGTCTCCTGCCACTTGTTGCATAGCTCTGTCTTGAACATGCCTTGGTTGTACACTTCTAGTTCAAGTGGCTCCTCCTCCTGCTTCCCTCCCGGCACGTACACCTTTTGCTGTGTCATTATAAACATGCAGGACAACTTATAAAAATAGAAAGAGAAAATTTTGGTAGCATTTATTATTTGAGAATGTCTATTTAATTTATGATGTGATTTAAATAAATTAACCACTTTATTATTAAATAAATAATCATAAGTATAATAAATAGTTTCAAATAGATCATGTAACGTCCTAATAAAAAGTTTAAATTATATGACCTATATTTTAAAAAGACTAGTCAATGATATAATTAGAATTTCATTGAAATTTTATAAAAAATTAGAACTTCTCATTCTCAAATAATGTGAGATTTTATATACCACCTATCTTATTATTTTCATATAAGATATGACAGATCACTCTAAAGAGAATCATCTCATCAAATACATTAGCATTAGGAAGAAAATTATCACCTCCCCAAAACGCCCTTGATGTTTTGGAAAGTCAAAATTCTCTTTTACGAAAAGCTGAATTTTGGGAGCAATGATCTCTAGACTGCTCTATGCTCTAGAGTCTAGAGCATATTTGAAGGTAGAAATTATTTCCCACTATTGCCAAAAAAAGAAATTACTTGTATTTGAACTTATTAGCAGTATATATAAAAAAGAAAAATGCTACAACCACAGACGGGATTTATATTTTTCCCGACTGTAGCTTTAGATTTTTTTTACTTTTAAAAAAAAAAGAATTAATGATATATTTTATAATGATATTATAGTCTTTTTAATCTTTTGAAAAATTATAAAAAATATTAAAAAAAATAAATAAAACAAAATATCAAAAAATAATTAACACAGTCGAAAAACCCGATCTGTAATTCTAGAACTACTTTATATGAAGATCATGCTACACCATGAATGGGTGTAGTCCAACAAATTCTATGTTTTTTTTTAAGTTCATATGTTGCTTTATATTTTTAATATTTTAAAAAATTTGCAATAACATTAAAAATATTTAATTAATCACTAAATAAATATATAAGAGAATGTCGGTAGACACCCTGAAGACCCAATCTCGGGACCCAAGCTTTTCCCATATGAAAAGTACTGGAAAGGTCAAAGTATGATTTTCCCTTTTCTTTTTCCTACTCTCTGCTATAACAATTATCTTACTTTTACCTGTTTTTACCAATTTCAGCATCCCCACCCCCTATATAAACAAATTATAAAAACTATTGATTATGACAAAGAGCACGTTGGCCCTTTCTTTCATTCTAGCCTTCAGCTTAATCAATACACAGCCGAGACACCGTGGAACACATTAAGATCGTTCTTCTCCCAATACTCGACGGCGCACAATCACCGAATGGAACAAGCTAGCATGGATAAATAGAAAGGAACAAGCTAGCATGAATAAATAGAAAGAAAAATGATGATACTCTCTCACATTAACAGTATACGATAATATTCATGCATTTTTCATGTAAGAGAGAATATCAATGTGAAAACTCAACATTTTTCTAAATAGAATATGCCATCACTTATCATGTATACATATACATATATATATATATACATACACACGCATACACACGCAAAGGAAGTCGATCTCATGAAACTAACGGAGCAAACAGTGTTAATATGATGAGGTTGAGACAGATGTGGAGGAGGAGAAGTACACAAGACGCAACGGTTCAGCTTTTTCTGTTATCGGCAGATTAGAGAGAAAAATTTATCTCGATGCAAAACCAAAAAAACAAGAGATTATCAAGATTTCAATTTGAGTCGATTGTTTGTACTACATATTTCTTGCTGGGTATGCAGGTTAAAATATACAGGTTCACTTTAAAGATTTTTTGTGAGAAGTAATCCTAGAATTTCAAATTTGGCTGAAGACTCAAGGGGGCTGACTTTAGGCCGTGGCGATGAACAAAGGATGGCAAGGAAATTAAGGTGATGGAGGTTGTCAGGCTGATGACTCTTTGCTCCGTTAGTTTCAAACCATGTTTTCCATTGTTTTAATTGATGTCGTCGATGAGTAGAGAAGTGATCGCGTTCTTCATTTGAACCCAAAAATAACAATCTCATGCCTAAAAAAATAACAATATTATGTTTGTAGTCAGATGATGTATGAAAGTAGTCTTACCGTCACATTGAGTGGGTTTGTACTGCGAAGCCGAGTCGCGCTCCGAGTCCGGCCGCCACCACTGGCATTAGCCTGAGTAGCCACCTTCAAGTAACCATTGGATCTCACTGAGATACTTTTCGGCAGTGAGAACCGCTCCACATCAACATTCTGGACCCTTCCGCTCTCGATCACGCTCGTCGGGCTCCCCTCCGCCACGTCATCCCAAGCACTCCCCCCGTCCTCGATACTCAAGCCGCGAAAGGCGTCCAGAACCTCAAGAGACGCTGTGTAATCGGTTGACGAGGAGGAGATATGGTTTTGGGCCGTGGCGTGGAAGAGGAGGCTGAGCTGCTTGTTGAGCTCGCGGTTCACGGCTTGAAGGTGTGTGTTCTCTTGCCGGAGGGCATCGGCTTCTCTGGTGGCCTCGCGGAGGTGAGTGAGGCAAAGAGAATGGCGGTTCACGATCTCCTGGTGCTCGTTTATGGAGCGGGAGTGGTGGAGGTGATTGGAGACGACGCTTGACGCTGCATCAGAGAAGCCTGAGTCCGACTCGGAAATGGAAGTGTTGGTAGGGAAGACTGGAGAGTAGGGGGAGGTGTATAGGGCGCCGTCTGGATGGAGTTGAGACTTAAATGGGGAGGATATGTTGATTGCGGCTGTGGCGGTGGGTCCGCAATGAGCGGAGGAGGGGTCCTTTTGCATTTTAAGCTCTTGGAGTATTGCTGCAAAAGAATTAGAGGAAAACGATGGTTCAGTTATTTTACCGTCTATAATCAACACCATTTTTGTGATTATTCTTTGCTTCCTTGGAAACTTTTCTCTTCCAAGTCTCTGTTGCATTCAGCAAGCATTTTTTCTTTCTAGAATCTTACCAAAAAAAAACCGACGATACGTACAGAAATTTCCGATCGATCAACGAGGTTCCAACTAATTAAGCAATCAAGATGAAACATACTATGATTCTTTCAGTAAGAAAGCGATGGATCAAAAGCACAAAATGTAGAGGAAAACGGAAAGGAGGAAAGGCAGAGATTGGAAACAATCAATTTGTCTATAAATAGAACAAAAGGGAGTAGAGTAGTTTCCCTTCGAATTCATGAACCGAAGAACACAGGTATCAAACATAGACAGAAATCGTATTTCAACAAATAAAGTCGAAAATGGAGAGAAACAAAATGCTTACCCGAAACAAACAGCGAATTAAGGACAGGGAGAACCTCCTCCTTCTCTGTCTCACTCACTCTGGAATGTGAGGGAAGGTAGGGTACGGGTGGTTTTATATTCAGACACCAGACGATTTGGAGAGAGAGAAGAGAGAGAGAGAGAGAGAGAGAGGGTTTGGTGCGAGGGAAGTAAAAAGAACAAAATGAAACTGAAAACCGTTTTGATTTTGGGGCGTACTACTGCGACAGTGCTTAATAAACAATCCCTGGATATTGGTCGCTATTTTTACTCCCAAATATTTACCCTCGAGATATGCCTCTAAACAAATAGAATAATCATGATTCATTGATTATTAAACGATTAAGTATATAATTCTGGATTTTAAAAATATTTAAAAATATAATTATTGATATATGTATAGATAAATAATATAAAGATATTTATAAAAGCTTGAAATTAATTTTTCTGATTTAGTTGCTATAGTTATAAGACATAATATAAAAAATCAGTTTTTTTCAAAATTAACTCACTCAAAATATTGTATCATTACACTGTACTACGTTCTGTTGTATATACTTGGAACATTAAAAACAAAAATTAGATCAATCAAATATATATTCAAATATAAATTATATATTTGTGTATGATACTCATAGAGCCTGTTTCGTTTTAAAGTTTAAAAATTAATTTTAAGTAATTAAAAATATTTGTAAAAAAATCGACATATTTGATATCTTTATAAAAAAATATTTTAGTTAGTTAAAAAAGTTGAAGTTCAATTTTTTTTACACTAAATTAAAATTTTTATTAAAAAACTCATGAAAATAATTATATATTTCAAAAAATTATCGTAATTAACTTTAAAATTATATATATTTATTAAATAGTAAACAACTTTTAAAATATAAAATTTATTATTTAAATTATAAACTATAAATTTTAAAATTAAAAATTATATTTTCTATCACAATTCCGAACATGCATGTATTCTATCTTATCTGAATTATGCTTTTATCGATTCATTGTGAGTTAGGACCTATCTTTTCGATTTTCTTAAGCGATAAAGCAGTGATTTTCTTAATCGTAGATTTTGTCATTTCCGATCACAATTATGGATTCACGAGTTATGTGAAAGACCAATACATCCTGCTCTATTTTATGCAAAAGGGTCAATTGATCGATCAAAGTCCCGGCCCACACAAGGGGCCCATATTATTAAATTATATAATGTTATGTTAAATACTCGATATAACATACTCTTTTTAATTGTTCAAAGATTGAATTGAAATTGACAAGGAGGTGACATTGACAAAGCTCCAAGTGTGGATCCGAAAGGTCCCACTGCGGTTAGAGCAGCATTAATTGATTATAAGAGTTGCTTGGTTTAGAAGCTTACCGGTGGGTTTGGGGTTTCAATGAAGTTTTCAAAGTCATTCAACCAATACTAAACACATTTGTATCATTTAGGAAGAGAATTGCCATCAACTCCTTTTTAGCTTGCTTCTTTATTACAACTATAACAACCACCTCTTATTTTTATTTTATTTTATTTTATTTTTTTATTTTTTGTCAAATTCTATTATCAAATGTTTGGTGACTATTAGCCCCATCATGTTCATATTCCCTCCTACACTAAAAAGCCCCCCCCTAAAAAAAAGAATTATTAAAATAAAAGTGATGGTGGTTAAGGAGGGCACACATTTATATAATTTAAGTGTAAACAGTTATATATTGTTCCTCTTTCATTTTCATTGAAATTTGGTCATATATATATGAATTATTATATTCTTAAGTCGGTATGTATAGCACACCATCAATATCAATTAAATAATAATATTTAATTTATAAGACTCAAATTTTAAAATGTATCTTTCAAATCAAATTATGTTACGTAAATATTTTATATATAATTTTCTATATTTATATTCCTTGCACGTGTTTTAATTTCAATTTCGTTGAAATTGGTATTTGGCAGGGTTAGTACTCCATGTTTTTGGATTAAGTTTTATCATTAAATTATATAAATATAACAATTTTTAGATTAATAATATTGAAGGCAGCTTAGAGACAGAAACGCTAAGCGAGGACTAGTGCCCTCTTTAAAATATCCTAGCCAAAAAAAAAAAAAAATCTCTCCCTAAGGACTGCAGGTGTTGGGTTATTTCACTGGACAAATCACAGAAGGTATAAAATAGACCCAAATACTCGTTGAATAGAACTAAAACGGTGGGCATAAGCCCAATGCAAGTTTGTCAAAGACAGGCCCAATGCTACGGGAGGAGGCTGGCGAAAGTAGAGCTAAGAAAATGTCAGTTAGTAGAACAGAGATGGCTTCCAACTCACGACCTCTACGTACACTCGTAAAATGATAACTATTAATTGTTGAGCAAAATGGAAACAGATTGAAAATTGGGAAGTTAACCACTTTTAATTATTCAGAACTAAACTAAAAGGGAGATCTGAACTGAAAAGAAAGTGAAAGACCCCAAATTCAAGCCCAAATCCCGTTTAATTTCACCGAATAGAACCACTTGTCTGTAAAAATAATAATAATAATAATAATAATAAATAAATAAATAAATACATCGGTAAGCGCTCTGTTCTTATACACCATCACAAGGGTGGGAGGCGGTTGCATATTGGATTTCCTTTTGACAATGCATAAATCCCCCCGGGGGAAGTGTGTTTTAATATAATCACAGCATTTGGCAACGCGTACAATCTAATAGACAAGAGGCATCATGTAATAACTATACGAGAAAATATTTATCCAATTAGGTAACTATCGCGTAATTAATTTTTAAAATATAATAAAATATATGACTCACATTATAAAAAATTAATTTTTTAATGGTAAACCTCACTATATTTTAAAATGATTAGGTACTTCACAATTATATATAAAATTATTATATCTATTAACCCCAGCGTGAATTTCGTTATCCTTATTAATTAGTACTACTGTTAATTACCAATTTATGGTCATTATTATTACCATATGAATCCGATTTAATTATTCTCATGATTAGTTTGATTAATGAGTAATTTTATAGGGAGTCAATTTTAGAGAATCAAATAAGAGTCGACTTAAAAAAAATTTCTTTTATTTTCAACTTTATTTTATGAATCTAATAAGTTTCGTTAGTTTAAAATCAAAATCAACTCTCAATCTGCTTCCTAAAATTGTCTCCCTATAAAATTACTCTCGATTAATTAATACTCTAAACTTAAATTAATTCCAATATGGCCATCTCCTAATTGACTTCAAGTTCTGAAAACAATAAATATATTATCAAAATCATAATCAAAATCAAGAACGAAAAAGCAGAATATAATTATACGTAATAGAAACTCATAAACTTGATAGAAATTAATTCATATCATCCCAATTAGAATTGTATCAAATAAATGGACATGACATTGCTTGACACGAAAGACTTTATGACATATACCATAATACCAAGAACATAATTACGGCAATCGACCACATGAGTCATGACAATCTTCAAAGGAACGTACCAACATCATGAAAAACTTCTAGCCAGTTAAAGAGCAGCTGCTAATTTATAATTAGCACTTATCTCTTTGATCTCTCTCTACTATCAACCAAAACTGAGAGATTGTTTGTCAGTGACTCAGAATGAAACTCGAGATCCCACAAGCACAACAGCTTCCATGATCTCAATTCATTGCTCAATCAGTCATCATTTGTGGTCCTCTCTTTAAGGGCTTGAACACAGGCATTCTTCTCAAGGAGAAGACAAAGCGAAGTTCTCCCGTCTGAACATGGCGGAACATCCACACCGTAACTAAATCTTCATACTTTCGCAACTCATGTTCTTTGCAAAACTGATTCCACCCTTCCGTAAGAACATGAAACTTGGACGCTCAACACTTGAACTTCATCGAAAACTGTTTACCATTCATGTCATGCAAAGTGACCGGAGTTCCTTGAACAAGATCGTCGCTCTTGTTCAGTAGTGGCAAGAGGAAGTTCTCGACGTCTGCTTTGTTGAAAGACAGTCTGCATTGGTCAGTCCTCACGTCAGTGGGCGTCAACTGCTTCTCAAAAGGCTTAGAGCACGCTCCTATGAGGCCGTTGAGGCTTGGCACCGAAGGGTAGTCTGGGGGACTGTAGGAACCGAAATATTTGTATGTCTGTGAATGTGAATTTTGAATAGTGGGTTTGGGCGGTGATCTTGATGATCTTTCTGCACGTTCAAGCAAAGTCGTGGCTAGCTTTTCGTCTAGTACTCTTGCATGCTTTATCGCTAGAAGAATCATAGTGGCTGTATACTCCTCGCTAAATTCCTCAGGATTTACGTCTTTGCCATTAACCCATTCACTTAACTTTCTTTTCCCCCATAATTCCTAATTTTCCCTCAAGGATTCTCAGGTCAGAGAGAGAGAGAGAGGCGATTCTCTGAGAGGCCTGTGCAGGTTCTTTATAACAAGCTTGAGGCCGAAGCAGCAAACTACGGTATCGTACCTCTCTTTATTCGACTTGGACATTAAAATCTGATCAAGAGTTGGACATTGATTCAATTGGTCAGAATGATTTGGGATCGTTGTGTCAGATGTATATATACACATCTCAAGTACTTCTTTTTCAAGCTACATTATTGCATTATATAAATAAGAGTAGTGCTACTTGACTCGAGGCTTATCTATTGAGATGTCTCGATACAGTGCAATTTTTTTTTCATGTATTTTATTTTTTATTCATTTTTGTAATATTTTTAATTTTTTTTTTTAAATCATCGTTAAAAAAGTACTTTAATCATTGAGTAAAATTTTTTAAATATATATATTTCTTTTGTATCAGGAGAAATCTTAGGGAGACGTACTCTTCTCTATATATGTTGCATATTTTTTAACTAATAATATTAGATTCAATCATATAGTATTCAAATCTCGCATATTCTATAGATTCAATCATATAGTATTCAAATCTCGCATATTCTATGTGAAAGAGAAAAAAATAGATGGAATCTATTATTAAAAATTATTTTTTAAATGTAAATCTTCTCCACCGCGCGCCCATCACCATTACAAAATCAAAACAAGTTGTGTTACACAACCAACAAGCATAGGAATCATTATGACATCAAAATCGTGTTATTTAACTGAGATCCAGATTATAAGGCCTTACTATTGCAGTAATTTAAAAATAAATTAATACATAAAACAGAACTCCCTTCAAACTTTATATATAGAAATATTCATTTTAGACATACCAATACAATTTCATAGTAGTCTCAAATTTGCCAATATAGATTCTTTCTTTTAGACAAATGCAAGAAACAATATGGGAATTTATTGCACTAGAACATCTGCACAGGCAATTGTTGCATTGATTTCCAAACAGAAAAGCTTAAGCTAATTATCCAATAAAAAAAAAAGGGTTTCAATAAATACAGGGCCAAATAAGAAAATTGGCACTCGTCTCAATTTATTGTTTATGCCTGAGCCGCTGCAGCTTGCTGCAAAAACTGTTGTTCCAAGCGCTTTTAAAACTATCCATGGCCGTAAAGATTCAGGGCGTAAAATTGCACAACCGACAAACAGAAAAGAATTATTGCCATGGTTGAAGCATAAACCTGAAACAAAGCAGATTTAAGAAATTTGGAGGTTTGTTTCAGGTTGATAAGCTCAAAATAAACCCACAACACTAAGTGACATAGTCAAAGTAAACATCCGAGTTAGAACCAGAATAAATAGGAAATTGCACAGAAACAGAAGAATTGCTGACAGAAGGAATGACAAAGCAAAAGTGAACCAGGTATAGAAATGTTCGTGGCTGATGGAGGAAACTCCCCCACCCCCAAACCAACTAATCACTTCCAAACCAAAACGGGTGTCATTTGCCTAGACCCTTGTTCAACTAATCAATATATCCTTTCCTATTGATCAATCTGGTTCTAAAAGAGGTGACAAAATACTTTATAAAAAAATTTTAAAAAAAAAATACATGAAATGAACTGCCAACGACACTAAATAAAGCCTTGCAACAGCTCCATCACATAATTTACGCCCTGTTTGGATTGCAAGATGGTCTCATCTCATCTCAACATCCAAACACCACAAACGCAAGCACTTCTCAATTTAAAATATTCAACTTTTTCATCTAACTATTACCTAATTAAAACTTTTTCAACTTTCAAATAAAACACAAAAATAATTCAACTTTTTCAAATCTCAAAACAAAAATAATATTAAAAAATAATATTCTAATAATATTTTTACTTTATAATATTTTTATTCAATTTTTTCTCTCTTTTTCCAAAACTCTATTAAACATCTTAACTCAAACTATTTCACTACGATTCACAAACTTCTCATCTTAATTCTTATCTCAACATCCAAATGAGGCTTTGATCAATTCTATTTGTTTGTAGGAAAATACTCTAGCTACAAAAGGATTACACAAAAAATTCAAAGGCTTGACTTTGTTCATATTAGGTATAGGAAGTATGATTACTTCCCACAAAAATTCAAAGCAACCAATTCTCGTAATTGTAGACACTTATGGAGGGAAAATACTTCACATTACTTATTCATTGATGGACAACAGCATATATAACTGTTGGTATTTTTTTTTAATAATTTTATATTTGTTAATTAGATTTCCTTTATTTATTTATCTTTATTTTATTTTATTACCGTTGCTTTGGACAAAATCTCGGATAAAATCTTTTAGATTGTTTTTTATTTACACTAGCCGGTTATGCTAAACTCTAGGAGCACATCTGCACGTGTTGGACATGGTTGTTGGCTTGTTGAGGTTGTTCACTGGAATATAGGAAAATGGAATCATTTTATTTCTAAACATCCAGATTATTAGTAGAAAATGGTAGAGGACCTGTGGTGGGTCGCTAGTTAGCCATTGTCTGATGTTTCTCCATTACAGAGCACGTGTGTTGGACTTGGTCCATGGTTTGTTGAGATAGTGTTCTAAAATCTAGGAGCTAATAGTGGGTTGACAACGTACAGACTTAATGACTTTAAATAGTGTTTGAAGGGAGACTACGAAAAGTGTGTAAAAAAAGTGTGAAAAAAAGTTGAGTTCGAAAGAAAAGAAAAATATATTAAAAAATAATACTCTTGAGATATTTTCTAGACATTAGAAAGGTGTTCTTTTGGTGAAGCTTTGAGTTCAATCACTTGTACAGAGTTGATTAGAGTTATACAACGATCAGTTGGGCTGTTGTATCCTAGATGAGTCAAGTCAAAGTAGAGGTTTGATGCACCGATTCAATTGAATTACCACAATGGGCTTGAATCTCCTTAAAGAAAACGACATTTTCGTGTCTAAGTCCAAGCTGATTTTTCGTTTGAATTGTTCATTTATTGTAATTTTTTTATTTCATTATTGTGTATTCACTGACAATAACCACATACAAATGACGATTATACACTCACAAGTTATCCTCTAACAATAAGCATGTCCAAAAGCTGACCTTGGGAATGATAAGGCTGAAATATTTGAAAGTAAAATGGCACACAAAACCAAAGGATCGAAAGGGAGACTAGAAACTATACAGTTACATGTTACCTCAATCAGCTCGACTTAACATGCACCTCGATAATGTCATCATCCTCCATACCAAGGACTTCGGGAGTTGCTGCTGGGCTTATTTTATCCCCATCAAAACTAAATGCTAATTTCTGTATGTCGAGCTTAACTCTATTGGCATACATTTTGAAAAGCCGCCCAAAGTTGTCATCCTGTGGGATTAAAAGAAATCCAGTTGCGATGTGTAACTGTGGAATTCCTTGACAGTATAATACATAAAACATACAGCCAAGAAAGAAATGGAAAAAGGTAACATTTAAACACAAAATAAATCCATATATTCTTGTATGAATATCCAGAATGAAAAAATATAAACATTTAGCACCAAGACTAAGGCAATTAAATTGATTTTAAACCACCATAAGCAGTTCAATGGCTCATTTGCAGTAAGGTTCTTTGTTACCAACAAAAAAAATATTGATTTTAAACCACTGTATGATTTAATAAAAATCAGAATTAAGCTTCATATCACGCTGACTTCAGCCCTATGACTCAACCCAAACATTTTCCACCAGTAGGTATTGGAATATCACGAACACCATAGTTAATTTACCTTACTAAAATTGAAATATTTATAGTTTTTTCTATTGGAAAACTGATTGACAGATTTGGGCAATAAACCAGGAAAATAGCAGAGATGTAAGTGCATTGAAAAAAACTGAACTTTCCTTCCATAGTAGTGATAATAAACGAGGCAATAATGATAGAGACAATAATTCAAAAATCCTAGCATGAAGATATACCATGTATATGCGAAATTGTTTCAGCCCATCCTTGTCCTGAATAGAAATAACTATCTTAACTCTTTCACAGGAAGGCTTTGATGGTTGGTCAGAGACATCCTCCAGAGAGGACTGCCTTGAATTCCCGAGTTCTCTTTTTGCAGACTCCTCCACAGCTCGCAACAAATCTTCAGCCGATTGTGCAAATGACACCAGCTCTTGCTTTTTTAACCTATATCCAAGTATGAAATTTAAATGGCAAAAAGGGTAAGGAGTGAGTGTTAGTAAAACCAGAAAAAAAAAATAAAAGAAGTCCTAATGACTTTTTTCTTGACGAAGTGCTTGACTAAATAGTGCAGAATTTATAATATTGCTACCAGATAATATATAAAGTATGGCTTGATCAATGTTCATGACTTGAATGTCTACAATGGGTAGAATTCTCGCAACATAGGATGCTTGACATAATCCCAAAAGCACTTCACAATGTTCACACTACCTGTTAACAACTCTCAACATCATCTAGATGCCAAAAACTACATGGAATACAGATGCAGATAATTAACAGTATGTTACTTCACAGCATTAAAATTTAAGCTTTACTTTTCAATGGAGACATTGTGACTTAACGAAAAGCATCCATATTTCATTGACAGTATTAAAAAAGCTAATTCAAATCCATTCTCTTCGTGAGGCATGGACTAAAATTAAATTCTAATTGGCAAAGATATTTGGCCTTTGGTGCGCGGATGCAATGTTTAAATGAAGTAGCATTTTAGAAGATGAGAGAATCTACTTATAAAAAAGGATGAGATAATCATTTATCCTTGGAACCCCCATTCGATGTGGAAGAGAACAATGAGCATGGAGGAATTAAACAACAAATGAGATATTAGGTTTGGGAGATCTTCCCTTGCAATTTCATCTTGTAGCTGAAGTATATCAAGTTAAGTAAAACCCTATATTGATTTATGTGTATACCTTAACTTCGTTATGGTAGAATCCTCTCCGACAATCTTCTGAATATCCCTCGAAACCTTTGGTGGAGGAGCTAGCCAATCCAAATCGTCCTTTGTGTCACAGTCCCCGATTTGTATGACCTTCGCATTTTCCTCCACATCCACAACAACCTACCCCACTCCCCCAAACCCCCCCCCCCCCCCCCAAAAAAAAAACACCATTACAATCATCAAATAAACTACGTACACTATCACAAATAAACCTTTGCAATTCTCTCTAACCAATTCAA
Source organism: Platycarya strobilacea (assembly GCA_036898215.1). Lineage (NCBI taxonomy): Eukaryota > Viridiplantae > Streptophyta > Magnoliopsida > Fagales > Juglandaceae > Platycarya > Platycarya strobilacea. Next base: position 33,617,028 of record CM072557.1, on the reverse strand, counting down.
TTCTCACACTACCACAACGTACACGCACATGCATGTAGATGAAAAACAAAAAGGAAATCTTACAAAAGGTTCAGAAATCTTCATCCGTTTTGGGAGGAAAGCTGGAGATGCATCCGCATCATCATCTGCCGGAAAAAGGGTGAAAACGGTTATAGAAATAGAATAAATTTCAAATTTCACGGTTCAGTTGTTTCCATCCTCATAAAACGTAGTCAAATAAGGCTTAGCTGAGCTGAATATTCCATTTTAACGACAGGAATTAAACAATTAAGCACGCAAAATTCAAGACTTTTAATGATCCCACCAATTCCTAAGCAGCCTCGGCAACCAAACAATTGATAAAAAAGGTGAGAGCCGAAAAGAATTGCGTATAAAAAAATCTGAAAGGAGTAGGAACCCACCTTCGAGGCACACGAAATTGCGAGGCTGAACGCGGCTGTAATCGAACAAGGGCTCGAAATCTTCAGTGGGATCCGGCTGAAAATCAAAACGAAGAGTTACGAGGGAGAGAGAGAGAGAGAGAGAGAGAGAGAGAGAGAGAGAGAGATTAACCCTAGGTTAATGAAGGCTAGAGATTATAACCGAAAGCCACTAAAAGAGTAAGAGAGGGGAGGCTCACCATTGTAGAGTTGTGGTAGAAGCAGCTATGGCTCCCCGATATTCTATTCTTTTCAAATGTGTCCCGCCGTGCACCTTGAGATTTTGTCATTTTAATAAGAAGTTGAATCGTGATTCTCATCCCAGTTATGGGCTTTATCTTATTTAAAGCCCATCGAATATGAACGGACAAGCCTAGGGAACAAATCTAGGCCTGATACTCAACCATAGCCCATATCAGCTTTTTATTCCTCAATTTAACATTAAAACTTCAAATTCATTTTTAAAATCCGAGTCTGGTCTTTTTTTTTTTTTTTTAAGCAAGCATATTTCATTATATTAGGAAAAGTGTTACAAAAGGAGGGGAAGTCTGATCTTGAAATAGAGTTTTTAAAGTAAAATTTGGTGGATAAACAAATCACTAGGACCCATTATAATTTTCTAAAAAATTAGAACAAACAATAATTCTTTTAATGATAATTTATGTTGAGAGTTTTTACATCAATAATGTGTTTTGTGTGTTAATTAATAAAGAGCTTTGCAAATAGATTTTTTCCTTTCAAAATTATCAAATTTAAATATAATACACTAAGCTAGGGTTCTATATAGATAAGAATGCAACTTAGTATTTTTACCAAATAAAATGAAGATTTATTTTTATGCGGAAGTAGTGGCGGGAAAAATAAACAAGAATGTTATGACAATTTGATCACATCATTGAGTATTTAATTTGGCTAGTACTGATGCCAACATCCTTTAAACTAGATGGTATAAGAACTGGTCTCCAAATAGAGAATCACGTTCAAATCTCCTACCCATATATATATATATATATATATATAAAGTCTAGCTAGTACTGATCATCATAAATAATTTGAAGTGAATGGATCACTTCTTAATTTATGCATAACGACATGATTACTTTGGATGTTAAAAGGTAGAGATGGGCCTTGATTAATATGTTAATTGATTGAGCTGTCTGTTAATGTATTGATTGATAGAGTACTCAATATTACTTCACCTCTCCAAACTCCATTTCGCTAGCTCAGACAGAAGGTACTTCAAAAGTTGCGCTTTTGTCGAGAAATTTCCAATTCACTGAGCACAATTTTGACATGCAATGGCAAGTTCTAATATTTTGAATATCATATCAGCGAGTGTATCGATCAGATCATTAAAATAAAATATTTTGATCTCAATATCGTTTCGTTTACTGTTTTGACATAATTTATATATAAATAAATTAAATATATAAATACATTTATAAATTATATTTTAAAATAATAGTTAATATATGAATAAATTATATATATATAGTTAATTTAGTCTGAATTGAAGTTAAAAAATAAAAAAAATTAAAAAAAAAATTAGAAGCTGAAATCCAATACGATCCAAACATGAATACCGATACAGAATTCACAACCATGATAGCAACAACACTTTTGTTTCTACCCATTAGCAACGGTTTAATTTCATTGCAAAAACATGTATCTTCATTAGCAACAGTATAACTTCGTTGTAAAAAAAAATGTTAGCAACGATTAATTGAATTTCTTTGCAAAACAAGATCATAATTATAAAAATAAATTAGCAACAATATTATTTCTTTACAAAAACATATAAAAACATTTTAACAACGATTTCATCTTCTTTTATAAATTAATCTGAGATTGCATATGTAATGTTAAAAGACAATATTAAGTTCCCGAGTGGTCGACGCTAATATCCTTTTATAGATTTCCAAAACCAACCTGCCTTGATCAACTTCCTCACCATAAGAGACAATAGAAATCTATCGACCTTTAGAAACTCTCTTTCCTCTAAACAAATCAATACTGTTGGGGCTCCCAACTTTGCGAGTCAAGCGAATCATCATGTCAATATATACATCATGAAACTTGATCAAAACCTTAAAGGGTGTAAGAATAATATTGTCAAATCTCATCTTTGGGGATGATTTTACCCTCCAAAGCCTACTACTACTACTACTATTATCCCCAAGCCTTGCAATTCTAAGCTTCCTTGGATTAGTATAACTTGCACCATTAATCAGCCTTTGGTATCTTCTCCTCCTCCAATACCTCTTCAAGTTTTCATAATATGCAGAAAGAACAATTTCCATCTTCAACTACTTCTATGTGTAAGTAGGTTGTTGTCTGATAGATGAGGAAAAAGGGCAAATGCGAGAGGATTTATATAGAAGATGGAAGCCAAGACTTGGTGCCAATTCTGACGTGGGGTTTGAATTTAGTAATGTTGTTATCGATATTCGGGAAAGTAAAAAACATATATCGGATATAAAGGGCCAAGGAGAAAGTCATGCTTTACTTGGCCAATATAGTCTTACTTTTTATTTGAATATATTAAAGGCTTTTTTATTGTGATACATTGTTGGATTCGATCGCAAGTCCTAGCTTGTAATTTGACCATGGATTTTTTTTTTTTTTTGTCATCTTTTGCTTTTTTTTGGGGGGTCCTAAAATGCACCTTGATCGATAAGGTCAATAGTCAGCACTCAGAAATTGTAATGATATCATATTTATATCGAGGAAGAAGAGAGAAACGAGAAGGGAGGGGCGGATGGTTGCTGAGAGTATTATATTCTTTATATTGACTGGGGACATGATGTTATTAGAGTTAACCATACATACCATAAACATGTATGTCTCAACATAATCTCATGGAAAAAGACACTTCAAACCGATAAGATCATCAATTTCAAAACCATGATTAGAAATCCAGTTCAATCAACTCCCAAAACCCGAACTTTATGGGTAAGAATCAATCATCCGTACGTCAAAACGAGAATCACAGAAAATCAGAAATTACTTCTGTGGTTAACCAGCCAAGCAGTATTGAAGTCAATTGATCTAATGATGGATGATGGTTGTTGATGGTTCCATGTTAAAAGTTTGAGGTCAGGTATCTGCCGAAATGGAAATGGACACATCTGGTAGCGTCAAGCTATTTGCAATCCAAGCCTGAAGGTGATCAGAATCTCCTACCACTTTCCAATGCATCAAGCATGGGGCTTGAGTCCGCAGTATTGACTCCTGATAGTTCAACGATGTGTTGAGGTCGCGTGTATACGCTTCCAAGCTCTGATTGCTGCACATTGAGAGCATTTGTGTTGGTTGTTGCAGACTGAATGTCATTTCGAGAGTCTGCCAACATCCGGAAATACGCATGAGGTCCCCAACCTGCGCAGATAATGGCAACTCAAGAATGAATTATAGGGAGCAATAGCATGGATGGGGATTATGTGAAATTCGTGCTGACCGGCTGAAATCCTAGGAGTGAGAACTGTCCTCCATGATTCATAGAGATATTTGTAGTTTCATCATGGAAGAAGAGTCCTTTTAACACTTTTTGCCTAATCTAGCCAATTCATTTAAACAGTAGAGAAAAAAATCACTCTCAAGATTGTTATTAGGTGCCCTATCGATGCTCTTAGCAAGCTGGTATTATGTTTAGTATAGAATGTTTATGTCAAAGAACAGTATATCCTTGTAATCTCTTTCTTTATTTTATAAGAAACCATCTACAACAACATTTCAAAGCCCACAAGCAACAAATTCTTATATCCATAAATTTCTTAGTCCAGCTAAAAGACGGCAATAAAAATAGTTAACACCAAAAACAGACATGGTGCACAGGACTTTGGCCATTTGTCCTGTGCATATTGAAGACTTGCTTAGATGCAGGTCGCCAAAAGGTTAGATCATAGCATAAACATAGGCTATTTATATAATTATATAATATATGAAAGAAATAAGAGCATATTACACAACCAATTTATTAAGAAAAAGATGAGGTGCTTACCATCTATGTCATATGGGGGTGGAAAGAACTGTAAGTAACAAAATGAAGCAATCGTCATCCCTACATAAAAAGTTTAAATGAGAAGAAGGGTAAATATTTCATTCTAAGAAGCTACAGGGAGCATGCCATGTACCAACAAACAGTACAGCACAAGACCAAAAAGTGGAGAAACAAAAAAAAGTCCTTCACAAACAGACCTATAAGACCTCCAGCAAATACATCTTGCCAGTGATGCCAATAGTCATCAACTCGAGAAATACCAACTAGAGAAGCAACCAGTATTGGCAAGAAAACAATACATAATTTTGCAACGTGGCCCCCGTGATCAAATGCCCTGATTTTCCCTGACAGATACCAAGCAAGAAAGCCAAGACCTGCAAAGGACCCTGAAACCAAAATCCATGACTTGTTAAGCTGCGGTTTTCTTCGAACAAGGTGTTCAGATAATACCAAAAAGATGAAATAAAATAAAATGAACTAATATTAATATCCAAACCCTCTTTCAACACAACCATGTGTAGAGACAGAATGAAATCTTCGGTTTTTTCTTCATGTAAAAAAGTTATATAACGACTAACATCGTAATCCTAATTACTAGTTAAAAACACCCTTCATTTCTGTCAATATGTTATATTTCTAGAATGGGTTTGAAATACATATGATTGCAATCTCCAGGGATGAAAGCAATGCATCAAACAAAAGGCAAAATGGAGAGAACACGACCACTAAGCTAGCAGCATAACCTTAGTCCTGAAAGAGATTAGATAGCTTACAAGATGTATGCCCACTTGGGAAACTTTTATGTCCTTCTTTAATAACACTCTTATCTCCTGTACACAAAACATTCCTTGTGACCTGCTCAAATACCTGCACATGTAATGCACCAGCAGGGACTGTAACAAACTGGGGAAGGGCAAAGACTTCTTCTATCATAAAACCTTAAAATAAACACGGAGAAAAGTAAAACCAGGGCAATTCATGAACTTGAAAACCAACCGCTTTGCCATCAGGGAAACAACGCCAAAAGAAGTCTGGACGTGGACGACCAACACCATCTTTGATCGCATCCGTTATAACTGCAGTGATCAGTATAGAAAATAGAAGACCTGGACATGCACAGTGTGTCAATTTGACGTTATCATTATACAACAATAGCAAACAAAAACCTGAACGGAAAAAAGTTTAGAAGGTGGGAAGAGCTACCCAATATGGCTTGGTGCAGATCAAAAACATCCCTTCTGATGAAGTAGTAGATGAGAATGACAGCAAAAGGCAACAATATCCCAATAATCTGTCAAAATAATGTACAAAAAAGATTTATTTTGACGTAGAAACTAATGTGCAATTACCTCATGCAAGAAGATTCCCTTTGAATTTATCAGTTCAAGGGGCCAAAACTTACTGGAACAGCCCAAAAGGGAACAGTATTGTCTGTCAAAGGGTATCTGAGGTCAGTCATCATCCCCTCTCCGACATAACGGTGAAATGGTTCTATAAGGTTCAAAATGACGTCTAGCACCACAAGAAGGGCAAGAATTAGCCAGTCATGCACATGCATTCTTGCCACTGTAACTCCATGTGATTTTATAGTGTGTACCCCCAAATGAATTTCTGGCATCTTCCACTGATCTGAGGCAAATTAAAACATTGGTTAATGAATATGAAATTTTAAAAAAAAATTAAAAAAGGTTGGAGAACTAAACTCAGCGAATATATAAAGAAAAAATAATAATAATGTCACAGGAATAAATGTGAAGACTCCAAGCTTCTGTGAAGGGAGGGACAAAATACGAAAGAAAGAAGGGAAATTAATTCATTAAATAACTACACTCCTTTATATCAGTTTAAACTTTTGAGACAGTTGATGATAAAACACCTTTAAAACCATGAAAAATATGATGATCAGACAAAAGGACATAATAGGAGCACAAAACGACAAAAAAAGCTCAACTTCAAAGTTTCTGGACCCAATCCACGATTGATTCACTCAAGTTCTGGTTTGAATGATATAATATTTCTTTGTACAGACTTTTTATATTTTTATTTTATGGAAGTTGTACAGATTTGAAGGCCCATCATGGTACTCACAAACTTCAGATTATGAACAAGCACAATGATAGCAGAGTGGCATTTGTTCATCAAAGTAAGAATTAAGGACTATCAAGTGCCAAAGATGATTGCCTAACAAAGAGTCAAGCGGTAATCCAGGTCAACTTATTCCAACAGAGAACTAGGAGGTTTGAAAGCTTAATGGATAAGGCACCATATTTGAACATTATACATCACCATAACTATTTTGAGTTAGTTGCTGGCTCCCCAAATACAGTTTTTCCCAGACTACGCTGTTAGGGATCAAAGGAACATCCGAAATTTAAAACCAAATAATATATTGATTATTTGCACATAATCATGGATCTTGCTAGGATCCATTGAAATTAAATTATAATAATGCTGTAATTTAGTAATAGCATTTGAATAAAACCGTATAGCTGTTCATTACTGAGTTTTAAAATTACTTAAATTTGGTAAAATGCCCCGACGGTTGACCATTACAGCTCCGTAGCATGTTTAAAAAAATGAAATCGGGAAACCATAACTCAATTGACGATTATGAAGGCAATAAATTCCACCTGTGGTCCTGTGCTCCAGATACCCTAAATAATTTTTTTAAGTGAGAACAGGATAAATGTTCCAGTAGAACTGAAAATAAATAAAACATAAAGTAACTATTTTCCAGTGGTCAGTTTAAATGCGGATAAAATAAAAAGAGAGTAAAACAAGCTATCGATTTGAGCAGGTACTGACACTCTAACCAAAACTGCCGCCAAAAAAATGAGCATAATATAGATATACTTCGGGCATAAGGCGCAAACAGAGGATCAGAAAAAGTACTTTCTTATAATTTTCAATGTCTAATTCCAATAATCCTAAACAAGTTTAACGTACTCAAACTTACAGAAAGCAAAAGGCTAGGGAAGCACAATTTCTGATTAAAAAAAAAAGCCCTGTTTGGAAGCTAAGAAAGTGAATGAAAATAGAAGAAATCAAATATCCGGATATTATACTAGGAGAGCAACGAAAAAATAAACGCAACTTAACAGAGCAGTAATTAAAAAAAGCATTAGAAAAATCAAAAGCAAAAACGTAATAAATGACTCATAATTATACTTGTATCATATTTACTTCGTTTCCGGGTGAACGAAACGAAAAGGCAACCAGAAGAATCCACACTCAGGTATGTCGACGCGTGGAAAAAGTTCTCCAAAACAAAAGCATGCGAACACCACAACAGTAACAAGCGAGAGAAATATAGCATCGCAAAGTGCACAAGAAAGCGAATAAAGAACAGATTCAGAGAATACAGGAGAGAGAATCGAACAGGTTTCTGAAACTTAAATTTTACCTGTAACATACGAAAGTGAGAGGGGACTGGGAACGTTTCAGCGAGCGAGCGCGAGAGAGAGAGATTTGTGATGATTTTACGTGGCAAGCAGTGGAGAGAAGGTGGGGAAAGACTACTGCCAGGCACACAGCACAAGAAATAAAAGGGAGCAATAGCAAGAAGCTGGTTTTTGAATGTAGTTGAAGGCGGTATTTACATTGCGTTTGGGGAAGTAGCCACTGTCGTTTCGAGCTTATTTTGGTGGTCGGTTTGCACTTTCCTTCTCCCTGAAGATAACCAATATGGCAATAACACAAATACAAAGAATAATAATAATGATAATAATAAATATTCTAGTTATAAATATAATGAATGATTACCTTCATATATTCCAGCACAAAGGGTGGGATGAGTTGTATGGGGTGGTTTTTTGACAGCATGCAAAAGCACCACGAGTGGAACTTTTTGAATGTGCGCCCAACCTACTTTAAAATGTCTGGGCCAAAGCCAGTCAATATGGGACTATTCGTTCAGGAATGGGACCAGAGGCGGACCCACGCCTTGGGTTGGGGGGGCTACGGCCCCCCCCAAAATTGTTCCAAATTTTATTTATAGTAGGAATATATATATAATTATATATATATAATTAAAATTCTCTCTTAAATTATAAAAATAAAAATACAAATTGACCCCCCCAAATTTTTTTTTATGAAAATTATTTTTTTAAATCTCAATATACATTCATTTATATTTTAATTTTTAACTTTATGTAAATCTAAATTTTAACTTACATAATTTTACAGTTATTATAATAGTCTAACTCTAGCAAAAAAATTAATTATAAATTTGTATGATTGTAAAATTCATTAATTATACTCACTTATTTAGTTTCACTCTAATTATTTATATGATTGTGAGATATAGTTTGTTAAAAATTTAATAGTGATACATCATTACTTAATAGAAAGTTTTCAAATTTATTCTTAATTTATAAATTTTTCTTAAATCGTAAAAAAAATATGAGCAAATACTTAAAAACAATTAATTTTTTTTAAAAAAAATGGAGTATAATTCAAAAAATAATAGACGTTTAGAGAGTTTGGTAACAACAGAATATGATATTTCTATTACTGATGATCATCTTTCTAAAATTTACACACACCGTATATTTTATCGATCGCCCCCCCAAACATAAAATTCTAGTTCCGCCCCTGAATGGGACGGTGGTGATCCAACCACACCACAATCTCTCCTTGATGCTTTCCTTCTTCTAGGAAAGTGGCTCACTCTTCGGAGAAAACAACATGTGGACCTCGTCCTCTGCTTTTGAGCTAGTAGTTTGTTTAGTTAGAAGTTTACTTATGTTTCTTTGAACATCTTTGATATTTCTGTATAACAAGCATTCATACTGATAATTTGGAGTATTTCTTTTGCCTGACAAATAACAATAGAGTTTTATGACTTTTTTTTTTTGTTTTGGAAAGAGGGGGGGGGGGGGGGGGTTTACTTATGTTTCTTTGAACATCTTTGATATTTCTGTATAACAAGCATTCATACTGATAATTTGGAGTATTTCTTTTGCCTGACAAATAACAATAGAGTTTTATGACTTTTTTTTTTTGTTTTGGAAAGAGGGGGGGGGGGGGGGGGGTTGGTTATTTTAATTCAACTTCTAGCTACTTTTCATTTTGGCCAATAATTTATACGTCGACATTCTTCGACAATTCTTGATTCACTTTCTTCATTACTTCTGGTAATGTCAAGTGTTATCATATATGTTGTCGACAACAGTTTTATTTCTATCCATAAATTTTTCATTACTCATGAAATGTATTGAGATCTCATTGTTCCTCTCCAGGGGAAAACATTTCATGAAACAGCTTTACAGGAAGTTCCTCTTCAGGAGTTATAATCTTCAGGAGGATTATATTTTATACAGAAAATACGGTCTTTTCATGAGCATCGATTTTTTTTTTTGAACACCTTTGATGGATTTTTGATGGTTTGTTCAAATTGATTGAATAAAGATGGCTTCTCTCTAAGGAGTTATAGTAGTTGGTCTAATATTTAGATATCTGGCTATCTTGCATTATTTTTGTTTCTTGCTAGATTTCTCAGCAAGCAATGCAAGATCTATTTTATTTTGTCCCCATGTTTTTTGGGCTTACTTGTAGGCCTCTCCAGAGAATGCAAGGACAGTCTAATTTTCGTGAACTTCTATTTTATTGTTGTTTGTTGTGACATATGAACTCATTTGTTGTAGTTTTTTTTTTCCTCTCTCTCTCTCTCTCTCTCTCTTCAAAACGGTCTAGAAACTTATTTTTTTTCTTGTTATGCTGTTTAAAAAACTGTTGGTTCTTCCTTAATACATGACCGTAGCATGGCCATCTGGTGGTTATAATTTCCCAATGATTTTGTTTCCTGGAACTTTGCAAATGGTTCCATTGTTCAATGTATCTTTTACTGGAATTGGGTTTAATTTACATGGACGAACAGACTACATGAGTTCCACTGTCAACTTCTCCTTGGTTGCTCGTTCATATAATGATAAGTATGATTCTTGGGAGCCTCTCATTGAGCCGGTGGATGGGTTTTTAAGGTAATCTGTTGTATTTCAAGCTTCTTATTATATGTAAGATAGACTCAAATTTTTTCCTCTGATCAGTGATCATTACTATTTACTGTCCCATCTTTAGAAACTGTCACCTAAACTTCCTTGGATTTGGAGTTGAACATTTTTATTCTAAAGCATTTTGGTGACCAACCACGGGTCAAAATTTTTGGTTCGGTGACCTGGCATGCCACATGAAAATTTATTAACTAGGATGGAAAGTATAATGATTTATTTAATTATAAACCACAGACGGTTTGATGGTGATCTACAAAAGATGGGGTTGTTTTATAATAATCCCAAAGCATATTTGTATTTTGCTCTTACTTTATTTTAAACGCTTGTGCAGTGGAAATTTGTATGTGGATTAAGCACAAGCTCACTAACATTGAGAGACTACATTCTTATATCAAATAATGGATTATGTTCTGTTTCTACAGTTTTGTACGGTTGTTGAACTCCCAAAGTTTCTCGCATTCTCCCTTCCTCTTCTTCAGCTTTGTAGTTTCTTGATTGTATGGATTTTTTCTATTGTACTCTCCTTGATCGAGAAAAAATAAAAAGAATGTTCTCTCAGCATGATTGCGGATGGATCAGTTGACAACTACACAAATTTTGAGGAAAAGAAATTAATCTTAGAATGCGTTGAACATTGGGAAAATCATTAAGGCCCTACTTGAGCACCATGCTTTTTTAGTATGTTCTTTAATTCATCCTTTGTGCTTTTTTTAACATTAATTATTACATTATTGTTAAAAGGGACATTCTTTCTTGTGTATTAAATAGAGATCCGTTTCTTTCTAGTTCCTATAATTAATTTCTTTTGTGTAACTCCCACTTTCCAAATAGATTGCTAAAAATTACAACAGCAAATAGACTGAAAAAAATGTAACAGAATTTCGTGTTGGGTATTGGGTGGGATAGACGTGGACTTCAAATTTCACTTGGTGGAATGGATAATTGGGATTAAGGAAGCTAAAACACCTTTTTCATTGAGAAGATTGACAAAGTCTGTTTGGGACAGTTTGATTGAAAAGATCAAGTGTAGATTGGCTCTTTGAAAGGGGATGTACTTGTCAGAAGGTGGTTGAGAGGCTGTGACAGGACAGGATGGGTAGGCGAAGAATTAAAATTTCACCTTGTAAATTGATCCAAGGATGCTCATTGATCTCTTGGGGAGGATTGTATATCTGCAATTTGCTTGTTATCAATACCGCTTTACTTGGAAGATGGTTGTGGGGATACGAACTTGAGAGGGGAAGCTTTCTGGAAAGCTGTAGTTGATTCCAAGCATTTTGCTGCTTGGGTTGAGTTGTTCTCCGATGAGATTTACAAACCACATGGGTAGGCTTGTGAAAAAATACAGAAGTGGACGGGCAGTTTCACCAGACACACCAGACTTGAGGTGCGGATGACACTAAGATCAAATTTTGGCATGATCTATAGTGTGCAGAGAGAGCCCTCAAGGAAGCTTTTCTGGAAGTATATAGGATTGTGAGGGTGCAGAGATTTCAGTGGTGGATTTTATGATACTCTCCAATGACTCCCATCTGTGGAATTCCAGTTTCTTCAAAGAGGCCCAAAACTGGGAAGTTGACAGTTTCTTTTAATTTATTGTACTCTGTGAGAATAAGGGTTGGAAATGTAGACAAGCATATTTGGAATCCATCCAAGGAAGAGAAGTTCATTGTACCCTCTTTCTACCAAATTCCAACTATTCAGGCTATGAAATGCTTTCCTTGGAAGAATATATGGAAGACTAATGCTCAAGTAAAAGCTGTCATTTTTATTTTTTATTTCTATCTATGCTGCTTAACATTGTTCATCCAACTTCTCACATGCCAATGACAGTGGAGAAATCCTATGAAATGTTCTAAGTGGTCTGAGCTGTATTTTCTCTATGGACAACCATATTCAATTGATGAAGATGATGTTTGGTGGTCTGTTGCAGTGAGATTAGTATGAATTTAGAGTTGTTAGTGTGATATGATGGGGTTTCCAAAACACTTAGTTATAGAATCGAAGGTTTTTTCGTTATCAAAGGAGGGAAGCTTTTTGCTTCTTATTGAGAGAAGCTGGAAGGTGATGAACACGTAGTGATAGAATCAAAGGTTTTTTGTTATCAAAGGAGGGAAGCTGGAAGGTGATGAACATGCTGAGATTGGGTTTGTCCGTGGTTCAGTGGCTTGCTAAAGCACTGGAGGACTGCATAAAGGAGTAAAAAAGGACTTTCTACACCACCGTTACCAGAGAGAGAATTGCAGCTTTATAGCGCAGCGTTGCTTAAATATTCGAGGGTGTTTTATGGCGAGTGGAATATGGGGGTGGTAGCAAACGCAATTTTATTTTTATACTAGAAGATATGGAGGGGGAGGGATGGAGGATGACGATGGAGGTGCTGTAGAGTTTGCAAACGAAGGGAGAGGCGGAAGCCACAACAAAGGAGCACCTTTGAGACTATTGGTGGCGGTGCTTTAGTCGAAGAACTGTTCCTATAGGGAGGCTCTGTAGTTGGTGCAACCCCATGAAAATTGGGGTTGAGGCAGGGGCGAAGCGAAGGCTTGAGGAGGAGCCTCTACAAGTCAAGGTAACGGGCATGGGTTGGACATAGCTCTTCATACTATTGGAACAGTCATTACACAGTGGAAGGGTGGCGATGGTAGGTCTGTTGTTGGCTTGGCAAAGGGGGGTGTACTCAATATGTTGATGGGCGTGAAGGCACAACTGGGTGTTCTTCGGGGTAGAGTGGATTATTTGGTACGTCGTGAAGAGGAAAAAAGAGTTATGGACATGGGCTTGGAGATCGGTGGGCTCACGGTCTTGGTCTTGGAGGAAAAGTGAATCAATAATCTTTGATGGGCAGTGGAAAAGGGTTCAAATGGGGCTGGGCAAGACCCAAGCAGCTTGTGTCTAGAGTAGCTTATGTGGACCTAGCAGAGACACATTGGTAGAACATGTGGGCCATTCCCTTAAGTCCTCAGCCCATGGGACAAATTGGAAAAAAGGAAAGACAAGGACCTAGCCTGTGTGGAGGATTAGAAAGGGGGCTGGCCCACAGCTCTCGACCTACGGAAGTTTGGCTTCCTCACTAGAAAAGGCTTTGCAAAAGGCAGCCATTGGTGGCCCAGAGGGTAATGATGATGGTGGAGGAGCCATCAAAAGCCAATTATGTGAGGGCTCTAGATGTCTCTTCATCATTGAACGCCGAATATCTTACACATCTTGGATGGAAAGGTCGACGAGCAACAGGGATGTGGTACCTCGTAGAAAAATCTGACAAGCAGATGGAAGAAGGTTGTGATGCTTACTTTGATGCTTATCCTGTTTCTGGAAATGAAGTGGGAACAGTTGAAGAGCCCTCACAGATGCTTATCCCGATGCAGTCCCTTCCGAATGGGAGGGTAGGAATCTCTGCGGAGGAGGAAATGGGCATGTCGATACCCCTAAACTGCATGTTACTAAGTCAGTCTAGTGATTCTGATTGGGTTCTACATATGGTGAAGGAAATTAAGTATTGTGTGGGGATAGAGAGAGGGATTTGAGGAACAATTTATGGCTTTGCTTGCTACCATTGAACTGGGTCATGCTTAGCTTAATATATTTGGTTCCAAAAAATAGAGGGAGTTAAAGAGACTTATGTGGTCTTTAAATTAGGAAGGCATCTTAAGCCGAGAAAGATCTAAAGGGAAGGGTCTAAACTCTTCTTCATGAAGTCTAAAATTGTTTCGTGGAATGTTCAAGGGCTCAATGAGGCCAACAAGTGTTTCATATAAAAAACTTGCTTTGTGAGTGGAAGGTGGACATATTATGCTTACAGGAAACTAAGTTGAAATCTATTCCAAGAAGAACTGTTCGAAGTATCTTGTCTGTATGTGGATTGGGCTTATCTTGCAACGGATGGTGCGTCAGGAGGTGTTTTAGCAATGTGGGATAAAAAGGTGATGGAGAATATTGAGGCATTTTTAGGGGAGTGCACAATGGCAGTTTCCTTTAAGAGTGTGGAAGACAATTTCTTGTGGGCTATTTTTGGTATTTATGGGTGGAATTTGAACCGTGACGTAAGAATTTTATAGGAAGAATTAACTAGAGTACATAGTTGATGGGACCTACCATGTTGCATAGGCGAGGATTTTAATGTTATGAGGTTCCCAAGCGAACGTTCACGCGAAGTAGAATGTGCCCAACAATGTTATAATTCTTGGAGTATATTTTTTATTTGAATTTGGTGGACATCCTCCCTCATGGGGGGAACATTCACATGGTCCAATAATCATATATGGTCCTAATTGGACAGATTTTTAGTTTCATCGCAGTGGAAAATTCACTATCTGGATGTATGTCAAAAAAGGTTGCCTTGTTTTTGCGGATCAATTTTCTATATTGTTGGATTAAGGTGGGATCAAAGAAGAGCGGTGATATTTTAAATTTGAAAAGTGGTTGAAATCTGAAGGTTTTGTGGATAGGGTTAGGCAATGATTGTCTTCATATAATTTCATGGTACTCTTAGCTTCATCTTTGCAAGCAAATTGATAGTTTTAGAAAAAGATCTAAAGCTTTGGAATACTCTATCCTTTGGCGATATAGGTGAATGTAAGCCATGTTGGAGGAGTTACAGGAGTTAGAGAGGATACAGACGATCGGGTCCTTATCTAAGAAGAATTATCACGGAAGTCAGAGTTGGTCTCAGAATTAGAGAGGGTTACATAGTGGAGAAGGTTCCTTTTGAGCCAAAAAACCAAAACATTGTGATTGAAAGAAGGGGATCGGAGTATGAAGTTCTCACAGAGAGGCTAACTCTCACAGGAGAACTAATAACATTGAGATGCCGAATGTAAATTTGTGGATTGCATGGAGGCCCTTGCGATTTGAGAACATGTTACTGATGTTTTTGAAACCTGCTTATCGAGTGAGACTGGTGGCAGTCAAAGCTTGATGGACAAAATTTTGAGTCTATTAAGCTGCATAAGGTCTCTTGGTTGGAGAGGTATTTTGAGGAGACTTGAGATTCTCGATGTGGTGAGGAGAATGGTAAAAGATAAAGCATCAGGTCCAGACAGGTTTTTTATAATTTGCTTCCAATCATGTTGGGAGGTAGTGAAGGATAATCTTTTTCTTTTCTATTTTTTCTAATAATTAAAAGAATGCATTAATAATAATAAAGCATAGTCCAAGTATACAAGATGATATACAAGAGGTAACTCCTATCTAAAAAGGGGAAATGGGAATAAGAAAATTATGAAGAACAAGGCCATTAAAATCAACAACTTTGGCCTATAGAAGAAAAGTTATAACAAAAAATAATCTCAGCTCTTCTAGTGTGTGCTCCTTCTCAAACGTCTAGTCATTACGCTCTTTCCATGCGCACCACAAAATACAAATAGGTATCATCTTCCATATAGTTGTAATTTATGGAAAACTGCCTAGATTGTCCAACTTGCCAACAATTGAACCATTGTAGCAAGCTTAAACCAGGCTAGCTCTAACCATTTGAATATATTGTCCCATTAAGTTTTAACAACCTAACAATGCAAGAGGAGATGATCCACAATCTCACCATTGTTTTTACACATAACACCAATCCACTATAATCACCCCACGTTTTTGCAAGTTGTCCACCGTCAAAATCTTGCCTTGTGAAGCTGTCCAAGCAAAAAAGCCGCTTTTGAGTGCTTTATTTCTCCAAATCGTTTTTCATGGAAAGTGGTTGTTCGACAATTGTGTGAGTGTGTTTTTTTTTTTGATAAGTTAAAAATTTTATTTATCATCAAATAATAGGTGAAGCCCATGTACACCGGTAATATACAAAAGAAACACCTAGTTACATGTTTAAACTAAAGGAGCGAAGACAAAAACTCATTGACTGCCCCTCCCTTAAGAACAGTAGCAGCAAACCAACTAAGTAGAGTACTTGTAAAAACTTTCTAGAATTCCTGAACATTGCGTTCCCTATCATTAACACCCCTCTCGTTTCTTTCCAACTAAATGCACCACATAATACGCAGTTGACAGGAACGTCAACTTCACTATGGCGGCCCAAGATTCGGAAGTTGGCAGCTTTTGAGGACTTTTTTAGTCTCTTGTATTCTATCAAAATCGAGCACTCAAGGAGCTGACATGTTGTGGTGGATACTTGTAGGCAAATGCATATTCTCGATTCGCTCTTTCTACTAGTCTCTGACACAGCCAGAGAAGAATCAATTTTCCATGGAGAAGGATTTGGCGAAATAAGGTGCCTCACAAAGCGGCATTATTTGCTTGGATAGCTTGTTTGTGTAAGATTTTGACGACGGATAACTTGCGGAGACATAGGGTGATCATGGTAGATTGGTGCTCCATGTGTAAGAAAAATGGCGAGACTGTGGATCATCTCTTACTGTGAGCTTGGTAGAGTGTTATGGGTTGAAGTGTTTTGCAAATAAGGGCTAGCTTGGGTAATGCCTGCCACAGTGGCTGCGTTGTTGACGAGCTGGACAAACTTAGAAGGTATTCCACAAATCAAAGTTGTGTGGAAGATTGTTCCTTTCTGTATTCTATGGTGCTTGTAGCAAGAGAAAAATGACCACCTTCAAAGACAAGGAGCGGACGATAGAGAAACTTAGATCACTTTTTATTAGGACTTTATTTCTATTGGCCATGCCTATAGATTTTAATGGCATTGATGTTCATGATTTACTTGTTTCCATTGCTTCTTAGAGAGGTGTTACCTCTTGTATACGATCTTGTGTATTTGGGCTATAATCTTTTACTTATATAAAAGAAAAATTTGTTCGAATGCTTATTTAAGCTAGGGGTTTGGATGTTTATTTAAGCTAGGAATGGTGGGATGGTTTAATTTTGGCATGTGGTATGGGGAGGTGGTGGTAAAGAATTAGCACCATATTTCTTTCTAACTACTATGAATACGAAGGCTTTTATTAATTATTAGTTCGAATGCTGCTACTTGTTTGTAATGCTTAAAATATTGGAAGATCTGTTCTTAGAACTTAGGTTTGCTTTGAGCTTTCCAGTCGGAGAATCAAGACTGTTGAATCTCTCATGTGTTTCTATAGTCTAATCTCCTAGCGTAATACCTATTTCCCATAACAATCCACATCTATTGGGAGGGTGTTGAATGGGGATCTCATATTTTCTGGAGGGAGGTGTTCTTGGCCTTTTACTGATTTCAAGAAGCTCCAAATATAACCTTGACTAATCCTTAAAAACTGATCATACGAAGAAAATATGGTAGCACTAGATGTCTCTTAATCAATGGTCCAGGAATCAATGCATTCACTGGAGAATGCATTGTTGCAAGTCGATGGAGCATTTCTATCGTTTCTTTGCTGGGTGCTACATTTTTAGAAGTAAAAGAAATGATAGCAAGTGTGGGAGTACTCATCCTTATTGCTGATGCTTGCGCAACTTTCCCTACTCTGAAGATCCTAACAGGTCTTTTGTGTATGTCTATTCTTGTTATGAAAGGAAAAAAAAGCCTTATATAGGATAGTGTCAATCAACTTTCTTCAATCGCGTCCTGTAACCCCTTTCCTGCATCACGAGTGTAGTGCCACTCTGATTATAGTCATCTTTTGATGTGTGAAAATATTCTACAAAAATTTTGGGTAATGTCTCGAGAAGTGGTTGAGGCTTATTTCAGTTGAAAAGGGTTGAAGGCATTGGGGGTAGTGCTATTTGAAAAGCATTCCCCCAATTTGTAGATAGAAATAATCACACATTTAATAACATTGGATTCTCGATTCTTAAGTTGTAGTCCCCCAATATAGAAGTTGTTCATTCTTTAGATTTGATCCTTTAATTCTTTAGAAGGATTTTCCCAATTCTAGTTTTATATATTGATTCCTTCTTACATTTAAAGAAATCTCTCTTAGTTTTTTTTCATTCCCTTGATCTCTTTGTTACTGTCTTTAGAGGTTTGTTTGGAATCTCCATGTGATAGGAATCTCGAACCATGTTTTCTTCTCTATTAGTACCTTTCTCTACTTCTTGATGCTCTCAACACCCCCCTGGGGCCCGCAAAAGGGAAAAAAAGAGAGAAAGAGAGGAAAGAATATATTGTCATTGTAATAAACTAAATCCTTCCCTCAAAATAGAAAGAAATAAAAAACTATTTGCACATGCATTTTTGTTGATGATATCCCAATCTCAAGTGTCAACTCTATATATTTTTTATAACAAAATAAAAAAACACTTCATCTCACAACGCATCTTGGATTTATGGATCTTAATCTTGAAGGATTTCATTCTTCACCTCTAGCTTATAGCTTCAGATCATTGGCAAGTTTCAAAAGTCACTTGTAAGCAAGATAGTATCACCTTTTTATTTGTTCCCTGTATTTCTTGATTTTTAAATATTTCTTTAAGGCTTTCGAGAGATTGTTTATGATACTTTGTTTAATCTTTTCTATAAAATCATTATTTCTGTTCATTTCCTAATTTATAGTCATTCTTGTAGGTATCTGTACGATCTTAATGCCCCTGGTGCAACTTCTCAGTTACGTGTTACCTCAACTAGGGATCTAAACTTAAATGTTTCAGTCTCTAATGCAAATATGATCATTCAAGCCTATGCGAGCTGGAACAATCTTAGTCATGTCCATGAATATCAAAGAAAGAGAGTAATCTCTATCTTCTCTCATTGTTTATGTTTTACATGTGCACTGTTTTTTTTTTTTTTTGTTCTGTATGTCTGCATCTGCTAGAATTTCTACTTTTCTATTCTTTTGCTAACGCCTCTATTTCCATTGCATCAAATAGGAAACATTTTCTTCTAATGAGGCTGGAAGATCTGTCATTGATATTCATCACTCCCAAGATTCCTATATAATCCCTCAAAACAAGCTTGGTCAGGACATCTTCATTAGAGCTATGGATATGAGGGGGATTCCAAATATCATTTGGATGCCATCCGGGGACGTCAAGCCTGTAAAAGTTCCAGTCTCAAAAAACATGTCAGATTCTCACTTGAAAGGAAAAGTTCGCAGAAAAGCTAGAACATTGGTGACAGTCATTATAGTGGATGGACAGGTATGTGAGCCATTTTCATTCAAAGATGAAGTTGCATGTAATTCGATTAATTTCCTTATAATGTCTTGCAGAATATGTGAAGACTGACATTTTTTTTCATTCCATTACTCTGGCCATAAAGTTAAACTATTACTAATAATTTTATTAACTGACAGACAACTATACTGCTGTTGAAACATTCATGGCTACAGTAATTGCTATACTTCTCTAAATAGATGTGATTTTTTATATCAGGGGAATGCCCTGGATAAATGGCCACTTTCTAGAACTGGAGGAGTAGGTTTTTACTTCCCTGTGCTTCCGTTGCCCTTTCTAAAAAATAAAGCTTGTCTCACTAGCAGTAATGCTCGTATTATAATTTTCCTTCTATCTTCTTTGCTCAATTCATGGTTAAAAAAAGTATATTCCATGAAAATTATAGTACTTATTCATTTTCCTTCATACTCGTGGCATTTAAAACCAAAGCATATATTTTAAGATGGAGGGATCACGAATTTATGCCTTTCTCATTTTGCAATTGATTTTAGTTTGTTGTTCATATGCATGGATATACCTGTAATGCAGTTCCCAAGAGTTGAAGCCTTAACTTCTCACCAATATTCCGTAGCAATTCGTCTTAATCCGGTTCAGAACGTCTCTTCTGAGTCACAGCTCCATCAGCAGAGTGCACGCACATGTGGAAGCAGTTCTGATAACTTCTCATCTTCTGAGTTTGAAATGGTCAACTGGAATGAAGTATTTTTCTTCAAAGTTGATTTGCCAGTAAGTGGATAAATATTTTTTTCCTTGAAACATTACATTTTCAGGGAAATATCTTTTACCTGTGTTTCTTTTCATGAGTCTTTACTTCCTGATCTTTGAGCTTACAAAGAATAGAAGATCCTTAAAAGCTCTATTATTTACATTGCTGATATTTTCAGTGGCACTGAAATTTTGATAGTTTAATTGAAACATCGGCTCTGTATAATTTTGTCTCTTCTCAATTTTACTTTTAAAAATCCTCTACAATTATAATCCTTGCTAGCTGAAAAATTGTGATCGAATGTACTTATGAAGGGGCTTAAGCTGAAAACTTGTGATTACATGTGCTTAGGAACGAACTTTCAGGCTTCTGATAATGAGTACATAGAATCATAGATTAACTCCATAACTAATTAATTAATCTGATGATCTTGGGATTAATATATCATAAGCTGGTACTGTATTCTGGCAAGTTCCATTGTTGAGGAGGTTTACATGTTTAATCCTTTAGACTAATTTTCAATATGTTACTTAAAGTTTTCCTTCAGTAGTCCTTTGGATTCTGCAAAAGAGAACTCGGTTTGGACAATGGATAAGTTCTCCCCACGTATTTTAAATTCATTTCAAGCTGTAATTATAGTTGTTACCACATTTTGTGATGACATTTTTGCTTTCACAGTTATGAAGTATACAAAACGTTTTTTTATTTCTATAACCTTATCGTTTCTTATTGCCTGGATTTGCACAGGACTATTACTTGGCGGAATTAATTGTGACGGACATGGCGAAAGGTACTTCTTTGAATATTTAGATCTATTAGCCAATTGCGCATTGTTTCCAATTCTCTTATAGTTAATTAGGGCACCATGAAATTATGAGGAAGAATTCAGCATATGGCAGGCGCACACACATTTGAGATCCACAATGCAGCAGCAGCACGAGGAGGGAGATCCCCCGTTCAACTCCATGCATTATTATTTTTTTCCAGGATGACATTATTGGAAACATATTTGGAGATTTTTTGTTTGTCATGTGGAGAAGACATCTTTATTTTTATGTAAAGATAGGGAATGGGATGATCATTTATGAAAAAAATGCAAACATGTTCTTGAGAAAAAAAAAAGAAAGATTGGGAGCTCATCGTTAGGTGCAAAGATCATCTTTTTATGTTTGCTGATTAAAGCCTCGTTTGGGGAATGATATGAGTTGAGAAATCTAAGGCCGTATTTGTTTTTGGAGATCATCTCATCTCATCTCATCTAATCATTACAATCTTTTCAAATCCCGATACAAAATAATATAAACAATTCAACTTTTTTAAATCCCAAAACAAAAATTATATTAAAAAAATATATTATTGTCAAAATAGCGTAATAAGGATAGTTGGTAGTTGGTAGTTGGTAGTTGGAGGTTCGTAGTTAGAAGTTGGGTGTAAATAGGTAGCTAGTAGTTGGTAGTTGGAGGTTAGTAGTTAGAAGAAGTGTAAATATTTGACTTACTTATTTAACTTATTTGTAAAGATGGCAACATGATGTATTGCTGGTAGTTGATAGTTGGAGGTTAGTAGTTAGAAGATGGCAACATGATGTATAATTTTTTCCTCTATATAAATGAAGGGAAACCTTCTAGAAAGGGCATTGAGACCAATTGAAAATTATAACAATATTTTATTTAACTTTTAACTGTAATCTCAATTCATTTTATCTCATCTCAATCTCATCTCCAGAAACAAACCAGACCTAAGAATAATGGTGAAATAGTCTATGAATAGTACTGAAATGGTTTAAGATAAGATGTTTTATTGGATTTTGGAAAATGAGAAAGAAAAAGTTAAATTAAAATATTATTAGGATATAATTTTTAATATTATTTTTGTTTGGGAATTTAAAAAGGTTGAATTATTTTTTGTGTTTTGTTTGGAATTGAAATGGAAAAATGTGTCTGAGCGATGTTTGGGAAGGAAATTATAAGAGATTTTGAGATGAGATGTGTTCCCAAATGAGGCCTAAAAGTTCAACACGTACGGATCTGCAGTTCAATTGGGTCCTTCTTGTTTTAAATAAGATGCATGGTGAATAACGTTCACCAGGTATGGATTTTTTTACCTAATAACAAACATTAATAAAAATGTCCTCTCTCTCTCTCTCTCTCTCTCTCGTGTGCGCACTTTCGCTCTCTCGTGCACGCTCTTTCTCTGTCTCTCTCAGGTATCTGATGCTTATAGTGATTCTTGCCTTGCCTGTGATAACTCTCATTTTCTTCTTTACGTTGGTGGTCTAGTTTGTAGTTACTTTGTTGCGGGTTATCCTGTGGTTACAACTACTTGTGTGATGGGTTTGGTGTAAATTTTTGGGGTCTTTAAGCTTTCACTGAAAACAAGGACTTCTACAGTCAATATTGTGGAGCAGAGCAAAGGGATGGGAGACTGGTTTTCCTTGGGGTCAATGTAGGGTGGTTGGTAGCTAAGGTTGAAGTGATGGAGCAGTTCAACGTTTACTGAGCATTTCAGTTTGAGGCCTAAGTTGGATGGCCTCCTTTCACTCCTTGGGACTGGAGTAGTCAAGCTGCTGGAGATATCATCTAATAAGGAGGAAGATGAAATAAATGCTTTGGATGAAGATAAGGTCCTGAGCTCAGATGCATTTTCCATGGAATTCTTCCAAGTTTGTTGAGTAGTGATTGAAAATGATTTGATGGAGGATTTTCAGGACTTCCATGGTAAAGGTGACTTTTTAGAGTTATAATGTAACATGCATAGTCGTTATTCAAAGAAAGCAAGTGCAATAGATATAGAAGACTTCCAACTAATCAGACTTGTAGGAGTCTATGAAGTGTTTTCAAAAGTTCTAGCTATCTTGCTATGAAAGGGGCTGGGAAAAATTATGCCCAAATCCCAAAACGCTTCCATTAGGGCAGGCAAATATTAGACTCTCATGGCCATTGAATGTGTATCTCTCATTGGTTTCTCTCATAGCTCTCATGGTCTACATCATGTTGAACCCTTATTCCCCCTTCCATTTCTTGTTGTGATTGGGGGATTA
This sequence comes from Platycarya strobilacea, assembly GCA_036898215.1. Lineage (NCBI taxonomy): Eukaryota > Viridiplantae > Streptophyta > Magnoliopsida > Fagales > Juglandaceae > Platycarya > Platycarya strobilacea. Next base: position 33,593,810 of record CM072557.1, on the reverse strand, counting down.
AGCAGGATGATATCACTATTAGTGAGGGAGGGTCTATCATCAGGCACTCCTTAGGGATTGGGAATGCAGAAGGACTTGGCATTTCGCTTCTCTTCCGGTAAATGATGCCCTTGTCTTCAGTGAAACAAACCCTGAGCATATGCATTCTTTACACTGTTTATTCCTTTGTTTCAAGGCTGTATCTGGGTTGAACATGAACCTGTCAAAATTGGAATTACTTAAAATGGAAAATGTGGGCGATGCAGATGACTTGGAGGCTTTCTTGATAAGGTTGCTTTACTCCCTATGGCGTATCACAGCCTTCTGTTAGGAGCTCATTTGAAGACCTAGACCATTTGGGAGGATATCATTGAGAAGATGGAAGACGAGTGGGCTGAAAAGGGTTATACTTTTCAAAAGGAAGAAGAATCAACTGATGAGAAGTACTTTATCAAATTGCCCACTAATTTAATGTCACTCTTTCCTCTTCCACCTGGTGTCACCAATTGAGTCGAGACATAGAGAAACCCAAACCCCACGTTGGGAGGAAAAGGGGATCAAATTGGTCTATCAATGAAGTGAGGGCTTTCCGAACCTTTCCCACACCATTTCCATTCTTCCTTCCCCTCTCACTCTCCCTTTTTCAATAAATGAGCCCGCTCCCTGAAGGATCCTTGTCTGATAAGAAAGGAGACGAAATAATCTCAATTTTATGACAAATTCGGACCGGTCCGATGGCTATTCTCCACTAACTGCAAGGATATAGGGACTCTTTTGGGGAAGTGGTTATTTGTTACTCTTTCGAGCTAGCCTTTGAAGAGGTAATTGTTGCAAAATATGGTAGTATGTGGGGGATTGCTTCTCTGGTGAGGCTCTGGGAGTTTATGGGTTGATCTTTTGGAAAATATCCAGTCGTTGGGGGAGTTCTGTGGAATCACCAGATTCAAGGAGGTAAATGGCTTCAGGATCATTTTCTGGCATGATGTATAATGTGGAGATAAACATCTTGAGGAGGCATCCCTAACGTTGTTCACTATTGCATGAGCTAAGGCAAATAATTTGCAGAGCTCAAATGAATCCAATCAATGAGAGAAGGGATTTGTTAGAGCTGTACAAGATTGGGAGAGGTCTTTTCTTCGTTCTATGGCCTTCTATTTTTGTTGGATTGTGACAAGAAAGAGAAGATGGGATGAGTGGGTTCTATCAAAGATAGGGATATCTGAAGTCAAATCCTTTTATAGGGTGCTGTCTTCAGAGTTCTCCTTTTTCATTGAAGAATATTTGGAGTAAAGATTTGTGATTGGATTTCCTAGCTTGGGTGGTGGGATCAGGAAACTCCTTATCCTGGATAATGAAAAAGCAATGGATTATTGTGGTAAATTGGTATTATATATAGAAAAAGAACAAGGAAACTATGTGACCACTTGTTAGTGCATTGTAATGTGGCCAGTGCCTTATGACAAGCTGTTTTCAGCCTTTTCTAAGGTGGATTTGCTCATGCATACTTGGTGGTCGTTTTTAAGTGCTGGAAAGGTCAGTTTGGCTGCCAACATAGTGAAGATTTTTTAACATGATCTCGAACTGCCTCATGTTGTACATTTGGAGGGAGTGCAGTAATTGAAGCTTCGAGGCTTGTGAGGAGGTTGCGGAGGAGGTTGAGGATAACTTTTATAGATTTCTTTCTCTTTAGCCTGTGGCATTATTATGCTTTTCCTGTTTTAGTTTTCAGGATTTTTTAGACCTACTTACTCTTCCTAGTTAAGTGTTTTTACTATATGCTCCTAGTGTACTTGGAGTAACTTTGCATTAGTGAACTTATTCTACTTATCACAAAAAAATATCAATTCTCTTATGTACGTTTTACCTTATAAATCTTAAACTCTTTCAGCCTTGCATGTTGATCACAAACCACAATGTATGTTTTAATAATGAATATCGTGTATTACAGGCGATCCGATTGGATACTTTTCAGCACCCCTGAAGCAGATAGCAGGAAATATCCAAGGCAGTTCACATTCTGATGATTATGCGACCAGATTGACCTGGATAGACTTATCGTCAACAGAATCTGTGGTGAATTTTAATTTTCTTGTTTCATTTTGATTTCTTGTATATATATATATTATAAGGTTGACTTGATTAGTGCATCTTGTATATATATTACAAGGCTGATTAGATTGGATACTTTCTAGCTGATAATGAAGCTCCAATTAGCAAATTCATTCTTCATAACCATTATGCAGGGTATGATTGAGAGTGACAAATATAAAGGCTCGTGTGGGAGAATAAGATGTGCCATGCTGCTGTCACAAAGATCTGAAGATGAGGATAGTAATCAACACGTTGTTAGCAATAGAAAATCTGGACATATTCAGATTAGTCCTAGCAAAGAAGGGCCTTGGACTACTGTGAGGCTAAACTATGCTGCACCTGCTGCTTGTTGGCGATTCGGCAATGACGTTGTTGCCAGTGAAGTAAGTGTCAAGGACGGGAATAGATATGTGAATATTAGGTCATTGGTTTCAATACATAACAACACAGATTTTATACTCGAGTTGTGTCTTGCACCCAAAGCTTCAACAGAGAACATGAAACCACAAGATAACACAACAAATCAAAAAGGTTTACAAGTTGATGGTAAAAGCATTCAAACTGATGAGTTCATTGAAACTGAAAAATATGACCCAAGCATTGGTTGGGTTGGTAGGGTGGTTCGATCAAGCCAAGATATCTCAGAAGGTGGAAGCTCCCATCAGGTGAGTACTTAAATTGCCTTGAAACGATTGTCCTCTAGGATGCATCTTATGCTAAAGGTTTGCTTCAGTTTTTGCATTCTTTAGTTTCCAGGATAAAGCCATAATCCCTAATTTGCAGATGGGTCATGGCACGCGGTGTTTTGCTAAAAGCATTAGTAGTTCATAAATAATAATAGTAACTTTTTTCCTACTTTTTGTAAGTGGTTATCTCTTTTTTTTTTTCCTTTTTAATTTATGTAAACTGAATGTTATCAGAAAAAAGACATTAACAAATGAAGGTTAGGTAATCCTTCAAAATGGATTGGAGTAGAGAACTACTGAAAAATAGCACTAGAAGTGGACATATGTGCAATGACTCAGAAATTTATGGGGGGTTAAATAGTATGTAGATTTCTGCGGTATGATGACTGCCTCTTAGTTGCTTTTGAAACTTATCGGTACAGGTGGTCTACAATCTTGTTTGACCATAATGTGAAAGAACAAAGAGCCATCCAATTCATGATAACAGGAGTCATTCAATATCAGATGAATAACACCAGGAAGGCAGACCAGGGTCCTGTGATATGACTTTCATATTGGTATTCTGTAGTGCTCGAGCATATGCAAGTCATTGCTAACATGAAAGACAAATCTCATACCACCATGTATTGTATGATTAAAGAAGTTATCAAAATCACCATCATATTCACATTATGTAAAATGCGATCTTACAACTTGTATATAGAAATTCCTGCTCACATTTTTTTTAAATGGACATGGTTTAGATGTTGAAGGGCTCATACAATTTTTTCAGAACCATGTGATTTTCAGATAAGTTCATAATGGATTTGAAGCTGTAAGCTTGTGTCTGACCAACAACAATTATGCAGGCAATTTCTGAAGTTGAGTTGCCATCAGGCTGGGAATGGATTGATAATTGGCATTTGGACAAGACGTCTAGTGATGATGCTGATGGTTGGGTTTATGCTTCGGATGTTCAAAGTCTAAAATGGCCTGGGTCTTTTGATAATCAGAAGATTGTGAGCCATGCAAGGCAAAGGAGATGGATCAAGAGTAGGAAACAAATATCATGTGAATTCAAGCAGGACATATCTATTGGACAGTTGAATCCTGGAGACACTATGCTTGTTCCTCTCTCGAGCTTGTCACAATCAGGAATGTATGTCTTGCAAGTAAGGCCTTTTAATCTTGTTAATCCTAATGAATATACTTGGAGTTCTGTAGTGGACAAACCTGGTGAACCAGAGGATTGTGGTGAGCCAAAAGTTTATTCTGGATTGTGTGTATCAAGTCTTACGGAGTGTGAGGAACTGTTATGCTGCACTCAGATAATGGGGACTTCATCTAGTCGTTCCCATAAATTGTGGTTCTGCTTGAGCATACAAGCAACAGAGATTGTGAAAGACATTCATTCTAATCCTATTCAGGACTGGAGTCTTGTGGTTAAGTCACCACTTTCTGTTACCAATTTTCTTCCTCTTGCAGCTGAGTATGCTGTTCTTGAAATGCAACCAAGTGGTCATTTTGTTGCCTGTTCTAGAGGAGTATTTGGTCTAGGCAAAACTGTAAAGATTTACAGTGTTGACATACGAAATCCTTTGTTCTTTTCATTGCTTCCACAAAGAGGATGGCTTCCAATACATGTAAAAATGATAATCCCTGCTTTATGCTGCAATACATTTCTTCTTAGAATCTGTTAGTAGTCCAATTTGACCTTTCCATTTTTTGGTTGTTATAGGAAGCTGTTCCCATGTCTGATCCTCATGGAGTTCCATCTAAAGCAATAAGTTTGAGAAGTTCAATATCTGGAAGGTTCTCATATTTGCTTAGTTGCCTCTTAGTTTTAAGTTTGTTAAGAATATTTGTATTTGAGCTATGTTAGGCCAATAAATTGAACTATTCTTTTTGTTTTTTCTAATGTGCTTCCGAAATATGGTATGTGCAGGATTGTTCAAATCATTCTTGAACAGAATTACAACAAAGAGCAATCATTGCTGGCAAAGATCATTAGAGTCTATGCTCCTTATTGGTTTGAAGTTGCTAGGTGCCCCCCACTTACATTTAGGCTTGTGGATTTGCCAGAAAAGAAACATAAGCGGAAGATTGCTCTTCCTATTCAGTCTAAGGACAAAAAGGAAGTATTATATGAGGAAATCACTGAAGAGGAATTATTTGGAGGTCATACAATAGCTTCTGCCATGAATTTTAATACTTTGGGACTTTCCGTGTCTATTGCCCAGTTTGGTGACGAACGGTTTGGACCAGTTAAAGATCTTTTGCCCCTAGGTGACATGGTATTTCCACTATCAGCCTTATTTTGTGTCATAATATTTTATCAATTAGAGAGAAAACGTTCGTTAGAGCATAATTTACTTTTGTCTATAGGACGGATCATTGGATCTCTATGCCCATGATGCTGATGGCAACTGTATATGGCTTTTTATTACTACAAAACCATGCCTATATCAGTCTGTTCCTACAAAGGTAGTTAAGAACTTAGAAGCTTCATATACATTATGTTGTGTGGCTTTTGACTCTCTTATTTACCGTTATAATTACCATCATCATCTTGTTAAGTAAATGTGGTTTGGGATTATTATCTTCTTTTTAGGTAATTTCGGTTCGACCATTCATGACATTTACAAACAGACTTGGCCAAGATATATTTATCAAGTTTTGCAGTGAAGATGAACCAAAGCTTCTCCGTTCTTCTGATTCAAGAATATCCTTTGTGCATTCAGAAACAAGCAGTTCAGATAACATCCTGGTTAGTTGATTGCTTATCGTTGCAATAACGTTAACATTCTGTGCATGTTTTAATACTCAATTCATTTTTTATTTAGCTCAAAATACTACTTCTATTGTTGGATCCATAGTGCTTCTGCCTTGCCTTGGATGACAGTAACTTTCAATTTGATATATGTTGTTTTGAATAGTTCCCTATGTCGAACTTTCCTCTTTGGTAAGCATATCATATGTTGGTTGTGGAGGCAAGACTCCATTGGTTGGAGTGTCTAGTGGCTCCAATTATGTCGAGTGTGGAGTCCAAGTAGCAAAGTTTCTCTTAGTGGAGTCCAACCTATTTTCAATCCTTGTTCCTGCTCCTTACAAAGGTAGCCAATCATATTATGAATCTAAAATGGGATTTCTTGTGGAGTGGGATGGGGGACGAGTTCAAATTCCATCTGGTGAACTGGTCAACCATTTGCATACCAATAACTGGGGGTGGATTGGGGATCCGCAATTTGATGAAATTCAATCAATCTTTGTTGGATAAATGGTTGTGGCAGTACCAACAAGAGAAGGGGGCCCTATGGATGTCAATTATAGATTTGAAGTTTGGGGAGTCTTGGGGAGGATGGTGATCGAATTTGGTGCATGGGTCATGTGGGGTGGGTTTGTGAAAACACATTAGAAAAGGATGGAGACTTTCCTAGGCCATGGACATATTGAAGAATGTGATGGTTCTCGAGTCAAATTTTGGCACGGCAAATGTTGTGGTGAGCAAAGCCACACAATAAATTCCCCGAAACTTTCGTTTTCATACAAGCAAAGTATGCTTCACTAGCTGATCTCTTGGCCTTCTCCCATGGTTTCCCTCAGTGGAATGTAGATTTTATTAGGGCAGCACAAGATTGAGAGTTGGAGGTTATCATTGAGCTCTTTGCCTAACTATATTCCACCAAGGTGACTGAGGGCAACATAGATAAGATCAGGTGAAGCCCCTCCAAGAAAGGTATATTCACAATTAGATCGTTCTACCAAGTTTTAACTAGCCAAGGCATGACAACGTTTTCCTGGAGGAATATATGGAAGAAGAAAGCTCCTCCAAAAGCAGCTTTTTCTGTTTAGACAGCCTCCCTAGTCAAGATTCTTACTACAAACAATCTAAGTAAATGTCATGAACCATGCCTCTTGTGTACATTATTTGAGAAGTACCTATTTATTTCGGTTGTAAACCTAATTAGGTACTTCTCACGTATACCTCTTGTGTACTTCGACTATGCCTCTTTTCTCATGAATAAAATTTTTTACTACCTATAAAAATAGGATTTGAATGGAAAATGTCAAAAATATTGTTTCAAATGATTATATTCGCCCTTTATTATCAGCTCATGCTTTTGGGTTAATTGGTGATTTGACATGGTATAATAGGCTGGTCACTTGTTTGGGTTTTCTTTTATTCTTTCTTTCTAAAAACCTTCCTTTTAGTGCTAGTCTAATGGGCTTGGGTTGTAACCTATGCCCAAGGTTGGAAGCAGTGACACAATGATAGTTAGCCGTCATCATTGTCACATCTGGTAGAAGACACCAGAACTGTGTCATGATTACTATGATGATTTCCCTAACCTGAGAAGTCAATTGACTCTGGGATGTGGGTGCTAATCTTTTTTGTGCTCGTTGAAGTGAAGTTCTAATCTCCATAAGTCACCATGTGGTAACTTTTTTTTTTTTTATGTAAGTAAATGATTTTATTAAAAATGATAGCCCAAGTACACAAGATGGTATACAAGAGATAAGACCTATCTAGGTCACAATAATGGAAACAGGAAAGTCATGAAAGTCTAGGCCATTTAAGTCTACAGCTATGGCCCCTAGAAATAAAGTTCTAAAAATGAAAGATCGAAGTTCCTCTATTTTCTGCTCCTTATCTTCAAATGTCATGATCTCAAACTAACAATGGATAGCTCACGAGCATTCTAGGAGGGGGTTCTTTTTATTTTTATTAGAAAAATATTATTATATTATTATTATAATGAGTTTTAGCGAGGCCATTTTGAGACATTTAAATTGAGGGTCAGCTAAACCTAATAGAAACCTAGTTGTTCTATTAGGTTTAACAGTGTGGTGTGCAAATTGTTGATTTTGGTAGTTTGAGGTGCAGTTGGTTGAGGGTGAAAATGAGGTTTCCATTATATGTTGAAAACAAAGTCAAATGACAAAAATATCCTTATGACAAAAATATCCTGATTGTTAATTCCTGTCGCTTTCCTAACCCTGAAAGATAGAATAAGATGCTGCTTATGTTGAGGTTTTACTTTGAGATGAATCCTATGACAAATTTGGTCTGAATGCCTTTTCATTGTATTTTCCTTCAATTATATAGAAAAACTATATATTACATTAGTCAACTATCTCCAGCTCCTTAAATCAATCTTTCGGTGCTTTTCGGTGCCTTGATTGCATCTGTCTAATTGCCGTAATTATTTACTTAGTTTAGTCAACTATTTACACCTAATTTACAGCTATTATCTGATAACATCCCCCCTCAAATTGATGCTTGTGGATCAAGAAGCATCAATTTGTCAACCAAGAACTGATGCCGATGTCGAGAAAGCGCTTTAGTAAATATATTTGCAGTTTGATGCTCAGTAGAAATATGAGAAAGAGTAATGATATGTTTGTCAAAGGCTTCTCGTATGGAATGACAGTCACCTTCGATATGTTTCGTACGTTCATGGAAAACTGGATTAGCAGCGATCTGAATAGCATTTGTATTGTCTGCATGAAGAGGAGTGGAATGAAGTTGAGAAAAATCAAGTTCGCCTAATAATCCACGAAGCCACGTGATTTTTGAACAAGCGGAAGACATAGCAAGTGCCAAGATAGTCCTAACAGTAGTCATCTTGGCAACATGGGCAAATGTTTCTTCATAATTATTGCCATACTCTTGACGATTCCCAAGAGCCACAAGTCGAGCCTTATATTTATCGAGTGAGCCATCATATTGAAACTTAACGGAGTATACCCATTTACAGCCAATTGGTTTTATATCAGATGGACAAGTCAAAATATCCCAAGTGTGATTGTCTTGAAGAACCTGAATCTCTTCTTTCATGGCCTACTGCCAACAAGCTTGAGAAACTGTCTGAGCATAAGAGTGAGGAATAGGAATAGCGTCGAGAGTTGCAGTAAACGAGATATGAGGAAAACCATACTTATCAGGTATCTGTCTATCCCGGATGGAGTGCCGAAGTAGAGGAGCCGCAGGATCAGGTGGCAGATTAGTGTCTGGAAGGAGCGATGAAGATGTTGGATGACGTCGATGATACACCAGTCCTGGTTTAAACCGCTCAATAGAAGAAGAAGACATAGCATCAAAAGGTGGGAGAGGAGCAATTGGAGGTTCAGAAATAACCTGAGACTGAAAGAAATATTGATTTTCAAAGAAAATCACATTTTGAGAGATCCGGATTTTGTTTGCATAAGCATCATAACAAACAAATCATTTCCGAGTAGAACTATAACCCATAAATGCACATGTAATAGATTGAGCGGCAAGCTTGTGACGATCAATGGAAGGGAGATGAATGAAACAAATACATCCAAAAGTATGAAGAGAGTGATACTCAAGAGGTATGCCAAATAATCAAAAATAAGGAGAATCATAATTTAGAGTAACAGTAGACAAACGATTGATCAAATATACAGAAGTAGATACAGCTTCTACCTAAAAACGAGAAGGCATGGAGGAATCAATTAAAAGAGTACGAGTAACATCTAAGAGATGACGATTCCTACGCTCAGCGACTCCATTTTGTTGAGGGGCATACGGGGAAGAACGCTGGAAAATAATTCCCTTTTGTTGGGGATAAAGTTGAAAGGATTGAGACATGTATTCCCCCCTGAGTCGGAGCGTAAGATTTTGATACAGGTACTGAATTGTGTCTCAACAAGTGCAACAAATTTTTGAAAGACAAAAAACACATCAGCTTTAAAGCGAAGAAAATATATCCAGGTAAATCGACTATAATCATCGATAAATGTCACAAAATAACGATATTGATTATGAGAAATAACAGGACTCACACCCCAAACATCAGTGTGTATAAGCTCAAAACAGGTAGTTGCACGACTACCATGTGTAGGGAAAGGTAAAATTTTATTTTTACCAAGACGACAAGTAGCACAATCAAAAGAGATATTAGAAGAGGAAAACAAATTTTTATTACCCAGTAAACCATTTTTTAGAAGATGAGTTAAGACAGTAGAATTAGGATGACTTAATTTCTTATGCCATATTTCACTATTGTTGGTTGTAGCCGTACAAGCAAGAGAAATAATATTAGGAAAGGAAAACTGTAAAGGAAACAGATGTCCCACTTTAGGCCCCTTTGCAATCACCGTCCTTGATACTTGATCCTGCACAAGACAACCACCACGAGAAAAATGAACATCACAGTTATTATCAACTAATTGTCCAACAGAGATCAAATTAGTAGATAAATCAGGAGAGACAAAGACATTACGGAAGGGACCCAAATTACCAACAGCTGTGATGGGAAGAGTACTACCATCAGCAATTTCAATATTTTGCGTGCCCTCATACTTACGAATATCATGAAGACTCTTCTCAGTAGCAGTCATATGATTAGAGGCATCCGAATCAACAATCCAAGAAGAAGTTGAGCTATTACCTGTACCTTGTAGGCCTAAAGCAGTAAAAACAGACACAATCATCTGTTGAATCATTGTTGGTGTGAGAACAGAAGAATCAGAATTCACAGTGGGAGGTGCAGAAGAAGATGTTTGAACATCAGCTCGAAATGCTTGGGATTGACGATTTTGAGGTCGCATCCGACAATCCTTGATAAAGTGGCATTCTTTCTTACAGTAGTTACATATTTTATTGGCACAATTTCGAGTAATGTGGCCAAATTCTTTGCAGTGGTAACACTGCAACTTATTCCGTCCCCTGCCTTGCACGACATAAGCAACATTAACAGCTTCATAAGTCATACCTATTTGACTAGATAATTGTTGTTCCTCCCGCAATAATTCTTCTAAGCAAATATCCAAAGAAGGAACTGGATTACGGTTCAATAAACCGGCTCGAACAGGTTCAAACTCAGATCGAAGCTTCATTAAAAATTGATCGCGTTGACTCTCTGTGTGAATCATTTGAAGAGCCGCAAGTGTCGCCGAGGGTACTTTGGTATAAATAATGGAAGAATATTCGCTCCAAATATTAATAAAAGCGGAATAAAACTGTTCAATAGTCAAGTTACCTTGGCTGAAAGTACTAATTTTCAACTCCAATTGAAACTTCCGAGCGCTGTTATCTTGATGATAAATACGGTGCAAGTAGTCCCACATAGCTTGAGCCGTAATAAAGCAGCAAAGATTTGTGACAAGATGTGGTTCAAGTGTTCCTAATAACCAAGAAACCACCTTAGCATCGTTGACTTCCCATTGGGCAAGTTCATTTTTATTAGTGGGAATTTTATCATAACTATTAATATGACCTGCTAATTCTTTTCCTTTTAAGAACATTTTAAATTGAAATTCCCATTTAGGAAAATTCTTTCTATTAAATCGAATAATGGAATTTTCAATAGACATGACTAAACTCACTAATATTAATTCTGGGCTGAATATTAATTCTGCCGACAGCTAAAAGAATTAATAAAGAATATTAATTCTGTTTGATCCGAATTAATCTTCACCACCGACAATTATCAAAGATTAACAGCGATAATTATCAACAAATAACTTGACAAACGCTGACCTCTTCTGCGAGACCAACTCTGAGTCTCCTGTGAAAGCGAGGCCGCGATCGTGTTTTGCGCTGTCGATGAGGCTGCTCCCTGTCGATCCTGCGAGGGCTCGATAATGCCGAGAGCAGTGCAACAACAAAGAAGTCGAAGTATTACCAGGAGGCCTGAGATTGCCGACTAACCAAAATCCTTGGAAAGTTCCGATGATTACAGACGAGGGCTCTGCCGACCACAGAAAGCTCCGACTACCACAGAGGTTGCCGACTAACCCAAACAACTAAGCACTACCACAGAAACCTCCGATGATCACAGAAGAGAGTTCCAACAACCATAGAGACCTCCGACAACCTAAAACTCACCCAAACAGAGAAGGTTGCCTATTTGTTTCACGTCGGGTTCATCACAGAAATATTCGAACACCTCCAGAGATGAGGTCGACTCCCCCAAAGCAGAAAACCCACAAAATGGATTACCACCAAATCAATCGGATACACCAGTTGCAAGTTGGAGCTTGCCGAAGTAGAGAAGAAAAGAAAATTCTTCCCGTTGTACACACAAAGACCTCCAGAGATTCAGACTAAAGCTTACGGCAATCAGAGAGGCTCTGATACCATGACAAATTTGGTCTGAATGCCTTTTCATTGTATTTCCCTTCAATTATATAGAAAAACTATAGATTACATTAGTCAACTATCTCCAGCTCCTTAAATCAATCTTTCGGTGCTTTTCGGTGCCTTAATTGCATCTGTCTAATTGCCGTAATTATTTACTTAGTTTAGTCAACTATTTATACCTAATTTACAGTTATTATCTGATAACATCCTACACATAAGAGGGAAGTTTGTAAAGGGTGCATATCTTTTAGGGTTTTGTTTTTTCTTTTGAAAGGAGGGATGCACATTTCCGCACTACATTGAATTGATTTATTGTCTCCCTTTGTCAGTGTTACTCTTGCTTGTAAGAGATGGATATCCTTGCATTTTGTTTATGTCTTTAAAGTTATCCCATTGTTCTTACACCTGGGATTTTTCGGGAAGTTGTTTCCAGATCTAGATGCCAAACAAAAAAAAATTGTCCTATTGTTTGGTTTTTCATTGTGTTGAGAGTTGGGGAGAGGAAGGTTTGTAGAGTTTGCATATCTTTTTAAGGCAATGCTATGGGGCCCCGCGTTGCGGCCCCTTTGTGCCCCCATAGTGTATATTTTTTTACACTTTTTTTCAATTTATTTTTTTTTAATAAAAATAATAAAATAATGTATGTAGATAAAATATGTGGTTTTTTTAAATTAAAATTTTTTTTTTTTGGGCTCAAAGGGGCTCTAATGCCAGGACTCCATATATTTACTGATCTTTTTAGGACTTTTTCTTCTTCGGTCTTTCGTTTTTATTTTTTGAGGGATTTTTTATATATGTATGCAACAACATACCTAATTGATTGATCATCTCCAATTGTTGGCCTAATACTTGTTTGGTAAGACATACATATCCTTGGATTTTGTTTGCGTTCTTTTAAAGTTATTACGTTGTCTACTTTCTCATTGGGTTGAGAGTAGGGTCATGTTTGTACTCTCTCTTTAGCGGAGTTCGGAATTGAAGATCATTAGCAACCATAGAGATTATAACGAGTCTCCTTTTTAATGGATTCTTTTGAGTGACAGTTTGGGTAGGGCGATGGGAGCAAGAACTTTACCTATGACCGTGTTGGTATTTGCCCACCAATCTGATATACAGAAATACAAATTAATAACAAAAATAGTGAATTTGGAACAATAGGGTCTTATCAACAAGTATTATATATATATTTTTTAGAGATTGTTGTTGTATTTGTTCTGCACACATAGTTGTGTTTGATAAGTGTTTTCTAAAAAATTTTTGAGTGAGGAACATTTAAAAAAACAGTGGAGTGGAGGAGTATTTGGAGGTTTCATGTGCCTTCAAAAGTAGCTTTTTTCATATGGACCGCCTCTCTTAGGAATATTTTGACCGCGGACAATTTGAGGAAGTGGGGTTTCATTATTATGGATTGGTGTTATTTGTGCAAGAAAAATGAAGAATCAGTGGATCATTTATTACTGTATTGTGAGGTGACAAGAGTACTGTTGTGGGACAAGATCTTTAGAAGAATTGGTGTGGCTCGAGTTATGCCTTTTAGGGTGGTGGATTTAATAGCTTGCTGGAAAGAGATTCGAGGCCATCCCCAAGTGGTTGCAGTTTGAAGGATGATTCTTTTTTGCATTATGTGGTGTATTGGACAGAAAGGAATGCTCGATGCTTTGAAGATAGGGAGCTTACAATGAACTTTGGAACTTTTTTGTACACACCTTATTGCTGCCTGTGTTTAATGGAACTCGTGTTCATATTTTCTGTTTTTAATTTCTGGTTCTTAGAATATATTTAGGTGTTCTTTTGTACACTTCCTGTGTACACAAGCACCTACTTTATTCATATCAATAAAATTTTCATTATACATATCAAAAAAATAAATAAAACAGTGGAGTGGAGGAGATCATCGCAACCACATGCAATGGAGAGGGAAATCAAAACTCTTCACGCCGTAGATGGGTATCTCTCCCCACTGCTGCTCAGTGAGTAGAGATCCCCTTCCATTATTCCCATCCTTATGCGACGTGAAGAACTCTCCAATTTACAGAATTGGTGGGGGTATCTCCCTTCTTCACCATGCAGTGGGGACATACCCCTTAATTGTGCAATCAATGGCGACAATTCCTCCTCTCTGTGGTGGAGGCAGCAGATCCAATGGGGAGAAATATCCTCCACACGGCCAATGGGGGGAGATTCCCCTAAATGGGTGTGGCTAGGGGAGATCTTCCCTACACTGTGCATGTAGGGAAAATACTGGAGTATCTTCCCTCTCACCCGTAGAGGGGAAGATACCCCCTGTGCCACACAATATAGAAGAGGGTATGGAAGGGGCAGATCTCCCTTTCGCATACATGTGGTAGAGGGGGAGATCGTCCCTCCATTCTGCCCTTCCACTTGGGCAACAAAGGGAGATCCCCCCCCATGTGAGGTATCTCTCCAACCCTTGCGAGGTTGCATAAGTGGTTCTCCAGGTAAATAGAAAATTTACCTTCTCTTAGAAACTTGTTTGACCAGTTTTCCAAGATGTAATTGAATTTTGCATTTGTAGAATTTTATAATTGTATATTCATAGAAAATGCTATCCATGATTAGGATATCTCTAATAATAATGGGATGATAATTGAAAACTTACATGGTTATGTTTTTATAACATATGCTAGGTCCAGTTAGAGGATACCAATTGGTCGTTTCCTATTAGAGTTATAAAAGAAGATACCATTTCCCTGGTTTTGAGGAAGCATGATGGTACTCGGAGATTTTTGAGGACAGAAATCCGGGGCTATGAAGAAGGATCACGTTTTATTGTTGTGTTTCGTCTAGGGTCAACCAATGGTCCTATCAGGTATTATCCCACTTGTGCTAGCCATATATGCTGCTTCACCCTGTATATTTGAAGTATATTCACACCACACATACATGCATTACTGTGACTAACATATGAAATATTTCCTTGAATAGAATTGAGAATAGAGCACTTCACAAAACAATCAGCATTCGCCAATCAGGACTTAGTGAAGATGCCTGGATTCAGTTGCAACCTCTTTCAACTACAAATTTCTGCTGGGAGGATCCATATGGTGAAATATTTGTAGATGCTAAGGTAGTTGGTAATGATATCAATGGTGTATGGAAACTCGATCCGGAAAGGATTGGGTTATTTTCGGCAGAGGAGCGGGAACTGCAGTTGAAGTGCCTAGTTTTTGAAATGGGTGATGTCAAGGTTGCTAGGTTCATGGAAGATGGGACGCTAACTGGAATCTGGGGAAATTCACACATACAGAGCACGATGCAGAATGATGCTGCACCTGTAGAGCTTATGATCGAGTTGAGAGTGTTTGGGGTTTCTGTTGTTGACCATACACCAAAAGAGCTCTCCTACCTATACTTGGAGAGAGTTCTTATATCTTATTCAACAGGCTATGATGGTGGGAAAACGAGCAGGTAACAGAATTTTATGCGTGCTTTAATCCTCTATCGTTTACTACTCTAGGCACGTAAAAATACTTCTTGGTTCTCACAGCAAGCTTGCCGGTATTTTCACCTTGATTGAACTAAAAGAATCTATGGTACTTCTGCAATGTGGAACCCTGGGTTTCTGATTTTACTAGTTTCCTTTCTGCCCTTTCTGTATCTCAGTAGATTCTCTGAACTGGTGCTTTGGATGGTTCTGCTGTGAGGTGGACTGTCTCCCTATTGCAAAGATTCAGAGGCCACCTTTCTTTTTTTTTTCTTTTCGAATAATTATTACGTGTATTAGATAAAAAAAATGCTGATAAGTGAACACTGGTACATGTAGTTGTGAGAGGAGAGGCTAACAGCAATTGTTTGGAAGCTGAAAATTATTCATTTTTGTCGTTCCTTTTGGCTTGACTGTTACAAGTCATTTGTCACTTCTATTTTGTCGAAGTCTTCAAACCACCAGTGCAACATTTTTTTTTTGTGTGTTGGTCCGTATTATCAAGAGAGTGGGAAGGGTTGAACCAGCGACCATCATTTCTCAGGCCTGGTCCCTGGCTGTGACCCATTCCTAAGGATTAAGGCCTTGCTGTGGTTGTGGACTGCCTTTTGGGTGAACTCTCTCTCTAAGGCATTGCTGTGGTTTTTTCTTTCTTTTCTTTTTGTCCTGAGGGTGAACTCTCTCTAAGATCTCTTTGATAAAAACATGTCTTTAATTAATATATTGCTTAATGAGAAATGGTAGATGAACTTTATAAAGAAGTAGTCATGCTGTATATGTAGACGCTCAGATAGCAGTGAGATTATTACCTTCTAGCAGGGAATTCTTAAATATACTGTTTACAGCTCACTTTGCTCCTCTTAATTGAAGCAAGAAATCTGTCTTTTGTTCTTGTCAGATTCAAGCTGATACTGGGTCAACTGCAGCTGGACAACCAACTGCCTCTGACACCAATGCCAGTGCTCTTGGCACCTGAGCAGACCTCTGATGTGAATCATCCAGTATTCAAGATGACTGTTACAGAACGCAATGAGAACACTGATGGCATCCAGGTCTACCCATATGTTTATATTCGGGTAATGCTTCATTAAAAAGATGTTTGGAATTATTTTTGTACATGGTATAAATGAGAAGGTATCCACCATATGACCAATATTTATGTTGTCACTATAGGTGACTGAAAAGTGTTGGAGGCTAAATATCCATGAACCAATTATTTGGGCGGTGATGGATTTCTACAACAATCTTCAGTTAAATCGTATTCCCCAAAGTTCTAGAGTCACAGAAGTTGATCCTGAGATACGTTTTGAGTAAGAATCTTGTTTTCTTCCCTCCATCATCTTCCAAAAGTGAAATTTTAATTGATTACCCAAAAAGATTATTCTGTTATGAAATTAAGTCAAAATTGTTGGCTGAGTGATGGCTAAGAAGCTATGTTGTTTGGCATATCCAGCTCCTGCTATAGTATTCATGATTTCTGTTCTTGTATGTTTCTGTTTCATGTACGATCTCTTCTTCAAATCCCAATTTGTTTCTTTTACTATATCAGACTTGCATAAGATATTAAGAACTAAGGTTGTTGAAATGAATTACATGAGTGTGTTTATTATGTAAATGTAATTTTCCTGATTTTTTTTTTCGGCATAATCAATTGCTTGATAAAAATTTTACAATTTTCATCTCTCTCTCTCTCTCTAGCATGAGCTTCACCGGTGTCAATGGACAACAAAGCTGTCCATAATTGTTTGCTGTTTATAATTGTTCTTTCCTTATTTCTCTAGTTATTTCTCTAGTTATTTCTCTTTACAGTTTAGCATACTATTCCATGTATAGAACTAGATTTAGGTGTATATTGATTTGTTTTCATGTATAGAATTGTTCTTAAGCATATATACAGTACAAAACCAAAGAAGGCCAATTGATTCGGCTATTTTCACACAAAAAGAACCTTGATTCTTGACATGGTATCAAGAGCCAACTGCTAGGGTTCTGGTGCTCGATTTTTATTCTTCTCGGTTTCGGTGTCTCTATCTCGGTAAGTTCTGGCTACACCAACGTCCTAGCTCTTTCTTTTTCGGTTGTGTTTTTGGGTTGGTGTTGTCGGCACCCTGTCTCTGGTTTAGTGATTTTCGGCAGGTAGTTCTTGTATTTTTCAGCCCACGTTGTTCTGGTTTGGGTTTCTCAACATCTTTGTGGCTTGGGAGGCTGTCGGCACAGCCTTACCTTGGTCGCTTTGGTGTCTTTTTGGCTTGGTTCCTCTCAGAACAGTAGTCTCGGCACACAACTTCTCAAAACAGTACTTTGCGTGTGGGCTGAACCGGACTCGCTTCTATGTGTTTTTGGATATCTTGATCATTTTGCACTTTAGCAAATCTTGGCACTCTTGGTTTGGCTATCTCATATTCTTAAGATTTTTTTTTTGTTAGATATTTCGACACCTAGATATCTCAGTACTTGTTTTGACTCACATTATCGACTAGCTTTATTTCGGTACAAGTAATTTTGGTTCAGTTGATTTTCTTTGTTGTCGTTTCTTTTGTCTTGGATTTTATTTTATTACGATGGACTCTGTACCTGTGTATCAAGTTTACTAGAAAAAAATTACGCCAGCTGGGCGTTTCAGTTTGAACTTTTCCTCAAGGGAAAAGACTTGTGGGGCCATATCAATTGCACATATGTTGCACAAACATCCAACCCAAGGATCCAGTGTTTTCTCTTTTTTGGGCTGTGCTTGATGCTCGAATCATATCTTGGCTTCTTAGTTCAGTAGAGCCTCATATTATCACCAACTTGAGGCCTCATCGCTCCGCTCAGTCTATGTGGAATTATTTGAAAAAGGTTTATCATCAAGAGAATAGTGGTCGTCACTTTTAATTAGAGCATGCGATTGCCACATTTCAACATGTCAGTCTTTCGATCCAAGACTACTACTACGCATTTCTAACACTTTGGACTGAATATTTTGAACTAGTTATCGCAAATGTTCCTGTTGCCACTCTTTCGATTATTTAGAATCTTCATACGACTAGTCAGCGTGATCAGTTTCTTATGAAACTACGCCCCAAATTTGAATTTGAATTTGTTCGCTCCTTTCTACTAAGTCGATCTCTGGTTCTATCTCTTGATATTTGTTTCGGTGAATTACTTCGTAAAGAACGTCTTAGTACTCGAGCTATTCTGGAGCAACCTCGTGACTGTTCAGGGTCAGCGACTGAAACTTATGCTACTCTAGGCTGAGAGATTGCCTAAGAATTCTAAATCCTTGCAGTGTTTTTGTTGCAAGGAATATGGGCATATCGTTGCTAGTTGTCCTAAGAAATACTACTCCTATTGCAAGAAAAAATGCCACATTCTCAAGGAGTGTTGTATCAGTCCCCAAAATCGTCACTCGTCAGCCTCAAGCATTTCAGGCCTCTGTTATTGTGCCTCCAGCAGCGACTTCTACGGTCAATGGCTCTACTCCAGGTGATTCTTCCATTCCTGCAACTTCCACAGCGAATTACTACACACCTGAGATGGTGCAACATATGCTAATTTCGGCATAATCAGCCATGAGATTCCAAGGTAACGCTCTTAATAAATTTGGTATGTGGACTCGGGGGCCTCTAATCACATGACGTACAGTCCTTCAACTTTGTGTCATGTTTGGCTCTATGATGAAAAATCCGCTATACAAACTGCCAATGGTAGTTCTTTACCCATAACTGTTGTTAGAGATGTTTACTCTAAATTCACTGATGGGTTTCTTATCTTTGTTGGTCAACTAGTTAAAACAATTGTGCTATTAATTTTTTTGGTGATGGTTGTGTTGTGCAAGACCAAGTAACAGGGAAGTTGATCGTGAAGGGACTTAAAGTGGGGCACTTGTTTCCACAATTTTTGCCTGTTCCAATTTTTTCTTTTGTTTCTCCTATTTTTTTTTTTTGCTTGTAATAATGTTCCAAATCTGAGTATGGTGTGGCATCATTATTTAGGCCATCCCAACACTCAATCTTATCCCGTGTAAACTCTTCCCTTTCCCTTGCATGCAAGTCGAGCTTCTCATTGTTTTGATCTTATCCATAGTGATATTTGGGGACCTTACCTAATTAGTTCACATGAAAAATTTAAATATTATGTGACATTCATTGATGAAATATTATGTGACATTCATTGATGATCATAGCAAATTTACTTGGGTCTATTTTCTTCACTCTATATCTAAGGTTTTTCGTACTTTCACTGTGTTTTTAGCTCACCTAGTGTCCGGTTTCCATACCATGCATCCTTCCAAAAACTAATTAGCGCCCACTTGGATCTTGGTATGCCGATGAAAGATCCCCCATCCTTTTTTGATATTTTTCCACACCCCCATGCCATCGGCTTCCCTAACTTCATTCGAGGACCACCACCCCCCCTCCATGTGCCCCTGTATTTGTGATCAATCACCAATCTCCATAGAGCCTCTGGTTCCTGATGATACCTCCATAGCTACTTACCATGCAATGCTCGGTTGAACGTCCCCAGGTTCCAGATGCCTAAACCACCAATGGGGCGGCAGACCGTCACCCACTTTACTAGGTGATACTTGAACTCTTCCTCCAAGTCACCCCACAAAAAATCTCGTTGCAACTTCTCAAGACGACTTGCCACACTTGCTGGTATAGGAAAAAGTGATAAGAAGTAGGTAAATTGGAAAGAGTGCTTTTGATAAGTGTGACGCGTCCCCACTCTTTCCAACCTGTTAGTTTTCTCTCCACTCTTTTGATCGCAGTGTCCCAGATCCTAGCTGCCCTTGAAGTTGAACTCAATGGAAGTCCCAAATAGGTCATAGGAAGTGAAGAAGTCTTGCATCCGAGGATGCCGGCCAAATCCCACAAATTGCGCACATCACTAATCGTAGTTCACTTTTAACCCAGACACAGCTTCAAAGCACAGGAATAAGGCCTTCAGAGCTCCCACTTGCCCTCTCTCGGCCTTGCAAAAGATAAGTGTGTCATTCGCAAACAACAAGCGAGATACATTAGTATAACCCCGGATAGGTGTTCCAATTGGAAACCCACTTACCAAATCATTGTTCACCAAGGCTGAAAGCATTTGGCTAAAGGCTTCCATGACAATCACGAACAGCATTGGGGATAACGGGTCGCCATTTCTCAAACCACGGGAGCTCGGGAAGAAACTTTTGGGGCAACCGTTGATCAAGACCGAGAATCTAGCAGTAGAAACACACCACCTTATCCATGACCTCTATTTTTTTCCAAAACCACACCTGCGAAGAAGATACAAGAGGAAGTCCCAATTGAGGTGATCGTATGCCTTCTCCATATCTGATTTGCACAAGATCTCCGTACTGCTTGCTTTTAGTTTTCTGTCGATGCACTCGTTGGCTATAAGAACAACATCAAGGATTTGTCTTCCTTTAACAAAAGCATTATGGGGCTTGGTGATAATCTTCCCAATGACTTCATTGAGGTGATTCACAAGCACTTTCGCTACAATCTTATAAACCCCACTTCAATGCTTAATTAATCATAAGAAACTCGTCTACTTAGCAATGACATATCATTGGCAGTGTTTTACTAGCATAAACTCATCATGTGGACCTTTGACCATGCTGTATGCAAGAGATGCTTCTGTTAACATTTATGTATCACCAAACGGGTGATGGTAGCTCAAAAAATACCATTGGGTTTCTTAATATGGAGTATTCATATGGAGTTATCTTAAGAATACTCTTCTTTTTTTTTTTCTTTTTTACGTAGGAATTACTGTTTTGCTAAGCCATACTTCAACTGGTTGACCTATGAAGTTAAAAAGACCCAATTGTTAGAATCAGTGCCATTTTAAGCCATGATGCAAGATTATAGTGCATTCTGTCCCTTGTGCAACATTACAAGTGGTTTTTTAGTTTGAAACTTTCTTAAAAGTTTAAGAGGATTGTTTGGGTTGTTCCAAAGTTTCTAGTCAAACAGTGACAAGATAATATTCTGCAATTAGAGTTGGTGATCTTATACCTTTATTCCTTTCTTTCAGCCTAATCGATGTCTCAGAACTAAGGTTGAAAGTGTCCCTTGAGACGGCACCAGCTCAGAGACCTCATGGGCTTCTTGGTGTGTGGAGTCCCATACTGTCGGCCATTGGAAATGCATTCAAGATACAGGTCAGGTGGCTAACCTATCTGGGGAACCAGATTGCTTCCATATTTCATTGCCAAATCCTACAGGGAAATTCATTAATGAGATGTAATCAGCTGTTCATGAGTATCTAATATGAAGTTAATTTATTTTAACAAAAATGTATGTGAAAGGGTTGGAAGATACTGTTACTATCTGGCGTGCTTTACTTGCATTTTGGCCGAGAACTACTCAATCTAAACTATACATTCTGAATCATTGCTATTTAATGGAAGCACTTTCTTCATTGCATTTCTGGTTGATGCAGGATTCTTACCTACCATATCTTGTGGTATGACAAACATAAGTATTAAGACAATTTGAAAAGTGGTACTTGAAAGCTCTTACCTTCCGGCTAACCCCAGGCCCATGTAATTCCAATTATCTGAGGGGTTTTCTTTATCAGAAATATGAATCTGCTCTGTGTTACAGGTCTGCAAAATGAAAATTAAAAGGAGCCTGTAAATGTCTGTTTATTTATTAAAATGACATGATTACCACTAAGAAAGTAAAATTTACTGAACTCTGATTGTATTTTTGGCCTTTTGAAAAGGGTTAGGGATAATATAGGAAACTGCTGAAGTAAGAACCTCCGCTTTCAGAAACTGGATGGATTGAGTATTTTGTTTTCATGACACTTGGGAAGTGACTTAGATCTCCCTATTGCATCTGGAGTTCCAGCTGTATATACTCAAGACTATGATGGAACCAAGCTATTGTTTCTACATGGCCTTCTATAGGATTAATGTAGATGAATTGAACTGTTTATTCCAGCCACCACTGATATAGAAAGGGAAAATTGGAGATACCTTTGTTATTTTTGCTGAGACTTCCTGCATATAAATTGATGGCAAAATCATTAAATTTGCTTAGTTGATTTTTTATAACCCTGGGGCCTTATTAAAAAGGTAAGAAGATGACCTCTTGAGGTGTCACTTGTTCATAAAAAAAGTAGCAAAACCCTATACACAGAAGTATACAGGAGAAACGAAAAGATTAAAAAAATATCTACTAGAATCCAAGAAATCCAAAACTCCCCCAACTTTGGAAAGCAAAAGAATCATAGTTGACGTCCAATCATGGGAGAAATACATGAATAATAACCTCAACTTCAGCATGAGTACTGAAATTTTCACTTTTCTTTCCCTCCAAATGCACCACATGATACACAATACCAGAGAAGTTTCTATATGAACTTTAACATGATATAGATATAAGTCTATGACTACTTATAACACTGCAGTCCCTTTATTCCAGGTGCATCTAAGGAGGGTAATGCACAGAGACAGATTCATGCGTAAAAGTTCCATTATCCCTGCAATTGGAAACCGAATCTGGAGAGATCTGATCCATAATCCTTTACATTTGATATTTTCAGTAGATGTGCTTGGTATGACAAGTTCAACATTGGCTTCTCTTGGTAAAGGATTGGCAGAGCTATCAACCGATGGGCAGTTTCTGCAATTACGTTCAAAGCAGGTAAAGCATTCCTATTCTTAAGCGGCAAGCTACACAGTGTTAACATAAATTGAAAGCTGATTTGATTTGGATCAGGTATCTTCAAGGAGAATCACTGGGGTGGGTGATGGGATTATTAAAGGAACTGAAGCTCTTGCACAAGGTTTTGCTTTTGGGGTGTCGGGAGTAGTGACAAAGCCTGTTGAGAGTGCCCGACAGAATGGTCTCTTAGGACTTGCTCATGGACTTGGACGTGCTTTCCTGGGATTTGTTGTACAACCAGTGAGTGGGGCATTAGATTTTTTCTCATTGACCGTTGACGGAATTGGTGCAAGTTGGACCAAATGCTTGGAGGCTTTCACTAGTACAACCACCTTCCAAAGAATCAGAAACCCAAGGGCTATCCATTCTGATGGTGTTCTTAGAGAGTATTGTGAGAGAGAGGCCAGTGGACAGGTGCACTTCCGTTGCTTTTCAATTTATCACATTTAACTCATCAGTAGAGTATGAAGAATGTGAACAATTATGTACACTTTACTCCTATAGTCAAGCAATAATGAAATGACCTTTTATATTTTCTTTAAATTTGAGAGGTGAAATATATTGCTAATTAATATTCAGTGGCTTTAGAGTTCTGAAATTATTATATTTGCAGTTCTTTTTGATTGGTGAAGAAAACAAAAAAGAATTGCAAATATAAGAAGCATGGTTCGGAGAATGCTAGTCTGTTAGTTCATCAATTGATTTGGAAAATCTGTCAATAGAATTATTGTGTTTGTGTGTTCTGCATTTGTTTCTCACATATATTCTTTTACTTTCTGGTATCCAGATGATATTGTACCTTGCAGAAGCAAGTCGGCATTTTGGCTGTACTGAAATATTCAAGGAGCCTTCAAAATTTGCCTGGTCAGACTATTATGAACAACACTTTTATGTGCCTTATGACAGGATCGTTTTAGTGACCAATAAACGAGTCATGCTACTACAGGTTAGTGGAGTCTTGCCTGTTGATACCTTATAGATCATTTTGAAGTTTTGTCTTTGATATCCATGCCTCTCCTGCTTTCATCTAGTGTCCGGCCCAGGAGAAGTTGGATAAAAAACCTTGCAAGATCCTATGGGACGTGCCATGGGAAGAGCTCATGGCAGTGGAATTGGCAAAAGCAGGAAGTAACCAGCCTTCTCACGTCATTCTCCATCTCAAAAATTTTAGGAGGTCAGAAAATTTTGTCCGAGTCATCAAGTGCAGAGTTAATGAAGAATCAGAGGAAAGAGAGCCCCAGGCAGTTAGGATCTGTGCAGTAGTGCATAAGATGTGGAAAGCATCTGAGAGGAAAGGGGTCATTCTAAAGGTCAGGAGCATGCATAAAGCTTAATTCCTTCTGTGTACGCATATTGATATTTGGATGATTTTCTACACAGGTTCCTTCACGCCAGAGATACGTGTATTTTGCTTGGAGTGAAGCAGAAGGGAGAGAATTACCTTCTTCAAACAAAGCCGTTGTGAAGTTAAGAGGGCTCTCATCAGATAGTTCCACATCTGACGAGAGAAGATTTGTTAAACACGTTGTTACCTTTGTGAAGATCTGGAGTAGTGAACAAGAATCAAAAGGACGTTGCACATTGTGCAAAAAACAGGTGTTCTGTTGATTACCTTGCTTTCTTATTTTCTTTCAGAAAGAAGTATTACATTCTTACAACACTGCTGACAAAATAACGAACTGTCATCTTTTGTTTTTTAGGTCTCGGAAGATGGTAGAATGTGTAGCATTTGGAGACCTATTTGCCCTAACGGGTAAATACTTATGTATATTATGTTTTTTCAATGGACGGTGCTACAGGCACCGTCATTTGGGACCTGTTCCGGGTCCCGTTAGGCCTTTTTTTGTTTGTTTCATTTTTTTATATCATTTTTAAATATACTTAAATATTTTAAAAAAATAAAAACAAATCAAAATATTATTAAATAATATTTACTTATTCTTTAAGTTTCAAAAAAGTAATAAAAATATTAAAAAAAAATGACAACGGTGCACACTAACGGTGTATAAACCATTTCCCTTTTTCAACTTGTTTTGGATTATATAGTCCTTTTTCTTATTATTTAATAGCGATCAGGATTGTTGCAACTTGTTTTTTTAAATAAGTACT
Source organism: Platycarya strobilacea (assembly GCA_036898215.1). Lineage (NCBI taxonomy): Eukaryota > Viridiplantae > Streptophyta > Magnoliopsida > Fagales > Juglandaceae > Platycarya > Platycarya strobilacea. The sequence continues at coordinate 33,568,754 of CM072557.1, read as the reverse complement.
TAATTGCAACTTGCTACAACATATTTGAGTATCTATATGGTTTGTACTGCGCATATGATTTATAGTTGGACACAACTCCTGTTTCAGGTGTTTCACTGAAAATCACCAGTTTAGATTTGCAAAAAAGACTCTTGGTTTTTATTTCCAAAAGCTTACTTGACATGGTTGATAAGCTGGAAAGGAACAGAATGTTCACATAATGCAAATGACCTTGAGTAATGCAGCTCAGGTGGTAGGCGGCGAGACTAGATCTTAGTTTCAAATCTTATTCGCATTTTTCACCCCACCCCTAGCTCCACTGATTCTCTGAAGGCCAAACGGCTGACGGATTGTACATGCCACCGTCTAGGAATCCGTAACCCAAATCTCAAATCCCAAATCACCGATTCAAACCCCAAATCATAGATCCAAACTCCAAATTATAGATCTAAACACAAAGTCCCGGAACTAAATCTAAGCTTTTCGATCATTTCATAAATAAAAAGAAAACGCAGATCAAGAGGAGATAGCCATGCCAAGTCGTGGGTCTCCATAGTCAAGCCGTGCCATGAGTCTCCATGAGCAGTGGCCATGGGTCTCTGTAGAGACCCACAACCAAACTGTGACTGTGGATCTCTAGGGAGACCCACAGTGAGGCCATGGGTTTCACATGGAGAAGAGGATGAGAAGAAGAAAAGGCGGAATGTGGAGGGGGGAGGGTGAGGGAGATGGAGGGGCAGAGGATGAGGAAGAGTAGAGGAGAAAGAAGAGGGGAGAAGATGAAGAAACGGTGTGGGGGCTGTGGCTGAATCAAAATAAGGGGATGGAGGTAAAAATTAGGGTTTTTACGTGATATTCCATACCGGGCAGGTTGGCTTCTTTATTTAGTTTATAATCCCACCCTCCTACCTGACAAATTTGGTCTGAATGCCTTTTCATTGTATTTCCCTTCAATTATATAGAAATACTATACACTACATTAGTCAAATATTTCCAGCTCCTTACATCAAGCTTTCTGTGCTTTTCAGTGCCTTAATTGCATCCCTCTAATTGCCGTAATTATTTACTTAGTTTAGTCAACTATTTACACTTAATTTACAATTATTCTTTAATTATCTGATAACATCCCCCCTCAAATTGATGCTTGTGGATCAAGAAGCATCAATTTGTCAACCAAGAACTGATGTCGATGTCGAGAAAGCGCTTTAGTAAATATGTCTGCAGTTTGATGCTCAGTGGAAATGTGAGGAATGATATGTTTGTCAAAGGCTTCTCGTATGGAATGACAGTCAACTTCAATATGTTTCGTACGTTCATGGAAAACTGGATTAGCAGCGATCTGAATAGCACTTGTATTGTCTGCATGAAGAGGAGTGGAATGAAGTTGAGAAAAGCCAAGTTCGCCCAATAATCCACGAAGCCACGTGATTTCTGAACAAGCGGAAGACATAGCACGATATTCAGACTCAGTGGAAGACTTAGAAACTCTGTCTTTTTTCTTACTCTTCCAAGAAATGAGTGCATTTCCTAAGAACATGTACCAACCAATAATAGAACGACGTGTATTGGCACAACTTGCCTAATCAGCATCACTATATCCAACCAACTGTAAGGAAGTTTCCTTAGGAAACAAAAATCTGCGTGTAGAAGTGCCTTTGAGATATCGGATAATGCGGCGGACAGCTTCTAGATGAAGATGTCGAGGGGTTCGCATAAATTGACTGACTTGCTGCACTGCAAAAGAAATGTCAGGTTGAGTAATTGTCAAGTAGTTTAAGCTTCCAACTAGTTGCCGATATAAGGATGAATCTGAAAGAAACTCTCCTTCCTCCTGAGAAAGCTTGAGATTTACCTCCAAAGGAGTAAGAACATAGTTACCCGATTAGAGACCCACCAATGAGATCACTTCCTCTGTGTATTTGTGCTGATGTAACAATGTACTAGATAGAGTAAATTGAACCTCAAGACCAAGAAAATACTGCAAAGGACCAAGATCTTTCATATGAAAAGATGCCTTGAGAAACAGTTGTAATTGCTGAATTAATTCAATATCAGAGCCAGTAATCACAATGTCATCAACATATACTAGAAGCAACACAATTCCTGTAGAAGTTTTGCGAAGAAAAAGAGAGGAATCAAACCGACTCTGAGTAAATTGAAAGGTAAGCAAAGTAGAGCGAAATTTATCAAATCATGCACGTGGAGCTTGTTTCAATCCATACAAGGACCGGCGTAGCCGACAAACCTCTGAGGAAAGTGTATTAAACATGCCGGGAGGTGGAGACATATAGATTTCTTCCTTGAGATCTCCATGTAAGAAAGCATTCTTTACATCCATCTGCCTGAGAGAGACCACCCTTGTGAGGCAACAAGTGCCAAGATAGTTCTAACAGTAGTCATCTTGGCAACAGGGGCAAATGTTTCTTCATAATTAATGTCATACTCTTAACGATTCCCAAGAGCCACAAGTCGAGCCTTATATCTATCGAGTGAGCCATCAGATCGAAACTTAACTGAGTACACCCATTTACAGCCAATTGGTTTCATATCAGATAGACAAGTCACAATATCCCAAGTGTGATTGTCTTGAAGTGCCTTAATCTCTTCTTTCATGGCCTGCTGCCAACAAGCTTGAGAAGTTGCCTGAGCATAAGAGTGAGGAATAGGAATAGTATCGAGAGTTGCAGTAAACAAGGTATGAGAAAAACCATACCTATCAGGTATCTGTCTATCCCGGGTGGAGCGCCGAGCTAGAGGAGCCACAGGATCAGGTGACGGATCTGTGTCTGGAAGGAGCGATGAAGAAGTTGGATGACGTCGATCATACACCAGTCTTGGTTTAAACCGCTCAATAGAAAAAGACATAGCATCAAAAGGTGGAAGATGAGCAATTGGAGGTTCAGAAATAACCTATGACTGAAAGAAATATTGATTTTCAAAGACAATCACATTTCGAGAGATCCGGATTTTGTTTGAATAAGCATCATAACAAACAAATCCTTTTTGAGTAGAACTATAACCCATAAATGCACATGTAACAGACTGAGTGGCAAGCTTGTGACGATCAATGGAAGGGAGATGAATGAAACAAATACATCCAAAAGTATGAAGAGAGTGATACTCAGGAGGTATGCCAAATAATCGAAAATAAGGAGAATCATAATTTAGAGTAACATTAGAGAAACGATTGATCAAATATACAGAAGTAGATACAACTTCTACCCAAAAACGAGAAGGCATGGAGGAATCAATTAAAAGAGTACGAGTAACATCTAAGATGACGATTCCTACGCTCAGCGACTCCATTTTGTTGAGGGGTATACGGGCAAGAACGCTGGGAAATAATTCCCTTTTGTTTAAAGTTGAAAGGATTGAGACATGTACTCCCCCCCTGAGTCGGAGCGTAAGATTTTGATATAAGTACTGAGTTGTGTCTCAACAAGTGCAACAAATTTTTGAAAGACAGAAAATACATCAGCTTTAGAGCGAAAAAAATATATCCAGGTAAATTGACTATAATCATCAATAAATGTCACGAAATAACGATGTTGATTATGAGAAATAACAGGACTCACACCCCAAACATTAGTATGTATAAGCTCAAAACAGGTAGTTGCACGACTACCATGTGTAGGGAAAGGTAAAATTTTATTTTTAGCAAGACGACAAGTAGCACAATCAAAAGAGACATTAGAAGAGGAAAACAAATTTTTATTATCCAATAAACCATTTTTTAAAAGATGAGTTAAGACAGTAGAATTAGGATGACTTAATTTCTTATGCCATATTTCACTATTGTTGGCTGTAGCCGTACAAGGAAGAGAAATAACTTTAGGAAAGGAAAACTGTAAAGGAAACAGACGTCCCACTTTAGGCCCCTTCGCGATCACTGTCCCTGACACCTAATCCTGCACAAGACAACCACCACGAGAAAAGTAAACATCATAGTTATTATCAACTAATTGTCCAACAGAGATCAAATTAGTAGATAAATCAGGAGAGAAAGACATTACAGAAGGGATCCAAATTACCAACAGCAGTGATGGGAAGAGTACTACCATCAGCAATTTCAATATTTTGCGTGCCCTCATACTTACGAACATCATGAAGACTCCTCTTAGTAGCAGTCATATGATTAGAGGCACCTGAATCAACAATCGAAGAAGAAGTTGAGCTATTACCTGTACCTTGTAAGCCTAAAGCAGTAAAAGCAGACACAATCATCTGTTGAACCATTGCTGGTGTGAGAATAGAAGAGTCAGAATTCACAGTAGGAGGTGCAGAAGAAGATGATTGAACATTAGCTCGGAATGCTTGGAATTGACGATTTTGAGGTCGCATCCGAGAATCCTTGATAAAGTGACATTCTTTCTTACAGTAGTTACATATTCTCTTGGCACAATTTCGAGCAATGTGGCCAAATTCTTTGTAGTGGTAACACTGTAACTTATTCCGTCTTCTGCCTTGCGCGACATAAGCAACATTAATAGCTTCAGAAGAGACTCTATCAGAAGTCATACCTATTTGATTAGATAATCGTTGTTCCTCCCGCAATAATTCTCCCAAGCAAATATCCAAGGAAGGAACTGGATTACGTTTCAATAAACCGGCTCGAACAGGTTCAAACTCAGACCAAAACTTCATCAAAAATTGATCGCTTTGACTCTCAGTGTGAACCATTTGAAGAGCCACAAGTGCCGCCGATGGAACTTTGGTATAAATAATGGAAGAATATTCGCTCCAAATATTAATAAAAGCATAATAGAACTGTTCAATAGTCAAGTTACCTTGACTGAAAGTACTAATTTCCAACTCCAATTGAAATTTCCGAGCATTGTTATCTTGATGATAAATCCGGTGCAAGTAGTCCCACATAGCTTGAGCCGTAGTAAAGCAGTGAAGATTTGTGACAAGATGTGGTTCAAGTGTTCCCAACAACCAAGAAACCATCTTAGCATCGTTGACTTCCCATTGAGCATGTTCATTTTAGGTGGTGGGATTTTTATCAGAACTATCAATATGGTCTGCTAATTCTTTTCCTTTTAAGAACATTTTAAATTGAAATTCCCATGTAGGAAAATTCTTTTCATTAAATCGAATAATAGAATTTTCAATAGACATGACTAAACCCACCCTTTTGACTAAATCAATTAATAATCTCTCTTTCCTTTTTTTTTTTTTTTTTAATATGCCGACAGCTCAACACCACTAAAAATAATTGACTACTAACCTCTTCCTTTAATTTCCAGTTTCGTGGGATAACTCCACAGAACACCGGTCTAAGACAGCTACGTATTTTGCGTAGCTTCTTCTGTTAGAGCCGTGGTTCGAAAGCTGGTAACACAGAGGAGGTAACACAGAGCCGTGCGTAGCTTCGTCCCGGCTAGTAAGAAAAGGAGGAGGTGAAGAAGAAAAACCCACCGAAGGAACACAGAGAGTTCTGACGTCGCCGATGACCACAGACAAGAGCTCCAAAGCCATGAAGAAGAGAAAACCCACCGACGGAACACAAAGAGTTCCGATAGAACACACAGAGCCCACCGACTAACCCAAACAGCTGATCTCCACCTTAGAGATCACCGATGACCACAGACGAGTGTTCCGACGTCGCCGATGACCACAGACAAGAGCTTCACCAACCACAAAAAAAAAAAAGGCTCCGACGAACCGGAACTCACCCAAACAAATGAGAGCTCTGACAAAACACAAGCCGCTGGAAATGTAGAACACACAGAAATAGTCGATCAATCAGATAACTACACTCACCCACGTCCACAGATGATACCGATCGATACACAGCCACCCCAGTCTCAAGAAGCTCAAACCCACACAGTTTGGCACGCAGATGGCAGTGACACCCACTATCGGCAAGAAATAACTTGCTTAATATCAAAGAGAATTCTCTCAGGAATTGCGATAAAAAACAGCACGAGTGATTTAGACTTAAGCCGACGGAAATCAGAGTAGTTCTGATACCATGACAAATTTGGTCTGAATGCCTTTTCATTGTATTTCCCTTCAATTATATAGAAAAACTATACGCTACATTAGTCAAATATTTCCAGCTCCTTACATCAAGCTTTCGGTGCTTTTCGGTGCCTTAATTGCATCTCTCTAATTGCCGTAATTATTTACTTAGTTTAGTCAACTATTTACATTTAATTTACAACTATTCTTTAATTATCTGATAACACTGCCTACTAATACTGGGCAGATTGTCCACCCAGAGAAACGAGGAAAAAGAATATCTGAAGTTTTAGGTTTATATCCACCTATAACTTGTGGACTTTACCTAGACAATATTAAAACTGTCAAATTTAAATCTTAACCTTTCAACCATAAAATCTGACTGGATTTATGCTTTTAGAACACCTTATGCTGCTTAACATATCTGATATCATACATGAAACTGAGAAATGGCTTCCTTCATTTCAGGTATGTCTTCATTGGGGATATTGCCCATGTTGGTATCCATGCTCCGACTGTTGCTGCTGTTTATCGTAATGTGAACAGATCGTTTGTACTTCCAGTGGGTTATGACCTGGTAAGAATACTTATAAAAAACTAGTAAGAATATGTGATCAATTGCATGTGATAGATTGGCCAACTACAATAACATGTTTGTCCTTTGTAAGTGCCATTTAATGAACTTAAGTCATATCCATTGCTAGTTTGATCCTAATTTTCTGGTGACAACAGAAATGGTATTTTGTGAAAAGGAGAATGAAACAATATTACTTGGCAAAGAGAGAGAGAGTGCTTTTGTTTAGCCTTCTACACCAAAAAAAAAAAAGTCTGGATTATATTAATAAAAAAACAGCAACATAAAGTGAGGAGCATATAGTAAATGGAACGTATGATGGGAATTTTGCAGCCAACCTTCCTTTGTAATATATATGTGGCGTTGCGGTAATTGTAGATTGACCTTTCTGCCTTTGTTAATACGGAGCTCTTTTTAACCATTAGTATGTCCTCTTCATGTATATCACTAGCCAGGTGACATACCATACATGAGACACAATTTGGTTTGTTATGTGAGGATCAATTGTCAAATCATATGTATAACCTTTAGGCTGAGCTGAAGCGAAGGTAGTAGATAGACTGAGGTGATCACTACTCCATGTCGGAAGGTTTGGCACATTGGTAGATATTGGACCGTAATTGTGATTGGCATACTAATGGAAGCAGTACTTTTATAAACAATATAGGAAAAACTTCAGTCAACGTGATGGTCCGGGCTCAGTACTGTCATCACATCAGGCTGAAAGAAAAGTTGTAAAGATCAAGTTTGTTCCCCGTGAGCAATACATTGGTTGAGGAAGAACGAGGCCTGACTGCACTGAGCACTAAACTTTCCTTCACGAATAACTCTCAATAGAGATTCGAGTTTGTTAAACAGATGCCAAAATCCTTTTGTGTCTCACGTAGTGCAATTGGCAAGGAAATTTTTGCATGATTTGGCTGATGATTTATCGCTGGCATGACTCCTTGACTAATAGCCTTTCTGGATTATATCATAAATTAGAGCAAACATCTAATTACGTGTGTAGGTATGGAGGAACTGCTTAGATGATTACACAGCTCCAGTGTCGATCTGGCATCCACGGGCTCCAGAGGGATATGTTTCTCCAGGATGCGTCGCTGTTGCTGCTTTCACAGAGCCAGAGCCTGACTCGGTGTACTGTGTGGCCGAGTCACTTGCTGAGGAGACAGTATTCGAAGAGCAGGAGGTTTGGTCTGCTCCAGAGTCTTACCCATGGGCTTGTCATATCTATCAAGTTCAGAGCGATGCACTTCACTTCGTCGCACTTAGACAAAGCAAGGAAAAATCCTACTGGAAGCCCATGAGGGTTGTTGACAACCCCAACCCTATGTGGCAAACTTCTGATACTCTCTGAATAATATCTTCCTATTTGTGATCGGTTTCGGTCGGTAAGGGAAGGACTCTGCCCCATGCATCTACTTTTATTCATTGTAGTTTCTTCTGACAATTTTGTCACGTCTGTGTTTAGTATGTGTCCTGACAAACAAAATAATTCTTCTTCTTAAAGAACTCATCCTACAGAAAAAGTACAGACAACATTTGTTTGAATAATGTACAGCAGAATGTAAAGGTTTCGCCCTCTTTTTTCCAATTGGGGAGGCCGTGTTGGATGGATTGGTGAATGGTGAGTTTCCGAAGGTGTCATAGGGGAACAGCAGCATCATGAACACGTGTACATCACTTTCAGATACAGTTTTCTTTCTGTAAATGTCTTTCAGAACTTGTGTTTTCATGAGTTTATTTTTTATAATTCCTTGAATGAGAATCAGTTAAACTGCTAAGCTTTCATGCTGGAGCAACATTTTCTAATCTTTATGGAGGACATTCTTGCTGTACTTAGTTTCAGCTCAATGAGAATCATCATATACCCCTGCTAGCAAATGGGTGGAACCCAAAAACAATTGGTACCTGCAGAATTAGTTTGTCTGAGGCAACACAAGGTGTATCATGACTTAACCAGAATACTGCATCAAAATTTTTTATTATTTTTTTTATAAGTAATTTATTATTATTATTATTGTGACATTTGAAGTTTTTTTAAATAGTCTATTTGTAAGTCCATATCTTGACCCGTTAAAACTCACCAGTGATGTGGGAGAATACACAGGATTTAGAGACGCATTACATCAAACTAATAAATAGAGTGATAACGTTTTTTATAAGTAATTGAGGTCTCACAAGAAGTGTGTAACATATTAGACTTACAAGTAGGCATAAACTCTTATTAGTAAATATATAATATTTGCCAAATTACAAGTTCAGCGGGTGGAGAAATATTTTGTGTACTCTACTTTCTTTGTGTACTCTTCGATGACAACTTTTCTCCTCTTTGTTTTTCCTTTATCGTTCTTTTCTCTAAACGTTCTTATTTCCTGTCTTTGCCCATCATGTCTTCCACCCGACCCGACACCAACCTTCTCACCTCTCAAGACTCTTTTGTGCAAAAGAAATTTACTATGTTGATGATGAACTATACTCATGCTGCTGTTTATGCGTTCAATTTCTTGCTGGTTGGGGAAGTTAGTTTCTGACAAGCCACTCAATTCCGAAGATCTTATCATCGGCCCCCTTTTTCTTTTTACTTCTGGGCAAGAAAATGTTGGGAAGAGGCAACGAGAGAGTTTTCCTATAATAGCACAATATCCATTGTGAATCAGATTAAGAGAGCGATGATATTTGTAGTGTTATGGTATGCAAGCTCATCTTAAATTAAAAAAAAAAGAAGAGTAAATATATGATTTATCTAAAAAATAGTATTTTTTTTAATGATAGATTTTATTTTCATCATTTATTTTCTTATTATTGTACTATCATTTCATGATGTAGCAAGTAGTATTATATGATAGGTTTACAAGTAGAGTTTAATAAATAATTTTTAATTATTTAATGTTATATTATAAGATAATGAAAGAATAATGAAAATTAAAATGATGAGTAGCATTAGAATAAGTGTTCAAAATTTGTATTACTAGAATAAGTGTTCAAAATTTGTATTACTTAGAGCATTAGCATTGGATCTACTAAATGACCCTTAAAATTTGAAGGAAAGTACAACTTTGATGGATCTATCAAATATTTAAGTCTAAATTCTATATTAGATTTATCATTAGATCTATCAAAATAAAAATATAATAATATCTTTTTAATAAAAATATATTCAAATATTTTTTTATATTTTGTAATTACACTAACTATGTGTATATTAATAATATAATCTGGTACTTAAATAATTATTTTTTAACTAAATTTTGAAAAAATATTTCTTAATTCCTTGTTAAAAAATTAATTTTTTCAACCAAAATTTTCAATCAAATAATTATTTTTCAATCAAATAAGAAAGAGAAAATGAGAAAAATAAAATAGAAGAATAAAATATATTAAAGTATATGTTTAGAGTGTGAATAGTAATTCTTTAAATATGAACGATTGGAAAATTTATTGTAACTCAAAGTTATACATTAAGAAGTTTGATGGATTCAATGTGAAAATTTTTTAATAAAAATTATTAAATTTATATTTGATAAATTATTTAATAGATCTAATTCTAATGTTCTTAAATCTCTTCTAGCAATACTCGTCTAAGTCTGAGGATGATGGTAACGTTGCAAGGATCGTGGATCGTGGATCGGGTTGGCCCACATGGTTGGCCTTTTATAACAGTAATAAAATAAAGAACATATATTATAATGTATGTGGTGGGCACCGACTGTTCTGGTTGATTACAATACAACAGTAGTTCACTGTCGTGTCACCTCACTTGCCACTATATCTCTAGCATAGAGGTGTCATCTTCTATTTCCACTACATTTCATTATTTTTTAGAGATAATCCATACCAGCAATCGCTCAAAAAAAAAAAAAAAAAAAAGTCTATTCCAGCAATTGATAGGTTTGAGTACCAAAAATACTTCAGCTATTTATTCTAAAAATATCTTACTATTATTTATTATTATTTTTATTATTTTGTATTATTATTTACAATTTTTTTTTTTTTTAATGAATGAGGGTATTCTTATTCCATTATAGTTGTGATTTCCTCCCAAAGGTAGAAAATTTAATTAATTCTTTGCAAAAGAAAGAAAGAAAAAAAAAAAAAAAAGGGGGGAAAGACACGTCTCGCCCGAGTTTGTCGGCAAAAGCGTGTTATTACAAATTTTTTTTTTTTACAATATTGCCATCTCCCGCCATCACGGCCACCCTCGACTTTATTCAACTACCAACCGCCCTCTCTCTCTCCCTCTCTCCTTTGCTTCAACTATTCATATCGCTAACGAACTCTCAGCCATACTCATTCTCTCTCTCTCTCTCTGTACACAAAATGGAGGGTCTGATCAAAGGCTTGATCGACGTCGCTCTCGGCCACGACAACAAGGACGACGACGAGGAGCGGTCGAGATCCACTTGGGCCCAGGTTTTTTTTGCCATAGATCGTTTTTTTTTTTTACAGTTGGAGGCCCACGATCACTGATCATTGCTGAAACTCGTAGGTTGTGTCAGGAGAGCCGGATCAGGGTGAAGAGGGCTCTGATCGACTTCATGCTTATACTCAGAACCGGCCGAACAGACAGGTTTGGTGAATTCGATTTCTGATATTTGCGGTGCGGAATTTGAGTGTAAATCGGAATGGAAATGGAAACGTGGTTTTGCAGGAAAATAGTGAATTTGGGAATGAGGAATGGGATGTCTTGGGCTCCAGACCTTCGAGGCGGCCTCAAAAGGTGATCTTTATATTTTGTGTGTTTTTTATTGCTCTCGTTTTGAGGGTCTTAGTGTAGTCTGGGTTTTGACTGCGATTTGTGTTGTAGTATTTTGATTAATTCCAGTAGTGTTAAGTTGTGATGTCTTCTTGTTTTAGTCACAATGTTCAAAATAGCCAACTAGTTGGTGTACTCTCCCTTGACACTGACCCGTCTCGTCCTTTTTCTCAAAAATAATGGTCTTGATCTTCTCACTTGGTGATTTTTTCTGGTGTTTATCTCAGTAAAAGCATTTTTTATTCAAAATTTCCTGGTGACAACAAGCAGTTAGCCCTCTTGGGGTGTGATTGTGATCATTGATAGACTCTAGTCTTATGTTCAACACCTATTTGTGCTTGTATGTTTGAATCCGTTTGATCATTAAAACGACTCTTTGTTCTCCATCCCTTCTATGCTATCATGAAGAATAATTATTTGCAAGGTCAACCTGCCCTTTATATTGAGTATTAATTCATGATATAGGTCGTCCTTTTAACTTTTGAAAGCTTCTGTGATCTCTTCACGATATGAATGATCTGTACAATATATAAATACAAACTGTGCATGAGGAACAAGAAAAAGTTGAATATGTTGAGTAAGAGGAATAAATCTCACATTATTTGTGGACAAGATTTTAGGTATGCTTATAAACAATGTGCAAACCTCTCTCATTGGACCGGTTTTATGAGATTAGTTAGACCCATGAATTTCTACATGGTATCAGAGTCTGCCACAGGACAAATGTGGGCCCACACTACTTATCCCGTGACAAGGACTAGAAAAATTACTGGCCTGCACGTGAGGGAGGGTGTTGAGGAATAAATCTCACATTGCCTGTGGACAAGGTCTTGGACATGCTTATAAGCAATGTACAAACCTCTCTTATTGGACCAGTTTTATGAGATGAGTTAGACTCATGAATTTCTACAACATGGTTGTTAGATTACCATTTGTACAAAAGCTTAATTTAATAGGAACAAGTAGATTCAGGCTACATTTGGCTGTTGAGTTGAGTTGAGGTGAATTGAGTTCTTTAACAATATTTGTGAGTTGAAATAGTGGTGTGAGTTTTGTGGAATCTACCTAAATTGAGTTTAAATGTATTTGAATGTTAAGATGAGTTTAGATGTATTTATGGGAAGTTAGAAAAGGTTGTGGGTCCTATGTATAAGAAAGTATTGAATTGAAAATGGTTGTAGGCCACACATGTAAAGAAGTTTTGAGTTAAAATGAGTTTAGTAATTTGAGAGTTGAGTGTTTGAATGTTAGATGTAGTTTGAATTAGACTGAATTGAGTTGAATTCATATGAATTTAACAACCAAATGGGGACAGTCTTTTAGCTTATATTCTAGCACTTTCCCCCATGTGTAGGTCAAAATCCCTCAATAAATGAACCTGATACATAATATTTAATTGAAATGGGGTGAAGTGTGAAGCTAAATTGGATAACTAAATTTATATTCTAATAATGGCTATGACCAGATGTTGAGATGAAGACGTTGATTTGGTTAGTTCTCCTATTATAAAGAAATATGATGGAATTTGCTTTTAAAATTTTGAGTTATTTATGGTTGGACCGAACTTTTCTTAAAGGAGAATGATGAGGAGAAGAATGGTGGTTGGAAGGCTGTTGGTGAAAAGCCTCAAAAGCGGCCACACAAGGTTTTTTTTTTCCCATGTTCAACTCATCACCCTTCAAAAACACAGTAAACTTGATCCTGGTCCCGATAGATGATTTTGAGCAGTGTCATCTATTATCTGTTCACTTCTTGACGGCACTATTCTTGTCACTTGTCAAGTTCCATTGTAGTTAGCATTATAAACGTTTAGAGAGAGAGAGGAATCAAAATGCCTTTTGGTTAAAAAGAGAGTACTTACTGACCACAAAAATGTTTGGTTTATTCTATATAAGTATTTTTTGTTTAGAGCATTTTTATTGGATTAGGCATTTCTATCCTTCTAAAAGTATAATTTTATACACATATAAAAAAAAAAAAATTGTCCTATTTCTTCAAAAAGTAGGGAGAAGAAAGTAAAAGAAGGGAATAAAAATACATCTTCCCTTTAAAAGTGAGTAATAATCCTTCAAATTTGAAATATCACTATTCACTTTTGAAGGGAAGATGTACTTTTTGCACATTTTTCCACTTTCTTCTCTCTACTTAGAAATAGGACAAAACTTTTTTAATATGTGTGCAAAATTATACTTTTTGAATGATAGAAATGTCTAATCCAATGAGAATGCTCTTAGATAATGAGGCTCCAATACCCCGAAGCAACTATGTTCTGGGGCTTAGTGATGTTTTTTGGCTAGAAAATTGAACATGTTACCTTGAAATAGTACCAGTGAACAATTTTGAAATTGTATAAGCTGCATTTGAGAAACTTGGATTCACTATTCACAATCAATTGTGTAGGATTTTGTAACATTCTTCATAACAAGAAATTCTGAGAAGATTTACTTGTATCATCAATTTCTAATTGATTCACCTGATCAACCTATGACAGATTCAGATGGATCAGTGGCAGGGATACAAACGTGCTCCCACTGAACAAGAATACTCTGATGAGGTTGAAAATGGTGCTTATTTAGAGCCCACAGAAGAGGAGCTTGCTGACTTGTCACAAGCTTGCAACAAGCTTTGGGAACTTGATATAAACCGTCTGGTACCTGGTAAGGACTATGAAATTGACTGTGGAGATGGGAAGAAGGTCTTCCAAAAAGAAGATATGGCACAAGGAAGCCTATTTAGCTGGGTAAACGAAAATATATTCCAGAGACGTACTTTTTCTCGTTTCTGTTCTCTCCTAGACAATTATAACCCAGACGAAGGGTGCAAAGAAGTTGTCTCGTCTGAGGAGAGGCAAGAGCAAGCTTCATTCATAGAAGAAATTAGTAGAACTGCACCAGTCAAATATCTTCACAAGTATCTCTCATCCAAGGGTATTATATCTGAGAACTATCAAGATTTTAAAAATATGATGACTAGTCTCTGGTTTGACCTCTATGGACGAGGTGGTACATCTGGTTCCTCTTCCGCTTTTGAACACGTATTTGTTGGAGAAATCAAGCAGCGTGGTGAAGAAGAAGTTTCTGGCTTCCACAACTGGCTCCAGGTGTGTCTTGCTACTCAGCTTTTCCTATGCCTGGTGTAGTAGGTTGAGGGGAGTTGAATGGTGTAGTAGGTTGGAGCTGTGTTGATACATTTCACATATGAACATAATAAGGGATCAACTCCTATTAAAATATGCTTACAGTAGTCAAGCACCCTGAAGTTTATGAACTCGTTAATTTTACTCAAGGAATTAAGGGTGAGTTTTAATCTTTATGGTTTTTTATCTCTGTTTTTTCCAGTTTTACCTAGAAGAAGATAAAGGCAGGGTTGATTATCAAGGTTACATTTTTCCTCGAAGACGTGGGCAAATTGTAAGTACATATATATCCTTTCCTTCTCCATTTTTTTCTGAGAAAACTTCAAGTTGGTTGAAGATTGTAGAAGCTAAGAAAAGAGAATAGGAAAAGTGGAACCAGGTTATCATGAATAGAATAGACCTAGAACTTCGGTTTCTTCTCTAGCTAATATATTAACATCCAGAATAAGAAGATAAATAATCGCCCTCATGATGTAGAGTACTACATATACCCTCCAGCATCAGACATAAAGAATCTTGTAAACTATTTACATAGGAGAGAGTCTAAGGTGACTGCATGATCTGAGTTGCTGAATTAACTACAAAGGCCAAGGTTGGACAAGTATGATACAAATAAATTAATCTGTAGAGAAAACGGTTACAGCCACAAAAGAGATTTCACGAAAGCAAATTAGTAAACTGACATGATTTCATGTGATACGTTAGATCTATTTTGTATCACAATAAAAGTAACTTTACATGCCAGATCAAGCTGTATTTGTTTGTATATTTGCTTTTGTGAAATTCTCTGTAGACTGTAGATATTAATATCTGCATTTATGCACGAGAGTAGTCCCATCATCTTCTCCTAACTTTTCATCTTGCTCTTCCAGGTTATTGAGTGCTTTACAACCAAGTAATGGTTAGATTAAGTACGTACTTTTATATGCAGATAAATTAACCTTGTCTTGATTTGACTAACCAAATCCACTACAATATATAATCTCAATATTACCAATATGATGAATCAGATCCACAACAAAAAATCAACCTCGTGATTCTGACACTGATGAAAATGAATGTCTTTACATATAAATGACTGGTAAGTTATCCAGGAAATAGTCAGAAACCGAAATAGCTCACACTTACTATCATGGATTGTGAACAGTTCTCGATAGAAAAATTGGAAATGATCAATGGGACATAAATTGTATAACATTTTTTTCTGTTACCTATTCCAACCTGCAGCCAGACTCCGAGACCCAGTTGCTTACAATTCAGTTTGAATGGAATGGGGTTCTCAAATCCGTATCAAGCACTTTGGTTGGAGTGAGCCCAGAATTTGAAATTGCATTATATACCCTATGTTTCTATATGGGGGGAGAGGACAATCATATTCAGTTGGGTCCATATCCCGTTAATATCAAGTGCTATCGTCTTGGAGACAGGATAGGTTCTGCATTTCCTATTGCAGAGTGTTGAATATCTGGTGGCAGAATCAGTAAGAGTTTTGGGAGTGTATGATGGAAGCCATTATTTAATTTTATGGATGATTTATTTATTTGATTTAAATGAAACCTGAAGGAAATGACATTCCATTAATAAGCAAAAAGGATGCTGCTGCATTATCTGCTTTTTAATCTCACACTCACCAAAGAAGCATTATATATACTAATATAGCACAAGAAGTTGACATGATGTCTTGGTAAATTCATGCTGTTTTCTCATTTTGTGTTATCTTCTTGGCATCATTAATTGTGGCATTTAACATCTTGGGAAATGGTTTATTCTTTGATGCTTTTAGGACATGCAAATGCAGCTAAGGTCCTCTTTTTTCTTCCCTTTATTTATTTATATATTTTATTATCATTCCGGTTAAACTGAATTAAGAAATATGCTTTCATTCTTACACAGTAATGACGCTGGCTGCATGTTTTGATTTTTCTACTCAATAAAGATGACTTGTTCGAGATTGGAGAAGAGAGAAAGAATAGACGTAAAAAAATATATATATATATACAGATGCGTTCTGCGAGCTGATTGGATAATCCTATATTTTCAAAATCTCAGTACTTCAGAAATTTCTAAAATGCCTGGATTGGTATCACAAACATTTCAAAATTTCTCATCTTATCTTAATATTTAAATATCATTTAATATAAATATTTTAAATTTTAAATTTTAAATTTTAAATTTTTTCATATAATTTAATCAGTATAATTTTTCCAAACTTTTAAATGATACTTAAAAAATCTTTTTAAAATTACAAAACAAAAATAATATTAAAATTTTATCCGAATATTATTTTAATTTTATAACATTTCTTTTCAAAATTTTCTCCTTTTTTAAAATCTCAAAAAATCTTAACTCAGATAATTTTACAATAATATTTACAAATTATCTCATCACTGGTTACCATTTTTCATTTCGTATCGTTTGTCTAATCAACTAGACCTAAGAATTACGAAGAAGCCAGTCATCTTTAAAAATCTGCGTCCCTTCTGGAATTGCATCTGTATTTTTCAACACGAAAATTTCCAAAGCTGGATCCCACTAATCCCAGACGGGACGTAGATTTTTTTTTTTTCCTTTTTTCCTATTTTCCTTTTGCCGACTAGTGAGCTAACTAGGATAGGAACCATATCATGATCATACATTCCAGACCGTCAATTAATATTTGTGGTTTCCTCGTTACTCAGCAAATTAAGATAATCAAGTATTATATGGATTTTCAGTGTTAATTTGTGTGGTTCTTTCTTTTTGTTAATTTGTGCGGTTCTAACCATCAGAAGAGTATATACGGTGAATTTTCCTTCACAATCAAATCAAATTTCTCAGCCATTCAAAACAGAAAATCAAATTCCTCAGAGAACCAGATATATTTGATATTGGGTATAAAACATCAAATATGTTTCTGAAAAATTATTAGTTTAATACTTCTTCATTGCACTTTTTTACTTTTGAAGTCAAATGAGAGAGAGGATATCCCGTAATAACTGATAAGAGTATTGATATTAATCTTATTAAAATTTATTAACAAAAATTGAAATACAAGTTTATAAATTTGATAAATTATTATTTAAAAGTCAAGCAAAAAATATTTTTTACTTGATTTTACTTCACAATCAAATCAAATTTCTCAGCCATTCCAAAAAAAAAAAAAAAATCAAATTCCTCAGAGAATCAGATATATTTAATATTGGGTATAAAACATCAAATATGTTTTTGAAAAATTATTAGTTTAATACTTCTCTATTCCCTAACGTGGATCCCACTTTTTCACTTTTGAATTCAAATGAGAGAGAGTATGTCCCGCAGTAACTGGTAAGAGTGTAATTGACTTTATTAAAATTTATCATTAAAATTGAAACAAAAATTTATAAATTTAAAGAATAAGTATTTAAAAGTCAAACAAAAAATATTTTTATGTTATTTTTCAATTTTTTTTTTTTTTACATTTTTGATTAATATGACAATTTTTTTAATATATATGCAAATTTATATTTTTCATCAATTTTTAATAATAAATTTTGTTGAGACCATGCTCTGAAACGATATCCTGACAATATCCTATTCCCAAAAAAAACCAAAATTGAAAATATGTCTTCTCATAATTTTGATCATTTATATATTTATTTATTTTTAAAAATTAAAAAAAATGATTAGTAATATATTAATATTCTTATTTTTTAAACATATTTTTAAAAAAATACGAAAAAAAACAAAATAAAATTTTAACCTAAAGTACACGTTCTTGTTGAGCAGCAACCTAATAGCTAGCAGTAACTTTTCCAAATTCAAAATCGTGAATAACGGCCTCTCTATATAGAAAAAAGTTATTCAGTTCTCGATTCCGACATTATTCCATACGGGAGGGAATCCACAGATTTTTGAATGGACATTATTTTTTACAAAAACAAAAAGAAAAGCTTGCTTTGAGGCATTTTCCTTCGGTGAGTATAATTAAAATATTTTTGACAAGTAAAAATTAGAAGAAGATTTCAAAGTGAGGATTATATATACATATATATAGTATGCACACACATATGGAAATTGTGAAATTAATAGTCTAATATTATTAATTAATGGATCTAGACCGTCAAGCTAGCTATTATATACTATTAGCAAAAAGTGCATGGCAATGATCCTTCATTTAAGCTAAGGGATCGAGAATGGGAAATGGATAATTCGAACTTCCAAGCAAACAAAAAGAAACATGCGATCGAGCACATGAAATTGAAAGCAAAGATCAGACAAACTTATTTCAACGTACATATGTTATTGAAGATGCAATTGTAGCCCCAACGATCGGATCAAGAGAACCCTTGACGATCTGCAATCTACATGGTGTCTTTCTTATCCTAAGCAAGCTGCTGCAAATATGGAACAAAAAAAAACTATCAAAATTCTCAACATTATTATTATTACAAAAGTTTTATATACAGTCACTTTTGTATATTATTTGCACACTTCACTAATATAATTGGCTGTATTTTTTTTAGTATATAATAATTGTTTTAGTCAATCACATCAATAGAATATGCAACAAACAGGCAAAAGTTAACTCGAATAAAAGTGATTGCACGTAGCATAACTTTTATTATTATTTTCATTCTTACACGATAAAAGGCCCCATTATCTAAGAGCATTGGCCATTGCCAAATTCAAAATTTAGCTAGAGTCTCACCTTCTAGCCATAGCATCATGTTTTAGCTAGATGAATTTATAGTGGACTAGTCATTTTATAGGTAAAATAATAATATAATATAATATTATATATTTTAATAATATTTGATAATTTGTTATATTTTACAAATACACTTTATATATTAATTAATAATTAAATAAAATATTTATTTTACTTATCAAAATATATTAATTAATAATTTGTAGTACTTTTATTATTGTTTAAAAAATCCATGTCATGAAACTAACTAAAAACATGAACCAAAAAAAAAAGCATGATCATGTCAGGTGGATGCATAATACAAATATATTGGACAAATGATAAAAATTCAATAGATGAAAGCAATTAATTAGAAAATAGTATAATATGAAAATTTATAAAATAATCTTTTAGTACGTGAACAATAACTCTCTAAATTTAAAGAACATTCAAGAATTACTATAAATATTGAGCTTTGAACAATTAGCTAATCTAATATAGAAGTTTTTTCTCATATCTAACTAAAGTACTTTAAATTTGCATTGATATTTATCAATAATTAGTCTAAGATGGACAGTACAACACAGATGTACGTAGAGTTACTACAAGAAAAACAGGTATTTGTGATATTTTAATTACAGCCAGAATGATTATTTTTATTGTAAATATTTTTTTATAGTATTTTTTTATATTTTTTTGTGACAAAATTTAATATCGTAAAAAGTTAATTTTCTTGTAGTGAGCTACCAACGAAGGAGAACCACCAAGAGATATCGATGTATATTGGTTGTATGGCATTGATCATATTATGTGTTATTTTCTTCATGTGAGGTTGCCTGACTCATCATGCCCCTTCCATATATAAAACAAACAACTAGTCTTTGACGAGGACAGATTATAAGTTACATCCAAACAAGGTGGCGCGCAATATTTGAGTCCAAGTGTCAAGAGTTTGTAGTTTGTACAGTTGGCAATTGAGTCAAAATATCAAGAATTTGTAGTTTGTACAGTTGGCAATTGAGTCAAAATATCAAGAGTTTGCACCACTTAGCAGATATTTCAACTTGTCTAGTTATATCATAATTAGTAATGGCTGATAATAATTTGGACTATCTCATAATTATGTCATTAATATTAATAAAATAATTTATAAATAATAGTAATATAATTTATGAATAACAGTAAAATAATTTGAGTTAAGATATTTTATTTAATTTTGAGAAATGAGAGAAAAAAAAAATTAAATACAAATTAATAAATTTGAAAAAAACTGTATTATTTATTTTATTTAAAATTTGGAAAAAAAATGTATTGAATTCTATGTTTGGATAATGATTACGTAATAACTATATAAGAAAGTTAAATTTAATTGTTTTTTTAATAAAATATCATTCATAAATCACACACATTTGATAAGAAAAATAATATTATATATAGTGTATAATATGGATGATAATAAAAAATTTCATATTAATATAACCTTTTATCATAAATAAGCGTGCTTCCAAGCAACTCCTTTCATTTTTCATGTCGATCATATTGACAAATTATTAAATTATTAATTAAGGGTAACCGCGTATGGTGAAATTGACCTTTGGAAAATTGTTCTATAAATATGCTGTGCCAATTAATATAGCCAGTACCTAAATATTCTTTCATTCTTACATCTCTCACTCTGTTTTCCCCTCCAATATTTCTGAAAACACCACCAAATAAAGGGGGGGAAAAAAAATAAACAATGACCCTAAAACAACGTTCCTCAGCTTCCTTTATCAACAATCTTAAAGACACTACCAAAAGCCTGAAAACTCCCGGCGAGTACTTCTCTGGTACAATTTGCTTTGCTCGAACCAACCCATCATGCCGTATCCGAGTGATCAGAAGCTCAGTGCAAGAAGCACATGGGCTCTCGTTCTCGAACGCTTCGACGTCGACGGAAGGGTTCCGGAGAAATGAGAAGCCGGAGCAGCTTCATTTACTCTCAGGTGGGCATTTGGCCATGGAAAATGATACAAGGGTCCCTGTGTTTGTGATGCTACCGCTCGACACGGTAACGCACGGAGGGAAGTTGAACAGGCCTCGAATAATGAATGCTAGCTTGATGGCCCTGAAGAGTGCTGGAGTGGAAGGAGTTATGGTGGATGCATGGTGGGGATTAGTGGAGAAAAAGGGACCTCTCAGGTACAATTGGGAGGGATATGCTGAGCTCGTGCAGATGGTTCAAAAGCATGGCTTGAAGCTCCAAGTTGCTATGTCCTTTCATCAGCGTGGAGGAAATGTTGGAGACTCCTGCAGGTAGGGTCCAATTTTGAATTTTTAATTGGGATCTATGATTGGATTTCTGTTTAATTCATGCACATATTTATGTGTCTTGATTTATTTTCAGTTTTCATAACGGGATTTAGTGGGTGATCAACGTTTTTGAGGGGGTCTTTTCTTCTTTGAGAAGGAGTTATAAATTTCAATGAAAGAAAATATTTAACTACAAAGTGATTGTATAAAAATAAACTTACATTTATATAAAAATAAATTCATAAATTATCGTAGTTTGATATATTATATCATATTATAAAATTATTTTTATTATAAAATAAATATAACTAATTCTAGGAAGTATATCAATTTGTAGATTTAATTTGCATAATCTCTTGGTCCAATTTTGAATTTTTAATTGGGATCTATGATTGGATTTCTGTTTAATTCATGCACATATTTATGGGTCTTGATTTATTTTCAGTTTTCATAACGGGATTTAGAGGGTGATCAACGTTTTTGAGGGGGTCTTTTCTTCTTTGAGAAGGAGTTATAAATTTCAATGAAAGAAAATATTTAACTACAAAGTGATTGTATAAAAATAAACTTACATTTATATAAAAATAAATTCATAAATTATCGTAGTTTGATATATTATATCATATTATAAAATTATTTTTATTATAAAATAAATATAACTAATTCTAGGAAGTATATCAATTTGTAGATTTAATTTGCATAATCTCTTGGTCCAATTTTGAATTTTTAATTGGGATCTATGATTGGATTTCTGTTTAATTCATGCACATATTTATGGGTCTTGATTTATTTTCAGTTTTCATAACGGGATTTAGTGGGTGATCAACGTTTTTGAGGGGGTCTTTTCTTCTTTGAGAAGGAGTTATAAATTTCAATGAAAGAAAATATTTAACTACAAAGTGATTGTATAAAAATAAACTTACATTTATATAAAAATAAATTCATAAATTATCGTAGTTTGATATATTATATCATATTATAAAATTATTTTTATTATAAAATAAATATAACTAATTCTATGAAGTATATCAATTTGTAGATTTAATTTGCATAATCTCTTTGTATTTTTATCAATTCTCTTCAATGAATAATTGATCATTTTTATATTGAATCTTGCAGCATTCCTCTACCTCCATGGGCGCTGGAAGAAATCAGCAAGAACCCTGAGCTTGTGTACACAGACAGATCGGGCAGGAGGAATCCAGAGTACATATCCTTAGGGTGTGATTCATTGCCAGTTCTTAGAGGAAGAACACCCATTCAGGTGTACAGCGACTACATGAGGAGTTTTCGCGACAGATTCAAAGATTTCTTGGGCGAGGTTATTGTGGTAAGCATTCATATTTCATATACAGACATATCTATGAACTAATTAGACCTATTGGGCCTAATTATTATGTAAATTGAATAGTGATTTTAAACTGTATTAGGAAAGAAAAATATTAAATCTTCTTTATCATCAAGTTTCACCAAAACATATATACAAAAAAGAAACTACTTTATTTTCATGAACCAATTTTTCTTTTTCTTTATTTTTTCATCAAGTATTTTACACATTGTTCATGTAATATCCAGATTTAATGAACCAGGAACACCAATTAAATTACTTGTTTCAGATTTCTATAAAAATTGGGGAAATTAGGAACGTTAGTGAAAACGGAAACAAGCTTAAAAGGATATTCTTTAATCTTATGAATGAATGAAATTTTGACGAAGTTTGTCTTCACTTAAAGATATGGTAAATCAAACTTGACTCATTTGAAACTTAGTAAAACAATTAGGCTCTATATTAAAGAAGAATAGAACTATTTAGAGAGTTTTGAGAGTTCTGATCTTTTCTAGGACACCGGTACTACAGGAGCTGAATGAAAGCATTTCTTTCAGTTTGAGGAACTCAATTCATTTATTTTTTCAGGACATTCAAGTGGGAACGGGTCCTTGTGGGGAGCTCAGATATCCATCTTATCCAAAGAGCAATGGAACTTGGAGCTTTCCTGGAATTGGAGAATTTCAATGCTACGACAAAGTAAATTTGCTTACTTAAAATAGGAAAAAGGACAAGTTCATTCTCCAATAGCTTTTGATGATGACCTAAAATTTAAGAAATTGTATGTCCCAATTAAGCTTTGTCATATTCTAACACAACCTTCTATATGTATCATGCAGTATATGAGAACTTCCTTGCAAGCAGCAGCAGAGGCAATAGGGAAGAGAGAATGGGGAAGAAGTGGACCCCATAATTGTGGCCAGTATAATGAATTTCCCGAGGATACTGGATTTTTCCATAAGGATGGAACATGGAATAGCGAGTAAGCAGAGTTCTTTCTCAAGTGGTATTCAGGAAAGCTATTAGAGCACGGTGATAGAATCCTTCTTGTTGCAAGAGGAATATTTCAAGGAACTAAAGCAAAACTTTCTGCAAAAGTAGCTGGAATCCATTGGCATTACAAAACAAAGTCACATGCTGCTGAACTAACTGCTGGATACTATAATACTCAACATAGAGATGGTTACCTTCCCATAGCACAAATGATGGGTAAACATGGAGTCGTATTTAACTTCACTTGCATGGAAATGAAAGATGGAGAACAGCCCGACAATGCAAAAAGTTCAGCAGAAGGATTAGTTCGGCAAGTAAAGATGGCAACTAGGACTGCCAGGACAGAACTTGCAGGAGAGACTGCTCTAGAGAGGCATGATGAAAGTGTGTATGGACAAATTTTGGAGACAGGTAGGCCGGATTTTGGGAATGGATTGTGTGCATTCACATATTTAAGAACGAATAAGAAGTTGTTTGAAGCGGAGAATTGGAGGCAATTAGTTTACTTTGTAACAAGCATGTCAAAAGGTGGTCGAGACACTAAGCTTTCAAAGTGTGACTTAAACAAACACTCATTTCTCTCCTTAAAAGGCCTTATAGGAGGAGTGGGGTAGCTCCTTATAAAGACTAGGATAGTTTGTTTTTAAGTCATGTAGGACTTCTCAACACGATCTCTCACGTGTGATTCGTTATTTTTGATATCATCATCGTAGATACGTCGTAGGAGGTCATTATCAGTCATAAGTTAATTTGTTCTGATACTATAAAGAAAACTCATTTCTCCCATTAAAATGCATGATAGGAGAAGTAGAGTAAGTCCTTATAAAAATCAGGATGAATTTGTTTCGAAACCTTATGGGATTTCGAAATATTACTCCAATGGGAGTAACCTTTACGTTGGATTCATCAAAAAGAAGACTATGAAGGATGTTATAAAGGTTGTTCTTGTTTAAAGAGCATGTGTGTTTTCACTTATAATAGCACTAGCATTGGTCTCATAAAAGAAATCACCAAAATTTGATGAAAAGTACAAGTTTGATGGAAAATCAACACCAAAATAATCCTACATTAGACTCATTAAAAATGCTTTCGTTATAATTTGAAGGGTTACCATTCCAAAGTCAAACCAAAAGTATTTTTATCTTATTCTTCTCATAATTTTTTCCTCATTTTTGATCAAATATGACAAAAGCATTTTTGATTAATCCAATGTAGGATTATTTTAGTGTTGATTTTCCATCAAACTTGTAATTTTCATCAAATTTTAATGATTTTTTTTATGAGACCAATGTTAGTGCTCTAACAATCCACAACTTAGTGTACTTTAGTGTAGATAAAAAGAAAAAAGGATGGAAAAAAACTAGGATCATTCTCTTGTCAATATATATCAAGGTTTAAGCTGTTTAGATTGTGCATACCTTTGGAATCATGTAACTAGCTAGGTGTATGTTGTTTCTATATATATCTCATCTGTACTTGGGCAATGCCTATTTACTTATATTAATATATTATTATTTTACTTGTAAAAAAGGAAAAATATACATTTGGAATTAAAAGCTCGAGCTTTATTATGCTGCCTAAATTTTCCATTTCATTCTTTAAGGTCTAGAAATTTCAATTCAAATGAAGGTTTTTCCTCATATGCATGTAAAAGTAAATAGAGGACATTTTTTCCCTACAATTCTATTAGGTACAAGCAATCTCGCACAACTATCGTGTACCGATGGATGTTTAATTTATATTAAAAAAAAAACAAAGGCAAAAGAAGAAGATATAGAAGAAAAGCCAAAGATACAAAGGTGCAAGCAACAACGATTGCGAACGTTAGACTCAGCTTCTCCAAAGATACTTCGGAGAATGTCGAATTCCGATTTCATCTCCATATTTTCCATCTGTTGCAAATTTTCGATGAGATTTCTTGTATTGGTGATTGTCCAAAACTCTCTAAATCTTTGTCAAGGTTAGTCATCTCCTTACAAAGTAATCAATGCATAAACTTCGATGAACAAGTAGTACCAAAGATTAATGCTTTGGTTAAGGTAGAATGACAACCACAACTTCTTCCTTTTCCTTTGACCTTGAAGTTGGGATTTGGGTGGGGGTTGGGTGGTGGCACCTTCCAAACAAAATCACCCTCCAATTCCATGAACCTGAGTTTCTATTGGGCCTGAATGACTACAGCCCGTATATATGCTCATTAGGGTACGCTGATTGACCATATTTTTCTCCATTAATTTAAAAATATCCTTTAATTTGTTCTATTTGTTCCTCAGCTAATTTTGAAAGAGTCTAAACAACTTTCAAAACACTTCAATACGTAGTTAGATCATAGATGGTTAAACTTCAAACCCTTGAATATTGCTGGGTTTATTGTAAACATGATCAAGCCATCATTTTTTTCCCTTAAAACTGTTTTTTTTTTTTTTTTTGTAGTGGTTAAGTGCCTCAAATGGTGAAAGCCACAAAACTGGGCATGGCAGAGATCGAGGCAAGGAATTTTGGTTCCTTTTCCCAGAGAATTAAGCAACTGATGCCATGAATTAATGGGACTTGTTTAATCATTAATGTTTATTTGAGAAATATTTTTTTAAATATGTTTATCCAAGATTTTACTTGCTTACTTTCTACTATTTCATCTCCGGGTTATTGTGCAACTATTTCGTGGGACCCTGTCCAAAATTGCTCCATGAGTCATAAACTTATTTTGGTGTTCCTTATATGAATCAGTCCGAGTGATGCCATTCTCTGTACTCTTATCATATTTAATTTCAAATATGTCGAATGGAGGCCAATTTTCTGGTACATAGGTTGGTTATTCCTGTCTTGTGCATTCTTTGGTGCAAATGTTGCATTCACCTAACCCAATGTTCTTGGCCACAACTCAGTTGCTATGTTTAGTCAAGTCTTCGTTTTCCATTATTAAATCTTCTGTTGACACAGACAGTTAAGTGAATCCCTCCTGGACTCTCTCCTAATAAAGTTGAAGGGATTGGACTCTCTCCTAGTAAGTCTTCTGTTGACACAGGATTGGAATCAAGTCATCTATACAAGGCAACTTAAGCCTTAAGGTCCAGCTCCCCCAATTGTTTTCAATGGCCAAATAGGCATCATAGCTAACCAACATTTATATAACATTTAAACAGTAGAAAGTAAGCAATATTTAAATATGTTTAACAAGTAGTTCTAGTTAAAGGCTTAAGTAACTTCAATTTTTCTAGATAATTTTTACTGTTTTAAAATATTGGTAAATTTTATGTAGATGAAGAAAGGGAAAGAGCGTGCATTTCTTATAACGCCTCCTACCACAAATCCATCAAGTAAATCCATCAACTCATGTATGTGGAGTATTCTCACTTCTTTCTGTTTTTTTGCTCATTATCATGACATGGTTGTTGACATCTTAGGTGATACCAAGATCATTTTATACATATTTGTTAACACCTCCTAACACAAATGCATTTATCAATCCAACAACCTAGGTACTTTGAATATTAATTTGACACCATAGTTTTATTAATGTCCACATTATTACTACATCTTTAGTTAATTTTCATTATTGATCTATATGTTAGGTGATACCAATGTTCTTTTGTTTGGATTTCTCAAGCTATATGCATGAAAGCCATGCACCAATGCAACATGCTTGGTTACCACATTTCTTACCTCATCTTGATGCCAACCCATCTTCATGGACTTGTCTGGTGATGAGTTTGTTCTCTAAGTAGGGTGTGTATTTTTTAAAATGCTTATATTCATTTAAATATTGGTTTTTATAATTGTAAATTGCAAGAAAATCTTATGTTGGAATTCTAGTCATCAACCACCCATCTTCAATTCGTATTCCAATATGCAAGCTTCAACCATGTTGAAGAAATTCAAGAGCCCACACTGGACTTGAGCGAACTTGAAAACTTGTCTACATTCTCTGAATCCAAATATGACAATGAGGTCGAGACAAAAAATACAGTGCATACTGAGGGGGCCGATATCATTGAGGAGCCAAAGGTGGGGATGGAGTTTAAATCTTAAGACGAGTTAGTTTCTTATTATAAAAGCTATGAGAAACAATGTGGTTTTGGGATAATGGCACAAATGAGTCATAGGTTTGAGGATGGGAGCCTCATATATATCACGGTGGCTTGTTTTAGTGGCGAGAAGGCACAAAACAGAACAACAGATGTCATGCGGCCACGTCTAATACCAAAGATTAATTGTAAGGCAAGGATAAATACTACGTTCATGAATGGAGTATTGAAATGGTTGATTGTTCACAATTCCCACAATCACGTCGTAAGTCCAAAAAGTAGAAGTTCTTTTGCTGCAATAGAGAAGTGATCGAGTCTGTTAAGAGAGTGTTAGATACAAATGGTCAGGTTGGCTTCAGACCAAACAAGAGTTTTGTAGCACTTGTGCAAGACGCGGGTGGGTTTGAGAACTTTCCATTCAATGAAAAAGACTATCGTAATTATATTGATAGGCACACCACCTTCAACTCGGGAAATGTGGCACTGAAGCCCTACGTGAGTATTTTGCTAGGATGCAATACAAGAATGATGGATTTTTTTTTACTAATCGACTGTGTCGATGATGGGAGGTTGATGAAAGTCTTATGTGCAGATGCACGAAGTAGGGTAGCCTACAAATATTTTGGTAGTGTTGTAACATTCGACACTACATATATGACAAGTAAGTATGGGATGCCATTTGCATCGTTTGTTGATGTAAACCAACATGGTCAATCAATCTTTTTGGGGGCTGGATTGAAATTTAGCGAGGATACCGAGACATTTGCAAGGTTGTTTTAGACTTGGCTAAACTGTATGGATGGTGAAGTTCTAAAGGCTATTATCACAGATCAAAATAAATCTATGAAGAATGCGATTGCACTCATCTTTTTCAAGAAATAACACAGATATTGCTTGTGACACATACTGAAAAAAGTACCAAAGAAGCTCGGTTCACATTATGCATACAAAAGTGGGTTGAAAAGTAATTTGCTGAAGTATGTGTATGACTCTCAAACCAAAGAGAAGTTTGAAAAATGTTGGGAAGTTCTAATTGCGACGTACAACTTAGGAGAATGCTTGGTTACATAGTTTATATGCTGAGCATTCGTGTTGGGTATGATATTCGTGTTGGTTACATAGTTTATATGCTTTGTTACATAGTTAATAAAACACCCTCTTCTAGTGAGAGGTAAAGGCAGACCGCCATTTCTCAAGAAGAAATCAATGATTAAGAGAGTCAAATCGACGACAAAGAAAGCTAGTTATAAGGAAAAACGTAAACAGGTCAACTCAGTGTTCCATTTTAAATATTTCAGCTTTATCTATTTTATATAGTTGTTTGTTAGACATGACTTGTTTTTAATGATTTATAGTCGGATGAAAGAGATATTGAGGTTGTAGATATATATGTGCAAAAATTTAATTGGATATATAGTTGTTAGGAATCAAGATAGTGTTCCCGTCTAAGTATCTTACCTCTTACCAAATAATTATAGTTGCATTGTGTTAAGAGAAGAGGGTGTTTGATTTGTTTTAAGTTAATCCAACTTTTTTAACTTATTGTTACCAACCCTTGATTTATTGATTTCTTTCTTTAAATTAATCTAGTTTTTTTTATGGGTAATGTTACATACAATCGTGGAGTTGCAAACGGCGTGCAGTCGCTTTAGTAAAAAGTTAAATTTTTTCACGTAGGTCTCATGTATATTTATTTTTTTTCAAAGCAACTGCACGTCGCTTGTAACTCCATAACTACATTTATCATTTCTCTTTTTTATCTATGGTTAGCGGCCACAAAATACTACAGAGGTGTTTGAATTTGGGGAAACCCAGATTGATTTTGTAGCGAGTGAGACTTAAAAAGTATAATTTCTTTAACTTAGTCACTCTCTCTAGAGTGAATTATTAGTTACATGTGGATGAATTTTTAACCATTATACAATAGCTTATAAGTACAACTTGGGATAGATGGAACTAGCCAGATAACTTGTCTGCGACACAACTCGCGTATGTTAATTGATTACAACGTCCGTATGTTAATGAAGATGCAGCGCCAACGACAGGGTCAAGAGAGCCCTTGATGATCTGCATGCGCGGTGTTCTTATCCTAAGCAAACCGATGCAAAAACAGAACCGAGAATAACTATCAAAATTCTCTTACTATTATTTTTATTATAAAAAAAATTATATATAATCATTTTTACATATTTTTTTTTATGTATTTTATTAATGTGATTGGCTTGTATCACTTCTTTTAATAAAAAATAATTATTTTAATCAATTATATTAATAAAATTCATAAAAAAAAATAAACAAAAATAATTGTATCTAATAAAATTTCTTATTATTAATTTCATCCACGTGATAAAAGGCCCCATTATTTAGGACGGACGGACAGCACGTAAGTACAGCTAGCAATGAATTAAGGAGAACCACGGAGAGAGAGATAAGACTGGCCTTGGAATTTGTATGGCTGATACTGGTTGTAATTTAGGCTCCATTTGATTCAAAAAGTATATTCAGTACACGCATTTCAAACTAAAATTCGTTAAAATCAATTTTACTGTAGTATTATTATAGCTACAATAATGCTACAATAGTTATACAGGTTTGGCGGACTTTTATTTTTCTTTCATTTGTATGCTTACTCTTCTCTTTTTCTCTCAAGATTTTTTGTTTTTGTTTTTGTTTATAAGATCAGCCGACAAGAATTGATAGCGTTTATTAATGCATTTTTTCCTTCAAACGGTACAGGTCGCGTGCGTAGAGACAGTTGGACAGATTAGAAGCGTTAGAGCATTGAGATTAGATTGATTAAAATTTTTTTTTTTAAAATATAAATTTATATATATATATATATATCAAAAAAATTTAATCATATTTAATTAATTAAAAAAAATGAATTTATTATTCATTTTTTAAAAATAAGAGTACTTTTTTTTATTTTTTTTACCTTTTTTTCCCATTATTAATTAAATATAATCAATTTTTTTTATATGTATATGAATTTGTTTTTTTTTTTTAAAATTAATCAATCTAATTTCAATACTCTTATAATTCATATTTTTTTTTATAAATTTATCTAATTATTCAAACACATTTTAAATTTGTTTAAATAAATCTCATAAAATTTACTCAATTATTCCAATTAATTATTATTTAAAAATAATTTAACTCAAACTCAACACATTTAAAACTTTAAACGCAACCTTATACGTCATTGATCATATTTATGATCCCGTTTGTATTTGAAAGTGAGCTCAACTCATCTTAATTCATCTTTATTTTATTATTATATTTTTATAATTTTTTATATAAAACATAAATTCCTATACATATTTTTCAAATTTTAATATACCTTTTTCAAATCTAAACACATATTTTTCAAATTTTAAAATAATAATAATATTAAAAAATAAATTAAACTCATCTCAACCAATTTCATCTTAGAATATAAGAATGGCCTATATGTTATTTTTTTCCTGTGGGGTACGCGTAGCCTGACTCGTGCTATCGCGCACCTCCCATAAACAAACAACCCTTTGACTATGACAGATACCGCTGGCTAGGACACGTATACTTAACATGGCAATAATTCAATCAAAATATCAAGAGTTTGCACCACTTGCAGATATTTTAACTTGCCTAATTTTTTTTTTTTTTTTTTTTTGTAAGCAACTTGTCTAGTTATCTCGAAATTAGTAATCATGACGTTATAATTATTTACCAAATATTAAAATATGATATTTGGTAAATAATAGTAAAATAATTTATAAAATAATAAAAAATTATTTGAATTAAGATATTTTTTTTAATTTTAAAAAATGAAAGAGAAATTGAATAAAAATATATAAAATTAAAAAATTATTTGAATATATTTTTTAATATTATTTTTATTTAAAATTTGAAAAAAATATAATATATTTTTTGTTTTTTATTTAAAAACTTGGAAACTTTATATTGAATTTTGGGTTTGGATAATGACTTTTTGTATCAGTAATCAATTTGTCCTGTGAAATCATAAATTTGTCCCAAAAGAGTATTAATTTTATTGCATGAGAATTTTTGTCCCATGTATACAGTATATCTCTGAAAGATTGAGACAAATAAATGAAGCTGCCAGGCACCTCCTTTCATTTTTCATGTCGATCAGATTGACAAATTCTTAAATATTATAGGGTAACCGCGTCATATAGGGAAAATGACCTTGGGAAAAAGCGACTTGACACGAGCTTTCACTTCTATAAATATACACTGCCAAAGCCAGTACCTAAATATTATTCATCCATCATCCTCCCATCACTGAATCTCTTTTCCTCTCCATTACTTCTTTTCTCAAAACAGTACCACACCAAAGAAAGGAAAAAGAAGATCAAAAGAAAAGAAACAATGACCCTAAAACTACATTCCTCGGCTTCCTTTACCAATCTTAAAGGCAGTACCTGCAAAAGCCTCAAAACTCCCTACGAGTACTTGATCTCCGGCGGCACAATTTGCTTTGCTCGAACCAAGCCAATATCATGCCGTATGGGAGTGATCAGAAACTCAGTGCAAGAAGCACATGAGCTCTCATTCTCGAAGGCGGTCTCTCATAAAGTATCAAATTACATTTTTTACATTTTCATAACTTTTCATACATGACAAAATGAGCATGGTTTTGTATCGATTTCAGGTTCAAATTTTCACTTTAAACAAGTTGTTCTATGGTTCAGATTTGGCATAGGGAGCCATTTTGATTTCCAGAATTTTGATTTCGCTAAAATGTTTCTTCCGTAATAATTTGGAGCTTTTTTCCTTTTCAGATTTGTTTGGGGGATTTTAGTCTGTGAGTATTTGTTTGTTTCTTTTCAATTTCTTAAATATATATATATATATATATTATCGTGATAGTGAGAATGGCTGCAGTTTGTGTCTGAAGCCAAACATGCATTGTCTTGTACCGATGCTATTGTGCTAGTACTAAATTAGTTGTATTGGACTGGGTGAAATTTTTATGCATCTACTGAGAATAATGCGTCCAGCTTTGGTCAAAAATAGAAGATTGAAACTCAAATCAAGAGATCATGCGGATATTCTAAAATCTTTTTGGTAGTGGACAAATTTTAGTTGAAGCATTCATGAATAAGAGGAATTAAAAGTTTGGAATGAAACCGCCTGGAAAATGTATATATATGTTGGGTGCACAACACCAACATCTATGCATCTTCCTATCTTGAAATTTAGTTGGATAATATTTTCGTTCGAGATTGACTTTGTGACAGCAGCCTTCCAATTTATAATTTAATGATTTATACAAAGAAAGTTGATTGGGATTGATATCTCAAATTTTTTGAGTAACTCTTTGATATATTTTGACTGATTAATGAATGTTCTATATTTTGCTTGCTTGATTTGCATTCCGAAAAAGAAATTAAATTCTTCCATCATGTTCATTTCAAATTCTTCCTGCATACTTTTAACAAAATCTTGGCACATATTTTCATTAGTAGCACCAAATATTATATCATCTACATAAATTTGAACTAGAAGAATATCATCCTGTTCATATTTGATGAAAAGAGTTGTATCGATCTTTCCTCTTAAAAAATATTTTTCAATAAAAAACCCACTAAGCCTCTCATACCAAGCTTTAGGAGCTTGTTTGAGTCCATATAATACTTTTGTGAGTTTAAAAATATGATTAGGAGAAATATAATTTTCAAAACCTGGAGGTTGCTCAACATATACCTTTTTATTTATAAACCATTTAAGAAAGCACTTTTAACATCTTATTGAAAAAGTTTGAAATTTTTATAATATGCATATGCAAGTAACATTCGAATAGTTTCTAATCTTGCGACAGATGCATACGTTTCATCATTATCTATTCCTTCCTCTAAATTGAAACATTGGGCTACAAGTCAAGTCTTGTTTCTAGTGATGATTCCAGACTCATCTTTCTAAAAACCCATTTTGTTTTAATAACAACATGATTTTTAGGTCTAGGAACAAGTGTCCATACATTATTTCTTTCAAATTGATTTAGCTCTTCTTTCATAACTAGAATCCATGATTTATCAATATTTTTGGGTTTAATTTGAGATTGAAAAGCAGTGTGATTACAAATATTTCTAAGAGATGATCGAGTACTTACACCTCGTGAAGGTTATCCTAGAATTTGTTCCATTGGATGATCTTTGACATTTTCTACTGTTTGGTTGCATCTTGTACTAAGTCTTGATTTTCTTTCCTGATATCTCCATGTTAGATTTCTTCCATTATATTTTCTTTGTTGAGATTGAGACTATTTGTGTTATTTGTACTTTCTGATTCTTCATCAATAGATTTCTTGGAGAATTGAGGGTTATATTCATCAAATACTACATGCATAGATTCTTGTACAGTCAAAGTCTTTTTATTGGAAACTCTATAAGTTTTACTATTTGTTGAATACCCAAGAAAGATACCTTCATCAGATTTTGCATCAAACTTTTCTAAATTATTTTTATTGTTGAGAATAAAACATTTGCATCCAAATACATGAAAGTAATCAATGTTGGGTTTTTTATCATTCCAAAGTTTATAATGGGTTTTATCTAAATTAGATCTTAACATAACTCTATTTATAACATAACATGCAGTACTTACTACTTCGACCTAAAAATAACTAGGTAAACTATTCTCATTAAGTATTGTTCTTGTCATTTCTTGAAGAAATCTATTTTTCCTCTCTACTATCCCATTTTATTGAGGAGTTCGAGAAGTAGAAAAATTATGTAGAAAATTATTTTCATCACAAAAACACTCAATATCTTTATTGATAAACTCTTTTCCCCTGTCACTTCAAATGTTTGAAATAGTATAGCCATTTTTATTTTGAATTCTCTTGCATAGCTTGGTAAAGGTATTATGTACCTCATCTTTATGAGCGAGAAAGATGACCCAAGTATATCTAGAGAAATCATCAACAATAACAAATGCATAATATTTTCCTCCCAGACTCGCAGCTCTGTTTGGTCCAAAAAGGTTCAATATGTATTAGTTGCAAAGGTCTAGTAGTGGAAATATGTTTCTTAATTTTGAAAAGTTTTTATTTGTTTACTAAACTGGCATGCATCACAGATTGTCTTTAAAAAAGTTTGCTTTTGGCAAACCTCTCACAAGATCATTTTTTGAAAGTTTGAAAATAAGTTCCATATTTGCATGACCTAACCTTCTATGCCATAACCAACTATTTTCATGTTGAATTGATAAACAAATAGTATCTTGTGATGCAATTTCTTCAAATTGGATTGTATATACATTATTGTTTCTAAGAGCAATAAAACAAATATTGTAATCATAATTATTCAAAATAATGCACTTATTCTTTTTGAAAGTAACTGTAAATCCTTTATCACATAATTAACTTATACTCAAAAGATTATACTTTAGACCATCAATAAGTAGAATATCTTCAATTATGAGAGAATATTTCTTACTAACTTTACCTATTCCCATGATATTCTCTTTTGAATTGTCTCCAAATGTCACGTGTCCTTCTTCTTTAGAAGTGAGGTCAATGGATTTAGTTTTATCTCCTGTCATATGTCTTGGGCATCCGCTGTCTAAAAACCATTTACTTTTACCTATGGAGGACTTCATGTATACCTGTAAAAGCAATTAAAATAATTTTTCTTACTACCCAAGTTCTTTGGGTCCTTTATTTATTAGTATTAGAAGAAATAAGATTTTTTGGTATCTATATGGTCCTAATAATCATTATATCTCTTCTTCTAATATGATAAACATGATAATTATGACCATTTCTATTGCAAAAATTACAAATAACATGTGACATATTTGAAAATCTTGAGTGATAATTTTTTTCTTTAAAAAAGTTACTTTTATGAAAAAAAATTTGAAAATCTGATTTTGATTTAGTCAGTTTATCAAAAAAAAATTTATAGAGTTTGAATTTTTCTTTTGGTATGTATCCCAAACCTATCTTGTCAAAAACACATATTTGACTTCTAAGAAATTTTGAAAAATTTCTTTTTCCATAATCTTTTCTAAATCAGCCACTTTCTTTTTCAGCTCATCATTTTCATCTTTTGAAACTATGTTTTCTTTTCTTAAAACATCAATTTCATTTGTTAAAGAAGAATTTTTCTTTTTCAAAGCGGTATACTTGATACCCAAATTTTCAAATTCCTCATATACCTCTTACAAAACATTTTGTAATTCTTCATAGGAAAGATTTTCAATATTTTCGAAATTTGTTACCTCAAAATTATCTTTAGCCATAAGACAAAAATTTACAGATTTTTCATTACTTGCGTCGCTGTCTGAGCTACTTGAATCATTATCCCATATAGTTTTCATTGCTTTCTTGCCTTCGTATCGATCTTTCTTTAGCATGAGACAATTTGTCTTAATATGTCCTGACTTTTTACATTTATAACAAGTTAATGAATTGTTTTTACCTGTATTTTTGTTGGAAAACTTTTTGAAAGATTTCCTTGGAGGAGCTTTATTTTTCTTTAAGAATCTCTGAAATTTTCTTATGATCATTGTAATTTCTTCATCTTTGTTATTGCTTTCCTCGTCTTCATCGCTTTTACTTCCATGGGGAACAGTTTTGAGTGCCAAGCTCTTCTTTTACTTTCTTTCTTCTTCTCCTCTTTTCAAAGTGTACTCATGAGTAATAAATGACGCAATGAGTTTATTTACTTCGAGTTTTTTAAGATCTTTAACTTCAAAAATCATCGTCACTTTTGATTCCCAACGTTTTAGAAGAGAGTTAAGAATTTTTCTTATTATCTCCAAACTAGAATAAACTTTTCTAAGAGCTGTCAAGCTATTTATAATGTTAGTAAAATGAGTATACATAAAAGAAATAGATTCATCATCAATCATTTTAAACATTTCATATTCATGCGTAAGAATATAAATTTTTGATTTTTTGACTTGCGAAATTCTTTCATAAGTTACTTCCAAGTTATCCCAAATTTCCTTTACTGTTCTGCAAGTCATTATTCTGTTAAATTCATTGCCATTTAAAGTATTATATAGAAGATTCATAGCTGTTACATTCACTGTATAAAATCTATCATCTTTACGATCAAACTCTTCTCATTCCTTGTTGACCTTTACTGCATCAACAATTTTTGTTGGAATATAAAGCCCATTTACAATACATTTCTAGATTTCTCGACCTTGAGACTAGAGAAATATTCTCATTTTACCTTTCCAGAATGTATAGTTGACTCCACAAAATAGCGGAAGCTGACTACTGGATTGACTTTCAGCGAATGTAGCTACAATGTTAGTCATATGATTTTAACTCAACAGATAGTTAATCTTATAATAGAGCTCTTACTCTGATACCAATTGTTGCCCAGATGACTAATATAAGAGGGGAGTGAATTGAATTATATTAAAAAGTTAATACTTATAAACCAAATATACAATATAAAATATAAACAGAATATGAAGCAACAGGAAGGGTAAGAAGAAGCAAACTCAATATTTTATCGAAATTCAGTCCCACTGCCTACGTCCTTGCCTCAAGCTACCCCTTGAGGATCCCAAATTCACTATTCAATCTCCTTCAGGTGGAGATAGAAATCTATTACACATTTGAGCAACACCGCTATAAAGAGTCCGTGTAGAGTACTCTCTACACTTGCAATCACCTCACACTTGGTGATTCAACTATTCCCTGTATAGAACACCTTCTACAGACACAAGGATTATACGTACACTCTTACAAATACAAAAGCTGATAGTGGATAGATTATCAGAATACACTCCTCAATGAGTGAGATAAAAACAATACAGTACAACCTATATCTTTCTCACAATGAACAAGGATTAAGGTACAAAATTTAGAGAAGAGAGAAGAGAGAATGAGAGCTTTAAAAGAATGATACAAAACTTAACAATTGATGTGTAAACTCTTATTGTTATTTTTGCAAAACTCAAGTGAGCTATTTATAGGCAAATGAGTTTTCATATTCAAATTTGAAAAGGTTCACATGTCAATAAGACCACTATTTACTTTTCAAAAGATTTAAATAAAAACATCTCTATTTTATATTTGTCAAAGACAATTCCATTCATTTTTCAAAAATGATCTTGAAATGGGTATTTGTACGAAAAAGAAGGGTGTAATGCCTGTTGGATATAAATGGGTATTTGTACGAAAACGTAATGAAAAAAATAAAATTGTGCGGTACAAAGCACTGCTTGTCGCACAAGGTTTCCTGCAGAAACCCGGGATTGATTATAAAGAAATATATTCTCCCGTTATGGATGCAATCACATTTAGATTTTTGATTAGTCTGGTTGTTACAAAAGGATTAGAAATACGGTTGATGGATGTGGTCACTGCATATTTATATAGATCCTTAGACCATGACATATATATAAAAATCCCTGAAGGATATAAAATGCCTGAAGTATCTACAAGTACATCTAAAAATATGTACTCTATCAGACTACAAAGATCTTTATATGGGTTGAAGCAATCCGGACGCATGTGGTATAATCGCTTAAGCGAATATCTATTGAAAGAAGGATTTGAAAATAATCCTATATGCCCATGTGTTTTTATTAAGAAATTATAATCCGGATTTATCATTATTGCGGTTTATGTTGATGATTTAAATATTATGGGAACTCCTGAAGAGATCTAAAAAATCGCTATATATTTAAAGAATGAATTTGAAATGAAAGATCTTGGCAAAATAAAACTTTGTCTCGGCCTGCAGCTCGAGCACTTGCCAAATAGAATTTTTATTCATCAATCCATGTATACTGAGAAAGTCCTGAAGCATTTTTATATGGACAAATCTCATCCCCTGAGTACTCCAATGATTGTTCGAACACTTGATATGAAGAATGATCCATTTCGTCCTTATGATGACGATGAAGAAATTCTTGGTCTTGAAGTACCATATCTTAGTACAATTGGAGCTTTGATGTATCTTGCAAATTGTACTCGACCTGATATTTCATTCTCAGTTAATCTGCTTGCAAGATATAGTTTTTCACCAACTCAAAGGCATTGGAATGACATTAAACATGTCCTTCGTTACCTTCATGGTATGGTTGATATGTGATTATTTTATCAACGTGAATCAAGTCCACAATTGATTAAGTATGCATATGCAGATTATCTTTCAGACCTACACAGAGGTAAATCTCAAACTGGATATTTATTTACTTATGGAGATACGGCCATATCATGGAGATCTGTTAAGCAGACACTATCTGCTACTTCTTCAAATCACTCAGAAATCATTGCTATTCATGAAACAAGTCGAGAGTGTATTTGGTTGAGATCAGTAATTCAATATATCCAGGAAAAATGTGGACTTCCCATGATCAATAATAGCCCAACAATTTTATATGAAAATAATACTGCTTGTATCACTCAAATCAGATGAGGATATATCAAAGGTGATAGAACCAAACATATTTCACCTAAATTCTTTTATACTCATGAACTTCAAGAGAAATGTGAAATTGATGTCAAGCAGATACGATTTAGTGATAATCTGGCAGATTTATTCACAAAGGCGTTATTAATTTCGACATTCAAGAAGATTGTGCATAACATTGGAATGCGAAAATTCAAAGATCTATTATCATGCACTTT
The DNA here is from genome assembly GCA_036898215.1 of Platycarya strobilacea. NCBI lineage: Eukaryota > Viridiplantae > Streptophyta > Magnoliopsida > Fagales > Juglandaceae > Platycarya > Platycarya strobilacea. Next base: position 33,529,455 of record CM072557.1, on the reverse strand, counting down.
TCAAGGGGAGTAAATGTCCTGAAAACTTGTGTTGATTGTACTCTTTTTCCTTCACTAAGGTTTTGTCCCACTGGATTTTCCTTTACAAGGTTTTAATGAGGTAATCTTAAAGCACTTGTAGATACATAAGAAGACTACTCTTTTTCCTTCGCCATTGATTTTTCTTCCCACTGAGTTTTTCCTTGGCAATGTTTTAACGAGGTAGATTCTTTATGAGTGGTCATTCAAGGGGGAGTGTAATGAAACGAGAGGAATTGGTGGGACGGCTGCCACCCCCTGTCCCACCACTAAAATTATGTGAATGACCCCACTACTATTATTTTAAATCTTGCATAGTGACTTGCATAGTGACTTGCATAGTGACTTGCATAGTAATTTGCATAGTAATTTCAAGGCCTATAAATAGGAGCTTCAGTTGTAATGAAATTCATAAAAAAATATAGAGAGAGAAATAAAGTTTCAGTTATTAAGAATTTCAAAGAGTTTTTTATATATTTTTCTCTTGCAATAATAGTTTCTTTCTTTAGTTTTATAACAACATGTAGATTTTCCAACGGAAGGGTTCTTCTTTAATGGGGTGAAATCTATCGGCTTTTCGTTCTAGATGGTCTTGCAATAGTGAGATGAGTTCGATAGGGAGGGGTTATCCTCAATGTTTTGAATATTGTATCCATCAAAATAAAATATTTTAATATTAATATTATTTCATATATTATTTTAAAATATTTTATATATAAATAAATTATATTTTAAAATAATAATTAAAATATAAATAATTATATATACAAATATATATAATTAATTTAATATAATTGAGATAAAAAAAATTAAAAAATAAAAGTGAACGATGGAAATTTGATATGACTATCGATACTTGTCAAAATATTAATTGATACGAAACAGCACTTTATACTATACCAAATGATTGACCGGTACCATATTTCCAGTTAGACTGGCCAGTACCAAACGGTATTAAAATCACTGATTGTGCTGCCGATTATTTATGGTCGCATCTATTCTTCATTTGGTGCAATTTCTGACGTGACACATGATCATAGGAGGCTGATTATCGACAAAGAATAGCCGGACCGTTTATAAGCGTCCCTCTTAGGAATTATAACTTAGAAGTGAAATCAATTGAGATGAATCTAATTAAAAACAACGAAGTCCAAAAGCCGATTTGGGGTTAAAAAAATAGATATAGCCCTATTAATTGGCAAAATCTTAAAAAAAAAAATTGTATCTTTAATTTAATCTAAAATGAATAATATTTATTTAGTCATTTTCTATGAAATTGATACAAAGGAAAGATAACAGAAAATAGAGAAATGTTTTTAAATTTTGTCGTCTCTAATCATATTTGAATAATTTGATATATGTCATCTTCCTTTTTTCTTTGATAAAATATATGTCATCTTTTTAAGTGATTTCATCACAGTAATTGGACACTTGGGGTATCAACAATGACAGAACCAACAATTATTTGAAGGGGGTTAATTTTTCTATCATATAACACATTTATATAAAGAATAATATTAAATATAATTTTAAAGTATGTAAATTCTATACATTTTATATGAAAAAAATAAGATTTATTATTACAAAATAATTCTTTTTCAAGTTGATTTTAAATTTACTTAATTTTTTCAAATAGAATGATGCAAGAATTGGAATAGATTTTATGATTGTAAATATAATTTTTTTAAAATAAATTAAAAAGAGATTGAGAAGTACTTCTGACTAGTACAATCCTATTAGTGTAGAATAAGAATATCAGAGAACAATAAGTTAGTGCCACGCAAGAACTACATCAGAAAACTGGTACGCCGCGCTACAGGGGATTTGATTTCGCTCGCATCCTCTCTCATGAACTGAAACCCCTGCAGCTCCTCTCTCTCCCTCTCTCATTCCCTCTCCTTTTCACTTCAAGACTTGCAACTTGCAAGAAAAGCGTTGAGTTTGTCAAGTCAAGTTCGTCAAATCCCTTCCGGTTTTGATTTTTTCTTTTCTTTTCCTGACGATTAGGGTTTTATTTACAGAAAATCCCTAATTTTCGGTGTGTATTTTTGTAATGGTCTATGTCTTTGTTGTAGGGTTTTGGTGAGCTGAAGATCTCTTGCTTCTAGTTTGTAGATTTGCTCTTCTTGTTTCTGGTTAATACCATCGAGTTCATCTATGTCCTTGTTTCCGCTAAATTAGTATATGTAATTGTGGGCTTCGGAAAAAACTAAGCTAGGACGTCTGAAATGGAAGTGTACTGATCATTGTTTCGGACAGCTGAAAATTTTGGGGGTTTAATTTTTCATTTTTGCTGAATAGTGTATATTTATTTATTCAATTTCAGGTACCGAAAATTCTCGACAAATTCTAGACAATTACCTAGTCGATGCAATGACCCAAGCTACGAAATGGCCGAATACTTTTTCAAACTTGGAGAGACAATCCATAGCTCGGAGATCCAGACTCAAGAAAGCATGGCAGCCAATAGGGTTCAAGGTGGAATTCAAAAGTTGCTAACTGCAGAACAAGAAGCTCAACACATAGTCAACTTTGCCAAAAGTGCAAAAATGGCTAGACTAAAACAAGCCCAAGAAGAGGCTGAAAAGGAGAGAGCTGAATATAGGTCCCAAACAGAGCTTGAGTACCAGGGAAAAGTTGCACAGAGCAGTGAAGATTCAGGTGCCAAAAATGTCGTGTGCCAAAAATCTCCTACAGCGCGGCTCCGATTAAAAACTTTGGATTCATGTTAATTAGTTTTTTATTTCTCTTAAATTTAAATTTAAAAAGATCACATCTTTAAAAATAAATAATATATAAAAATAAAAAAATGGAATTATAAAAGAAAAGTTGGAGAGAGACATTTTAAGTATTTTGAGATTTTTAAAAAATTTAGATAGCATGTGAAAATTATAAATTCTTTGAGAGGGTTATTTTTTATTTATAAAATTATATATAAAATATAAAGATTATTTCGTAATTTAAAAAAAAATTGGGAGTGCCCCCTGCCCAAGACTGCTCTGCCACTGGGTATCAAGCTCAAAATTTTGTGGATAATAATAAAATGTTTGAATTAAAATATTTTAATAAATTTTAAGAAATGATGGAGAAATACTTGAGTAAGAATATTATAAAATAAAAAAGCTATTTGATTATAATTTTTTAATATTACTCTTATTTTAAAATAAAAATTGTACAAACCACTAAAGCATAATTGTAAGACTTAGAATATTCATAACCTATTAGTTAAAATTTAGCCAAATTTTGGTTTAAAATATTATTTTTATAAATTTTAGTTAGTCACTTTTTATTATATCAAATAATAGACTCAACAAATCAAAAATTATTTTATTAAAATATTAATTTTCAACTTTTTATTTATTTTAATTTTAATTTTAATTTGAATATTAGTTTGTTAAAATACTCACAACCCACTAGCTATCTCATTTATTTAGTTAAAATTTAACTAAAAGATATAAAAATGAGATGGAGACTGAGGAAAGAGAAAGTTAAATTTATTTTAATTTTGTTAAATTTATTAAAATTTATTTTTATATTTTTTAATTAAAATTTGACTAAATAAATAAAATAACTGATAAAATAACTAATGGATTATCAACGTTCCGAGGAGGAGCAAAAGTGACGTAGGAGTAAAAGTCTAAAATGATAATGGTCAATCAAAGTTTTAAATACTGTATTGATAAATGTATCGGTTAAGGTACTAGATTAAAATATTTCAATACTAATACCGTTTCGTATATCGTTTTAGAATAGTCTATATATAAAAAATTATATATATAAATACATATATAAATTATATTTTAAAAAAATAGTCAATATATGAATAGATTATATATATAAATACATATATATAAATAATCTAGTCTAAATTGAGGTAAAAAAACAAGAAATGAAGAAAAAAAAATTAAAATCTGGTACAACTGATACAAACTGGTACGACCAGTATTTGGGCTAATATGGTATAAATAGTGTACCTGTACTACCCAAATAATCGGTACAATATGTACTGGCCGTACTGGTCGGTACGCTAAGATGCCAAAAATAATAGTGTCAACTTTTTTATTTATTTTATTTTTTATTTATATATGAGAGGGGTAGAAGTCCAAAGTTTTGAATTCCGTTCCGGTGGCCGTTCCGGTTGAGGCACTGGAACGGAATATTTCGGTTCCGTTTCGTTCCGGTGTTCCGTTTCGGGATTAATTATATATTATAATAAATATTTATATATATATATAAACTAACAATTAATAGAATAAAAACATATATATATATATGTAAGTATGTATCATATATATGTATACATATTAGAAGAATTAAAAATTTATAAAATGATTGGAAGTTGAAAAAATATAAATTTGAGTTGAAATATAAAAATAAATAAATAGATAAAATATTAAAAATAATGATATTTAAAAAAAACGTATTTAAAATTACAAAGCATATAAATATATTTTATATGCTAAAATTAATTAAATACCATCTAAATTTAAAATTAAAAAAAAAAATATCATTCAAACACAAAAAAATTACAAAAATAATCTAAACCGGAATAGGGACCGGAACGGCCTGAATTTGTACCGGAACGGCCGGAATGGCCGGAATTTGACCGGAATGGCCGGAATTTGACCGGAACGGCCGGAATTTGGACCGGAATGGAATAAGGTGGTATCCCGTTCCGGTTGAGGCACCGGAACGGAACATTCCGGCCGTTCCGGCCGGAACGGAACGGAATTCAAAACATAGGGTAGAACCTGGTTTTAGAATAGGTTCTAACTTTAATGCCATCTAGTCTGAGTTTGTACTTAGATATTGAATTAAATTAAGTTAAATTTTTTTTATAAATAATAATAAATTAAGATAGAAAAATGAATTTTGTAGAATTTGTTTAAGGTCCTATTTGGATTTGGATATGAGATGAGATGAATTTAGATGAATTGAAATAAATTTATTTTTTAATATTATTATTATTTTAGAATTTAAAAAAGTTGTCTTGAGAATTGAAAAAACTATATTAAAATTTAAAAAACTGTAATGAGATTTGTATTTTATATAAAAATATAAAAAAATATAATAATGAGTTTGAGATGAATTGAACTCACTATCGAATCCAAACGTGACTTAAGATGAATTTAAATATGTTAAAATGTTAGGATCATGAGTTTAGATATATTTATAAAAATCTCAAAAAAATTGTGGGTCGTAAGTATAAATAGGTGTTAAATTGAAAAAAATTATAGGTATTATATATAAAGAGATTTTGAATTAAGATTAATTTAATAATTTGAAATTTATGTATTTAAATGTTAAATTTAGTTTAAAATAAGACTAAACTAAGTTGAACTTATATGAGTCCAACGACAAACGAAATCTAAAAACCCTTAGGTTCTAAGTGCAGTGAAATACTCTGAAAATTAAATAGTGTAATTTTCATACATCGTTAATTTTTGTAACTATTTAAATTTAAATATTATTATAGAGCCTATTTAAGTCAAGGGGCCTAGAAGCTCACCAAAATGAAAGTCCGAACAGAAGAAAGTTAATACCATGGGCCCAATAACTTACCAAGGAAGGTGAATAAGGATAGAATCTCGCAGAATCCCGTATATAAACTAATATTCAAATCTTAAGCACATTTTACGGGATTTCATGCAGATACGTGATCTCATCCATTACGGGAAGATAACTTATAAACGAAAATCATATTAAAGGATAAGCACCAACATTATGCCTATATAAACCAGGTAACTCTCTATGGAAATTCTACTCTCTCATTGGCTCTCGAGCTACTTCTAAATAATTAGCAAGATTACTGATTTAGGCATCGGAACTTTCTTAGGCAAAAATCGCCGGATCTCTTCACTTTCTTGCAGGTGAGCAGTTGAAGGACAGGAGCAAGACACGTCCAGGAGAGCGGCCAGAGTAATCTTCTCATCGTGGTCATTTGTCGTCAATCGCTCCTTGTTGAAGCGCGTAAAATAGCTCTTATGATCTCCATCTTCCTTTTGTTTGACCATGAGCAAGTAGGCGGCTGGACATTGGCGCCGTCTGTGGGATATCGTTCTTACGGACTGTTAACGTGGTTCTTGTAGGCCTACTGTAACTTGTTCTGTAGCAAGCCGAACAACGGAAGCATCCATGAAAGCACGACTAGCAGCGACTGAGGAGAGATTGAAGAAGGCGTTGGACGCTTTGGAAGCATTGCAGAAAGAAAACGAGGAATTGCGGCGGCAGAATGTTGAGACTGAATGCGTAGCACAACTCGTTCACAGTGAGCAAGGTGAAGAAGAAGCGGATAGCAATGCCGAAGCCAAATGGGAGCGCACAGAGAAACAGAAGATGCACGACGAACTGAAAGATCTCACGGGAAAATATGAAGAAATAGCCAAGAAGATGGGTGGATCTTCATCGGTCGACTGCCTGCTGAAGCAGACCGACTTGCCATACAGCGAGCGGATCATGGGGGTGAACAAGTAAACCCTCAAGACGAAAGGGTGAAGTTGAATCGGAGCCAGTTTCAGCAAATCTAAAATGTTAGGAAGAGGGCGACAAAAGGGAAGCTTCAATCCATGAGACAGAAGGGCTATGGAAATGGCTACCCAGCCCGAGAATCCTTCATCGTCACAATACCTAGATTCGGGAGCTTTCATCACAATGGAATCCGGGATGCCGAACTCCTTTCGGATCTCAGCCAAATGCTTCTCTTGGATGCTTGAGCGCCATGTGTATCCATCAAACGTTGTGCCCTTAGGAATGTCAAAAGGCTGAACTGAACCGCTACCTTGTTCCGCCATGGGATTGTGAAAAGAAAAGAAGCAAGAACAAAAGACAAGAACGAAAGAATACAGGGCGACCTACCAAAGGCTGATCAACCGAATGTTCTCAAATCAGATAGGGAAGACCATGGAAGCCTATGTGGATGACCTATTGGTGAAAAGCAGGGAGCCCGCCAAACACATCCATGATCTGAGGAAAGCATTCGGGGTATTACGTTAGTACAAAATGAAGTTAAATCCCGCCAAGTGCGCCTTCGGAGTCGAGTCAGGAAAATTCTTGGGGTTCATCGTGTCTGAGAGAGGTGTCGAATTCTCCCCATAAAAGATAGAGGCTATAGTTAATATAAAGTCGTTGGGCAACTTGCATAAGACACAGCGGTTGGCAGGAAAAGTAGCCGCCTTGGGCAGATTTATAGCAAGGTCTACCGACAAGTGCATGCCCTTCTTCTAGGTGCTACGCAAGGCACATCCATGGAATGACGAGTGTAATGAGGCATTCAAAAAACTGAAGCAATATCTAACCAATCCGCCCCTCTTGAAGCAACCGGAGAGTCCCCATTCATGCTAGCATACGGAACTGAGACAATACCACCAGTCGAGGTAGGGTTGTCCAACTACAGAACAAGCCACTACTGTCACGATTATCGGGTACGAAGATGAAAAGACGGCAGGCAAGTGAAAGGACATTAAAAAAACAAAGATCATGTTTTCATGCATATTTGGGTGGGAATCAAAAGTACATAAAAGTCAAAATAAAATAAATTCCCTACGTCTTGAGACGTAAAGAATTTGTGGGATAGCTGTAGGGCCTATTTAACTCAAGGGACGTGGAAGTCCACCAAAATGAAAGCCCGAACAAAAGAAAATTAATACCATGGGCCCAATAACTTACCCAGGAAGGTGAATAAGGATACAATTCCGCAGAATCACGTACATAAACTAATATTCAAATCTTAAGCACATTCTATGGAATTTCATACATATGTGTGATCATATTTGTTATGGGAATATAACTTATAAACGGAAATCATATCAAAGAATAAGCACCAACACTATGCCTATATAAACCATGTAACTCTCTATGGAAATTCTACTCTCTCATTGGCTCCTGAGCTACTTCTAAATAATTAGTAAGATTACTGATTTAGGCATCGAAGCTTTTTCAGGCGAAGATTGCCGGATCTCTTCACTTTCTTGCAGATGAACAGTTGCAGGACAGGAGCAAGACACGTCCTTAACAATTATTATTGTCAGGCTCCCTGTGCATGTGATTTACAAGATTGTTAAAACACAACTTGGTTAAATTAATAATATATATAACGATAAAAAGACAGCAAATGTTTGCTTAGGTAACATGTAATCATTAATTTATTTTATAAAATAATATGTCATGAACTAAATAACATTATTTTAATACATCAATTTTTTAATACTTGAATTCATATATTGTTATTTTTATATCAGAATAATATATTATTTTTTAATTAATACTTCTAACCTAATTATTTAGGGAAGAGTCATGGGTTGGAAGTTTATGACCGAAAGAAATCTCAACATCTACTCGTTGGTTTGCGTATGTTAGATGAGATGATTTAAGGTGTGATAATATAAATTTAAGTTTGAATTTAAACAACTATTTAAAATACATTCTTTAATATTATTTTATTTTAAAATCTTAAAATATTGAATTATTTATTTTATTGTATAATAATTTAAAAAAAAATTATAATAATTAAATGAGATAAAATTAATTGAGAAGAATTACAAAAAGGCGTTTGAAATTTAAGAGCACTACAGCTAGGACTGTAAATGAATCAATCTACTTGACAAGCCGCTCGATATTTGTTCAGCTAAACTCGAATCGAACTCGACTCATGAAAAAATAAAAGCTTGCTTGTGAAAATAAATACCAATTCGATTAGTAAATAATACATATCTGACAAAACTTGACTTGATTAAACTAAGACTCGTTAAAGCTCGCTCGTTTATGCTCAAGTTGACTCGTGAGCTCGACTTGATTAAAATTTATTCATATAGTGATAAATATATATACATATATATGTTATATATATATATGTATTGCTAATAATATAAGTATAACACTTTTATAATTAAATAAGTAATATATAATCTAATTACTTATGTCTATATAATGAATATACTTTATAGTTATATTTTATGATTTGTATAATAATTAGTTTATAAAATTTATAATTATATATATTAGTACGTGAGAACCATGTATGAAATACATATATAGTATTATATTATGTGTATTTATTAATAATAGATGTAAGCATATAACATAGTGTTATTATGAATAAATATCAACTAGTTAGATATTAAATATTAATTTTTTTTATTTTTTTTATTTAATTATAAATTTAACTCAAAAAATTAAAAAAAAATTGAGCTCGAGCTTGAGCTTAGCTCGACTCAACTTGACTCGAGTTCGTTTGTGAGACGAGCTTGAGTTGAAACTTTAGCTTATCAAATCAAACTTGAGCAAATAATAAATAAAAATATCGAGTTCAAGTTTGAATATTTTGAGTTGACTAAACTTGGCAAATCAAAACTTGATTTGATTCGGCTCGATTACAACCCTAACTACAACTAGTGTTGGAATGTCTTGAGAAAATGCCTAGATAAGTGTATTTCTTTTCTTTACTTTTATGTAATTTTTTAATCATCACAAAGATTGAAAAAAATAAAATAAAATAATATTATTAAAAATTACTAAATAATAAAAAAAGATAAAGACACCAATAGTTGAGTCTCAATCTGAGTCCCACTCCAATTTTTTTTCTTTTTTTTCTTTTGACTTAATGATTAAGAAAAATATTTTTTAATAATATTATCATATTTTTTAAAAATATTTAAAAGCATTAAAAATATAATGTAAAAAAAAATATAACTAGCACATCCGAAACAGGTCTCAACTAGTGGGGCCGAAACATCCCCCTTTTAAGAGTCATGTTGGAAAACTTGTTGTACGACAACTCAAGAGGTACTTGTTGAAAATAAGTGGAATCCATCGTCTATTGATGACGTGGACTAGTAGGGGCTGAAGTAGACCCCTTCAAAGGGTCGTGTTGGAAAATTCGTTTTACGACAGCTCGAGAGGCACTTGTAGAAAATAAGGGGAATCCATTGTCTATTGATGATGCAGACTAGTGGGGGCTAAAGCAGCCCCCTTCAAAGAATTGTGTTTGGAAAACTTGTTGTACAAAGTTCGAGAGGTACTTGTAAAAGAAAGATGATACACACAATATTTTATATAATAATTTATATAATACAAGTATAAAAGTAATGATATCCAGTTATCTAGTCCTTATTTTATTTCAGTTATCTGGTCATTTTATTTTATTCTAATTATTTGGTCATTCAACCATCTATCTAGTTATCTGGTCCACTTTATCTTTACTTTTATCTTTTATCTTTTTTATCTGCATCTGCTTCCGACTCGTCATGGTATCAGAACCAAACTTTTGGCCCTGGTAGATTGATTAGTTCTATTATGCTTATTTTCTCGAGAATTTTCAGAATTACTCTACTTCTATTACTTGGTATAGACGAATCCCTCCTTTTGTAAGGATATTGTTGGTGCCACCTTGTTCGAATACTCTAGTACAATCGTAAGGCTCGTCTTGCCAAGAGAGCATTTCGGGCAGGAGACATTGTTGTTGTGAGCCAAGGGTATGTGTCACGAAATGCAACAGAAAAATGTTCTGGATCTAGAGTTAGGAAGTACCTGAGTTTTGTTTTAGACATTACCAAGATGAATAAAATGTTTAGATCTAATTCATTTATTAGTTCTCGGTTTAGTTTATCGCCTGATATTATCAATGATGAAGATTGTGCTTTCGAAGAAATTAATTCATTAAACATCGATCAGTGGAATATTCCAAAGATCGATACTAGCTCCCTTTACAAAACTTCATGTCTTGAATCTACATTCAAAACAGAGTTCAACGTGAAAATTGTTGAACAAATATTTGCTATTTTAAAATCTCAAGAAAAATGTTGTTTATTTTAAAGAAAAATCATTCAAATTTTATTGATACAGGTTATAAATTTATGCTTGTTGGATCTGTTCAAATTGCTGCCAAACTTCTTGTGAGGAAAGATATTAATGCTTCTGTGCTAGTTTCTTTGTTTGCGTGACGGTAGATTTAAAAATTTGTTTGCGTGTGGTCCAAACCTCTTTTATGGAAGGACTAGTTCATTTTGATTGCTATCCTGATTTAACTTTATCTTTACATGATAAAAATATTTTAAAGGTTTTAATTCTGAATATTTTAACTTTTGATTTTGATATGGAAGAATGAAGTAGTATTTATTATAGAGTTTTAAAGACTAATCTTAACCTTACTTTAACAATAATTTACAAATATATCTTTAATTTTATGCATATATTGTATAAATTGTTGTATAAAATAATATATATTTATCATTTTTCTTTATAAATAATAAGGAGAATCCATTGACTTGGACTAGTGGGGGCTACTTCAAAGGGCCGTGTTGGAAAACTCGTTGTACCACAGCTCGAGAGGTACTTGTAGAGAATGAGGGGAATCCATGTCTATCGATGACTTAGACTAGTTGGGGGTAGTTGTAGAAAATAAGGGAGTCCATGGTGATAGACGACGCGGACATATATGCTAGCTACTACGAAGACCATAAAGGCCGATTACCCCGTGGTGGTAGACTGTAAGGACTAGCTACTACGAATACTTTAAAGTGATATACACAATATAATTATATAATATATTTTACAAATGTTAAATCAAGAATAATTTTATATATAATATTTATAAAAATATACCTCATTTAATATATTATTGTAAAATATATTATAAAATTGTGTTATGCATATATCGTTTTCCTTTTTATTTCATTGTAGATATTTTTATTATTCTATTACTAATTATTTATTATTATTTATACATTTGAATTTTTTTATTTTATTTAAATATTTTCTTAATATTTTTAATCATTTAAAAAAATTTCTTAATTATTAAATAAAAAAACCTTTTAAAAATTAAAAAAATAAAAGAAAATAATAAAAGAGTCGTAAAAGGGTTCCATTATTATTCTTTTCTTTTGTATTTTGGGAGATGGTAGGCATGGGTTTCGGCAAATTTCATTCAATTTTTTTAAATAATTGTAACTTGTGAGAGCACTGGCATTAAATTAGCCAAAAGTTTTCTTTAAAAAGTACAAATTTTGCACACAACCCAAAAAATTTTCATCATATTTGATCAATTGTAGTAAAAAAAAGTACATAAAGAGAATAAAAGTATCTTTCTTCTTTAAAAATAAATTGTATCTTCAAAAGTTTCTTCAAATTTGAAAAAAATTTTGAAGATACAATTTATTTTTGAAAAAGAAAGATACTGTTATTTCCTTTATGTGCTTTTTTTGGTCACAATTGATCAAATATGATGAAGATTTTTTGGGTTGTGTGCAAAATTTGTACTTTTTGAAGAAAATTTTTAGCTAATTCAATGCCAGTGTTCTGATGTGATGTGATGTGATGTCAAGTAGACAAAATTCTGTTTAATATAACATTTATTGGATTGTTAATGGTTAAAGAAAAATTTTAGTTAATATAACTTAAATTTTAATTTTTTTTTATCATTTCATTCACATAAATTTTTACATTAAAATAATTATTTTTTATTATATAATAATAAAATAATTTAATAATAATTGAATTTTGACTATTCACATTCATCCATAAAGATATATAATAATAAGTAATTAATAATTAAAAAATTTTATTATTTATAATTATTAATTTATTTTATGTTATCATTCTTTACCATTCTACCTATTATATGTTAATTAATAATCATATTTCAATTACATTATGAATTTGAAAAATTAATTAGTAATTATTTTCTATTTAATTTAAATTATTAATAAAAGTTTGGCAAGAGAAAAAAACTAATAAAAAATTAATTAGTAATCATATTCTATGTGATGAAGAAGGAAAGAAAAAGAAACTAATAAAATAAAAAATTGGTTATTAGCTTGAAGTCTCCAAAATTAGAGTTTTGTTTGATTTTATAACAATAAGTCTAATTTGGACATTTTAATATGGGCTTATTTAAGTCTCTAATAGCTAAAAGTATATTAGATTTAACATATAGACAATTCAAAGAAAATGCTTTTAAGCTTGGTGATCTATGCCACAAAAACTTATAGCAAATTTTGTGCAGCATTTTCTTTTATTTTTTAAAAAAATAAATAAACAAAATAAGTATTTTTAGTTAAAGATTCTATTATTCTCTTAAAATAAATATATAAGACTTATATTTTTAAAAACTGTATCTAACCTTGCTCATAAAAATTTTCCTGCACGCCATATTTTTAAAAAAATTGTCATGTGCTTCTTATCACGTTAGAAGCAAATATAATTTGTATTTAAAGAACATATGACGAATTTTAACTGATTTTAAAAAAATTACAAGCATGTCACATATTTAATAGGTGGCTTGTAGGAAGTATCCTCCAACTCAATTTGAATTAAAACTGTATCTAATAAAAAAAAGTATAACTTATTCGACACCGCACATCTGGATTTATCGGGTATTGATTTCAGTACTCTATTTTCTACAGGGACATAAGAAAAAAGGATATTTAAATCAGATGATTTCAGTACTTTATTTTGATTGTAAATAATTCTTTTAATCAAGAATCTAGACAAAAAGAACGTGATCAAGATCTTCATCATCAATGACTTCAGATCAGATGATTCCAGTTGCTTCTTTTGCAAATGTAGATAAACTGGATTCGAAAAATCCACAAGTTGGATTTTAAAACATGGGACCGATCGAGCTCAAGTTATATATTGGCCTCATTGCTTATTTATTTTTATTTGTGTGTGTATGCACAACAATTTATAGAATAGAACTTTTGTTGTCGAGGTCCCCGGCGCTCCCCATCTCTTATACTCTCCTATTATTTAGTTTTAATGCAAGTTTGATTGAAGATTAAAAAATAAATAAAAATCCATCACATTATATTTAACATTGATTAATTGGTCTCCATGGTATGATTCAATAACACGTGCTCCATCCAATTTCATTGATCTTCATGCTATGATCGAGTTTTCCATTGGCTTTCCATTAAAATTTCCATTGATTTTTGGTCTCCATGCATGGTATGATCGAATAATTAGTACATCTGCTCCGTATTAAATTTAATGCGTCATTTCTCATTACATAATTTATTTGGTATACTAGTCTTGATATGTCATAGTCAGCACATGCTTTCAAAAACACTTGGTGAATAATTTTTGTTACCAGCCACCCTCTTTCCATGCATGTGCCAGCTCCTTTGACAACTGATCTTGACCACGTGATTCTTTGAAATAGCTCCATGTACAGGCAGAGCCCTTAATATCTTGATCATGCACAAAGATCAGACGATAGCCACCCAAGCTGGATCGCTATAAAAAGGTCATAGTGCTTGAAAGCTTAAGCGTATAATGTTCCACGACAATCCATTTAATCAGAAAAACAAAGCTTCCGTAATTATGGCTTACACAATGTGTCTTAGTTAGCGTTCTTGAATATTCAATCCGAAATTGTTGACCCTCTACATTGCTGATCCCATCTTCTTCTTCTTTTTTTTTTTTCTTTTCTTGTGACCTCATTGCTGATCCCATCTAAACAACCCGTACTCTCAGCTTTAATAATATATATATAACGATAAAAATACAGCAATTGTTTGCTTAGGTATTATGTAATCATTAATTTGTTTTATAAAATAATATGTCAATTACTAAATAACATTATTTTAATACATCATTTTTTTACTACTTGAAATTTATGTATTGTTATTTTTATATCAGAATAATATATTATTTTCTAATTAATACTTCCAACCTAATTATTTACTGAAGAGTCATAGGTTGGAAGTTCATGACCGAAAGAAATCTCAAAATCTACTTGTTGGTCTTCGTATATTAGATGAGATGATTTGAGATGTGATAATATAAATTTAAATAAAACTTTAAATAGGTTTTTTAATATGATTTTATTTAAAAATTTAAAAATATTGAATTATTTATTTTATTGTATAATAACTTAAAAAAATTATAATAAAATTAATTGAGAAGAATTACAAAAGGCGTTTGAAATTAAGGAGCACTACAGTTAGGACTATAAATGAACTAGTCTACTTGACAGTCCATTTGGTATTCGTTCGATTAAACTCGAATCGAACTTGACTCATGAAAAAAAAATCGCACGTCAAAACAAATACACATTTGATTAATAAATGATAGATACCTGATAAAACTCGACTCGACTCAACTAAAACTTGCCCGTTTATGCTTAAGTTGACTCATTAGTTTGACTCGATTAAAATTCATTCATATAATGATAAATATATACACATATATATTATATATATGTATTGTTAATAATATAAGTATAACAATTTTATAATTAAATATGTAACATGTAATCTAATTCTTTATATCTATATAATAAATATACTTTATAATTATATTTATGGTTTGTACCATAATTAGTCTATAAAATTTAATAATTTTATATACTTTATCTAACATTACTCTTAAAAAATTTCCTGCACGACATATTTTTAAAAAATTGTCATGTGTTTCTTATCACGTTAGAAGCAAATATTATTTTTATTTAAAGAACATATGACGAATTTTAACTGATTTTAAAAAAATTACCAGCACGTCACATTTTTAATAGGTGGCTTGTAGGAAGTATCCTCCAAGTGCTCCAACTCAATTTGAATTAAAACTCATGTGTCTAACCAAAAACGTATAACTTATTCGACACCGCACATCTGGATTTATCGGGTCTCGATTTCAGTACTCCTCTATTTTGTACGGGAACATGAGAAAAAGAATATATAAAATCAATTAATTACAATTAAAAAAAATTATTTATAACAAAAAAAAATTATTTTAATTATAAATAATTATTTTAATTACAGTTAATTAATTTTAGATATTCGTTTTTCTTGTAATAGAATGAGAAACCCATGTGCCGGCACTGATGCTCTTTCCTCTAATGATTAGTTATCAATTTGGAAAGTCCGATTTAGATATATGACTCTCTAATCAAGAATCTAGATAAAAAGAACGTAATCAAGATCTTCATCATCATGAATGACTTCAGATCAGATGATTCCAGTTGCTTCTTTTGCAAATGTAGATCAACTGGATTCGAAAAATCCACAAGTTGGATGCACAAAAATTTTTATAATAGAATTTTTGTCGAGGTTCCCCTCCCCATCTCTTATACTCTCCAATTAATTAGTTTTAATTTAAGTTTGATTGAAGATTAAAAAATAAGTAAAAATCCATCACATTAAATTTACATTGATTTGGTCTCCATGGTATGATTCAATAAAACGTACTGCATCCAACTTCATTGATCTTCATGCTATGATCGAGTTTTCCATTGGCTTTCCATTTATTTTTGGTCTCCATGAATGGTATGATCGAATAAGTACATCTGCTCCGTATTAAATTTAATGCGTCATTTCTCATTACATAATTTATTTGGTATACTAGTCTTAATATGTCATAGTCAGTACATGCTTTTAAAAACTCGTGGCGAATAATTTTTGTTACCAACCACCCTCTTTCCATGCATGCATGTGCCAGCTCCTTTGACTACTCCTGACCACGTGATTCTTTGAAATAGCTCCATGTACAGACAGAGCCCTTAATATCTTGATCATGCACAAAGATCAGACGACAGCCACCCAAGCTGGATCGCTATAAAAAGGTCATAGTGCTTGAAAGCTTAAGAGTATAATGTTCCACGACAATCCAGTACTTAATCAGGAAAACAAAGATTCTGTAATGGCTTACAGTACAATGTGTCTTATAAGCGTTCTTGATTCAATCCGAAATTGTAGACCCTCTACATTGCTCCCATCTAAACAACCCGTACTCTCAACTTTAACAAGAAAGAAAGGTGGCGATGTACCTCATCCTCTCCAAAAGATGGCTCCCGAAGAAAACTCAAATATTGATTCTACTATTGTTCGACGATCAGCAAACTACCATTCTACCATTTGGCATTATGATTATATCCAATCATTAAAAAGCGAATATGTGGTAAAGTGTGCAATATATTCTATTTTCTTATTGTTTGTCTTGATTGTTTTTGTAATTATTGTTTGATTATCCCAAAATTGGTTTAATTTCTAGGGGGAGTCATTCACACAAAAGGTCAATAAGCTGAAGGGAGAAGTAGCAATGATGTTTCATAAAGTGATGGATCCACTCGAGCTTATTGATATCTTGCAAAGACTTGGAGTATCCTATCACTTTGAAGATGAAATAAGGAAGATATTGGAAAATAAGTACAATACTCATCATAGCGGTGATGTTAGCAAGAAGCAAAGTATATATGCCACAGCTATTGAGTTTAGACTATTGAGACAACATGGATATGATGTACCTCAAGGTGAGAAAAACATACTAGTAATGCTTTAACAAAAATAAATAGATATTGGATTCATTATCTCTCGTTTATTTTTAACTGTTGTTGAGTTTTGTTTATTGCAGAGACTTTCAAAAGTTTCATCAATGAAAATGGAAATTTCAAAAAAGGTCTTTGTGTTGATATCAAAGGAATTCTAGCTTTGTATGAAGCCTCGTTCCATTTGAGACAAGGTGAAAATATTTTGGAGGAAGCAAGAGATTTTGCAAGCAAATATCTTAAAGAGTATGTAGATCAAAGCAAAGATCAATATCTTTGTATGATGGTGAATCACGCCCTAGAGTTTCCACTGCATTGGAGAGTGACAAGGTGGGAAGCACGGTGGTTCATTGATGCATATAAGAGCCAAGAAGATATGAACCCTACATTGCTTGAGCTTGCAGAGCTGGATTTTAATATGGTACAAGCAGTCCATCAAGAAGATCTAAAAGAAGTATCAAGGTAAAAAGACATGCATGTTTATCCTCATTTTGTAACTTGGATTTCAGCCTCAAAAGCTACAAGGAGACTTGATATATATTAGATTAGAGAGGTGGGCAATTGCAATATATGCTATAGTTCTAAAACTAACATTATTTTCTTGCCACATACGAAAGGTGGTGGAGGAGTACTGGCCTAGGAGATTTGAGCTTTGCAAGGGATAGGGTGGTCGAGAATTTTCTATGGGCTGTGGGAACATTATTTGAACCTCAATTTGGATATGTGAGGAGAATGTTAACAAGGCTCGGTACATTGGTGACAATAATAGATGATGTCTATGATATATATGGCACTTTAAAAGAACTTGAGCTTTTTACAGATGCTATTGAGAGGTTTGTATTAATGGTAACACACCTCCAATACTTTGAATATGGCTGCTTATCTTTGATGCAAATACTTACATGTAATTTTTCATGTGGTCTAGATGGGATATCAATGCTATGGAACAACTTCCATATCATCTACAGATTTGTTTCCTTTCCGTCTATAACACAGTCAATGAAATGGCTTTTGACACTCTCAAGGAAAAGGGATACAACATCATTTGGTACATGAAAAAGGCGGTGAGGCCCAAACTTTTTTATTCATCACTATTGACTCTAGATTGAATTTATTATATGTTATAACTCTTCTAATTTATTTATCCAATACAAATCTTATAGTGGGCAGATCTATGTAGATCATATATGGTGGAGGCAAACTGGTTTTACAATGGATATACACCAAGCCTTCAAGAATACCTTGAATATGGATGGATCACAGTAGGCATACCAAATATACTAGTGCATTGTTATTTTCTTATCACGAATCCTATAACAGAGGAAGCCTTGGAACTATTAAAAGAGTATCCTGATATAATTCGTTTGTCATCATTCATTATTCGACTTGCAGATGATCTTGGAACATCTACGGTTTGTGAAACCACACTATCCTAATTCTTTTATGAGCACTTTTTTGAACTAGTACTTCACATGAACATAGGATAACATGTTTCTATGTGCTTTATATAACCTAGGACGAGTTAAAGAGAGGGGATAATCCTAAATCAATCCAATGCTACATGAAGGATACCAGTGCTAGCGAGGAAGATGCTCGTCACTACATCAAGTCCTTGATTAGTTCAACGTGGAAGACGATTAATGGAGGATGCTTTGCAACTTCTTCATTCTTTTCATTCTCTGAAACATTTATTAAAATCTCAGTTAACATGGCAAGGGTATCCCAACTCATGTACCAATATGGAGATGGCTTTGGCATTGGAGATCGGGAGACTAAGGACCGCGTGCAAGCGTTGTTTATTCATCCTATTCCTACAGCAAAGAATTGATAAATGGTTGTTAGTATTACTAAATTACATAAAGATATCTAGATCCCTACTTTTTCCTCTTTATAAGTTCTTATATTAGGATCAAACAAGATAATGTGTAATCAAAGACTATAACTTGTCTTTATCTCACAAGTAATATTGCTCACTACAAAAATAAATGATGTACAAGTACTCAAATATTTGAAATTTGTTTGATTTTCTTGGAAATATTATAGATATGTTGTATACTATGTACTTCTTTTTGACAAGATATATTGTATGCTATATATTTCTTTTTGACATCACCACATACGATGCAAATCAAGCCGAATTCATTTATGAAATGTCATGCATGGGCGTGCATGTTATATATGATTATAAGAGATACAAACAAAACCAAAGGTAAGCAGAAAGCCTACTATGTAGTGAAGATGATTATGGAGGAATGGCCTCTATATTCGATATTTTGAATTGATCCTTACAAGGTATAGCTTATATACAAGCTTACAAAAGAATGACAACTCGCTAAAGATAATTGTACATGTACTATATGGCTAACGCCCTTTCCAAAAATGAGAATAACTGCAAAAAAAGAAAGTGGCACCTATACAAGAAATCAAAACTTTGTACAAAGGGAATCCTTTCCTATTTTTGTCTATAACAACTTTTTTCCATCCTTGTTGAGCTACCAATAATTGTTGGTACATATCCCATGCTTTCCTTATCAATTACTCGATTGATTTTCAATAGCCCCCCGCAAGATAGAAAGTAGATATCTTCTACTCTCATCCGATATCTACTCTCTATCTTGAACATACATGAATAGAAGCTTTGAGAATCTAGAGCTTTTGTCAGCATATCTGCCATATATGATTTCCTTGAGACATGATGAGTGACAATGCTTCCATCTTGTGTTTTGTCATAGATTAAATGACAGTCTATCTCTATATGCTTGGTACTCTCATGAAAAATAGGATTTGTGGCTATGTGCACAGTAGATTTGTTATCACAATATAAATTTGTAGCTTTTGGATGCTTTACCTGCCAGTCTTCAAATAGATATCTAAGCAAAGTTAGTTTACAATATAGATTTGTCATAGTTCTATATTTTGCCTCTGAGGATGATCTAGAGACAACTTGCTACTTCTGAAATTTTCAGGACACCAATGATCTTCCAAACAAAACACAGTACTCTGTCACTGACTTTCTGGTATTAGGACAAGACTCCCAATCTGAGTTACTATACCCTTGCAGTTGTAACTTTGAATTCACTAGATAGAATAATCCTTGACCTGGAGACCTTTTGATGTATCTCAGAATTTTGTTTGTTACATGCAAATGTGGAACTTAAGGACTATCCATAAATTGGCTTAAGCATTGAACAGGATATGAAATGTCTGGTCTTGTCACGGTTAAATATAATAAGCGATCAACTAAATTTTTGTAGAGTGTTGGATTGGTAACTACCTTTCACTCTTTGCTCAACTTTAAGTTTTTATCCATGGGAATTTTAGCTGGTGTAGAACCAATGGTACCCGAATCATTTAGTATGTCTAGGGCATATTTTCTTTAGCATATGTGTTTGCCATGCTCAGATCTTGCCACCTCAATCCCAAGAAAATATTTCAACTTTCCCAAGTCTTTAATCCTAAACTTTTCATGAAGTGATGGCTTAGTATAATTGATGGAACCAATGCAATTTCCAGCCATAATAATATCATCTACATTCGCTAAAATGGTAGTGATGAGTTGTTTGTTTTCTTAGTGAATAAGCTGTAGTTAGCCTTAGATTGAGTGTAGCCTTGTTCAACAATGAAGTGTACCCAGGTGGAAGTTCTAAGTACATTTCTTCATCTAATTCATCGTGCAAAAATGCATTGTTTACATCATATTGGAAAAGGCTCCATCCTCTGACTGCTACCACTGCAAGCAGGGTTCTTATAGTCACTAGTGTAGCCACATGTGAGAAGGTCTCATAGTATTCGAGACCTTCTTATTGGGTGCACTCATTTGCCACTAACCTTGCCTTTAATCTCTCCACACTCCCATTAGCATTGAATTTGAATTTTAGCTTATACACCCACTTAAACCCAATTGGCTCCTTGTTAGGTGGTAAATCAACTAAAACCTAAGTTTTATTAAGTTCAACAGTCTCAATCTCAGCTCTCATGTCTTTGCACCATTCAGGATTGCCTTTGGCTTCTTAGTAATTTTTAGGTTCACAATGTGAGGTAATGGAAATGGAAAAGGATTTATGTGCAGTGGACAGATTTTCCTAAAAAAACATTGTTATTGAGAAGGAATGGTTTACCTGAAGGAATCTTGCCTTTCTGTTTGTCCAAAGCTTGTGATGAGTGAAGCAAGGTGGCCTGTTGACATATGAAGTCTTGCAAGTGGAAAGGTGCCTTTCTGATTCTCATTGACCTGTGAAGTAAGTGTGTAGCAAGAGTTGCATTTGGTGATGGATCATGAGTAGGATGAGTTTGAGCGTCATTATCAAGGTCACCTTGATATGAGATTTTTGAAGTTTCTTTTTTAGAGTTGTGCATTTGAGTGTTTACCTCTACTGTTTATGGAATATGAGTGTTTACCTCTACTGTTTATGGAATAGATGGACTGAAGACAGTAGGAATCTATGCAAGACTTAAGGTGTTTTGGTTTGTTTGAGTTTGAATTTGAACATCAATGGATGCTTCTTTGTGGGGGAAAGCATTTTCAGAGAAAACAACATTCGAAGAGACAAAATCCTTTTTGGTTTCAAGATCCAATAGAGTATATGCTTCAATTCCAAAGGGATATTCTATGAACATACATCTTTTTGCTCTAGGATCAAACTTATGCTTTGCATTAACAATGTTTGTAAGAAAAGCTAAGCAACCAAACACTTTAGGGTGACTATAATCAAATTTTCTTTTGAGTAGAATTTGATAAGGAGTTTTGTCTTTCGATATGGGTGTGGGAGTTCTGTTTATAAGGTAAAATATAGTTAACATGCAATATTGATTCCAAAATTCTAAAGGGATCCCACTTTGGAATTTCAGATCTCTAGCAATGTTCAAAATATGCTAGTGTTTCCTTTCAACCACATCATTTTGTTGAAGTGTTTCAATACAAGTTGTTTGATGTATGAGAATTCCCTCATATTGAATTCCCCTCATTATCGCTCCAAATAATTTGGATTTTGCTGTCAAATTGTGTTTCCATCATAGCACAAAAGTTATGGATGTTAATAGTGGCATTAGATTTGTATCTTAGCATGTAGGTCCAGGTGCATCAACTAAACTCATCTACGATAGTCAAAAAATATTTAGAACCATCACTTCCAATTTCATTGCTAGGACCCCAAATATCACAATTTATTAATTGAAAATACTTTTCTGTTTTGTGAGAACTTGCAGGAAAAAGGTAATTTGTGGAGTTTAGCTAGAAGACATATGGAGCAAAGTTTATTACTAGAGGATTTTGATTTGGAAATTGAACATCATCATCTGAGTTTAAAATGGAGTAAGAAGAATGCCCTAACCTATAATGCCAAATGTCAAAGTTTTGATCCTTTTTGGCGATTGATGCAAAAGCAAGAATTGGAGGAGCATAATTCAATTTGATCAAAGCATTTGTCAAAGCTGAAGAAGGGACCTCCTCTTGCAACATATGATACAACCCTTGATGGGCTTCACCCATGCCAAAGGTTTTCCAAACTGAAAGGTCCTGAAAATGACAAAATTGAGTGAATAAAATTAGGCAACAGTGAAGACTTGGAGCGAGCCTTTTGGCAGATATTAAGTTAAATGAAAAACTGGTAACACAAAGAACATCATGGAGAATTAGGGAATCTGTGATTTTCACTGTACCTACTTGAGTAACTAATGCTACATTACATAACAAAATAAAATCCTTTTGTTTGGAAAGAAATAACAATGATGTTGCACTAACCATGTGATATGTTGCCCTTGTATCAATTATCTATGGTATATCGAAAGAATTTAAGTGTTTACAATAAGCAGACAAACAAGTTATATATCATAAACTTGATGGATATTTCCATCAGAAGGGATGGGACTCATGATATTGTCAACATTGTTAGTTGAAGGACTTGCTCCTGGTTGACCAAAGTTAGGAGTTGGGAATATTGCTCTTGACTTAAGGATACTTGAGGTTAGATGTTCACCACTTCTTGTCTAGTAGCAGAGCCTTGTCTAGTGACTTGATTTGCAAATCGGTTCTTTCCATCAGACTTGTAGTTTTGTGGGTATCCATGGAGTTTGAAACAATTTTTGGCAATGTGACCTGGCATTTGACAATAAGAACAAACTTGTTTGCTTGGGTTAGCTTTGATACATCTCTCAAGTGAGTGTCTTGGAATCTTGCAAAAACTGCAATAGTATATACCTTTTCTTTGTAAGGAATTGTTGTTCTTATTTCCCTTTTTATAGTTTCCTTTAGTAAATAGGGCCATAGCATCCTGAACTAACCCATTTGTGGATATTTCTCTTTTGTTTTCTTCTTGTTGTGTTGCAGAGTAAACTTCTTTAAGGCTGGGAAAAGGATTTTATTAAAAGAATTTGAGCTCTGATCCCTTTGTAAGAGTCATTTAGCTCTATTAAAAACTTCATGACCCAGTCCCTTTTTTGATCTTGAACTGCAACTTTCAAGCCTCCACAACTACAACTAGGTATAGCTTCATAGTTTAAAAGTTCATCCAAAAGAGTTTTGAGTTTGGAGAAAAAGACACTTACAACATCTTGATTTTGCATTAGCATAGTAATACCTTGTTTAATCTCAAAGATGCAAGGTCCACTTTGTTGGCAAACCTTTGTTCAAGCTCAACCCAAAGCTGGTATGCTGTCTCAACATACATAGTGCTACACTTGATATCCACAGCCATAGGATTCTGCATCCAAGTAATGACAATGCCATTGCAACGTAACCAATTCTCCATAAGAGGATCATTTGGGTCTACTTGAATAGGTAGGATCATGAGTATTCGGGTTTTGGTTTTGGTGCTAGTTTTGATTGCTTGAGTTGAGGTCTTCTATGACTTGGCTACTAGTACCATATAAGAAATATAGAGAAAACAAAAGGTAAGCAGAAAGTCGGCTATGCAGTAAAGATGAGTATGGAGGGATTGCCCCTTTATTTGATATTTTGAATTGATGCTTGCAAGGTATAGCTTATATACAAGCTTACAAAACAATGAAAGCTAGCTAAAGAGAATTGTACATGTATTATATGGCTAATCCCCTTGACAGAAATGAGAATAAATGCAGAAAAAGAAAGTCGCACCTATACAAGAAAACAAAACTTTGTACAAAAGGAAATCTTCTTTATTTTTCTCTAGAACAACTTTCTTCCTTTCTTATTGAGTTGCCAGTAATTGCTAGTGCGTGTCTCATGCTTTCATCATACTTCAGTGATTTTTAATAATGATTGTCACGTGCATGCATTAATGCTCGCATGAGGAGAATTCCTCGGAGTCCAAGATAAACCATTTTGAGAGAGAAGAAAGGTATGAAGATAGAGACCAGGCTATAAGAAGTAAGTGAGGAGAATACCTCGTAAATTGTTACAGATGATTAGTTCACAAATGAGGACCCATGTTCTCGGACGAGCGCGATGAACCAAATCAATGTGGGTATTAATGAACCAGATCACTAATATAGAAGCTAAATCCAGAAGTCAGTTGTCTACATGTGGGTATCATGATGAATTAGATGGGATCCATATGTGAAGAACGTGTAGGTATCATGATGAACTAGATCCAGACGAACACGTTGAAGCCATTACCATCAAACCTTCAGACAAGCACGAAGACAAAGAAAGAACACGAAGACGAAAATGAAGATGCATGATAGAGATAAAGATGCAAGATTATATGAAGACCCACACGATCTAGACGAAAAACGAGCTCTATTTTGGTTCTCAGAATATCTCTCTTCAGATTTTGTCAGCTTTTCTTTTTTTTTTTAAAAGAAAAAAAATGTATCGATTGACGACATCCGACCGTCCAATGACTACGTGCCTTGACTGTACATAGAAGAACTGTTGTTTAAATGTTTCAATCCTAGCTTGTCAAAGCACTAGCAATGGGCTAGCCCATTACAAGTCCATAAAAAAGCGCGATTTGGAAATAAACAGCCACAATGACCTGGTTATTGATTCAAGTCTGAAGATCTACATTAAAATGCCTCCCCTTGTCAAAATTGGTGAACTAATATTCTAAATTCAATTTAGTATTTATCGTATTTTTATTGTGGGATTTCAGCGCGCCAAGGGTTTCTCGACTTTTCTCTCTCCATCCCACTTCACAGAAACCTCACGAACTTCATTTCTCTTCATCTTTCTCCCAGGCCAGCAGCGCAAGCTCGACATTTTTGGTGATGCTCTTCTCCCCCAGGCTGACAACGCGAGCTCGTCATTTTCTGTTGCTGGTGTGTGGTCCTATTTCTTACATCGAAGCCCTCATTTTTCTCCAATCTCAACAAGTTCGTCTCCTTCTTCGTCTCTCTAGCAATATTTAATTTTTTATTTTCTTCCCAGTTCTTACTTTTTTCTGGATTTATAGGTTTACTGAAAGATTAGAGGAGAAGTAGGTATTTGGTCTCTCTTTCCCGATTTCTTTGAATTCTCCCTCTTTTTCTTTTTTTTTTTTAAATTTTATTTTGGTCATTTGTCGGCACACTGATCTCAACTTGGATGTTCTTTTTTTTTCTTGGTCATAAATTGATTTGATGAACCCAACTTGGAATTGATTGGGATTTGATTGGCCTCTACGATCTCTCTTAATTAGCAAATGTTTTTGGGTTAATATGCATATTGACGCCCGATAGAATAATGAGTATTCTGCAGCCCAATTTTAACAAATGATTCACAGAGAAGAATATAAGAAATTCACCTAAAGTTTAGAGAAAATGTCTCTAAAATTCAACTGAATATTGTCAAATGAAGTAATATCGAGAATTAGTATACAAATCAAACTGTATAGCCAAAAATCGTCTGTATAAAAAATTTATCAAAATTGGCAAAATCTTAAAAATCACGCCAAAATGAAATAAAGAAAAAAAATAAGCATTCTGCCAAAAATCTGGCCCAAATTGAGTTCAAAATCACTTCCTAAATAATAAACGAAATTTTACTAGGTTTGACAAAAAATAACAAAAAATAAGGTTTTGAAAGGGAAAACAATAGAATTTGAAGTCGAAAACTTGTACACCGTGCATAGCTAGGTGGCCATGACATGCATGCTAAAAAGATTTTTTTGAATTGGAGTCTTATGCACGATTCCGACACCCATAGTCAAAGTTATAGTCAAAAAATTGAAACGCACTCAAAACTGCCCTAATTTAGAAAAGATCATGATCAATTACCATATTTGTATTGATCTGCCAACTCATGGTATCTCAGATTCTCAGCACCATCGAAAATCTGACAACTTAACATTATTTGGCTCAAATCCCCCTACATCGCATATATTTTTAGGTAGTTTGCTCATATAAATGTGTAAAAATCAGCTAAAGTATGTCTTTAAGCATTTCAGATGCCTTTGAGTATGTTTCTATTCATGCATGCTTTTGGGTAGTTTGCTCATGTTTTTATGTGGATTTGTGAACACCACATAGGTCGGTGGTAATAGGGAAATAATGCCTATTTGTACACTATGTTTTCCCCCTGTTTAATTTTACTCCATCTTTGTTTTCATTATGTAAAGCATGCCTAACCTACACTAGATGAGGAAATCATGACAACAAAAACCTATTGTTTCTCCCAAAATTCATAACTCCTAGAATTTCAAGTTGATTTTTTTTTTGTGTTTGTTTTTATGAAAAATTAGAAGGTGGAAGTTGTGTTTTTAATTCGTCATTTTTGTTTCAATAATAGTGAAAGTTCTTATGGATTAGTAGTGCCTGTTTTGTAAGATTTATTTTAGATTAGACATTAATAATTAATATATTAAGTGTATTTGCAAAATTAAAAAAAAAGTATTAATTATTTTAAAATATATAATATTATCTTATTATTTAGATTTTGAAATGATTAGATCAATGTGGACTATCTAGTCAAACTATTTGAATTATGGTAAAAAATTAAATTTTAACTTTAATTTAGACTTAACAATAATTAAACCTATTATTATTATTATTATTATTATTATATATTTATAGCCAAACCATGTGGACTATCTAGCCAAATCATCTTAATATTATATATTTATTATGAGAGAGAAATCCCTTGTCTCCCAATTAAATGCTAAAAGATAATTAATTATTAATTTTTTTTTTGAAAATATCTATTATATACATTATTAATATATAATATTATAAGTTAAGGTTTCTAATTATGATTTCTAGATCAAGATAATTAAGGAATTGGCCACCCGTCTCATCACAATTATAAGAGCATTAGCATTGGATCCATTAAATGATCCTTCAAAATTTAAAGGAAAGTACTTTTTTGATGAATCAATCAAACATTTAAATCTATAATTCTACATTGGATTCATCATTAGATTTATTAAAATAATAATATAATAATATAATAATATTTTTTTAATAAAATATATTTAAATATCTTTTTTAATATTTTGTAATTACACTAACCATATGTATATTAATAATATAATCTGATACTTAAATAATTATTTTTTAACCAAATTTTGAAAAAATATTTTTTAATCCTTGTTAAAAAATTAATTTTTTCAACCAAAATTTTCAACCAAGTAATTACTTAAATAATTAATTTTCAATCAAATAAGAAAATAAGAAAGAGAAAATTAGAAAAATAAAATAGGAGAATAAAATATATTAAAGTATGTATTTAGAATGTGAATAGTAGTCCTTCAAATATGAAAGATTGTGAAAATTTACTATAACTCAAAGTTACACATTAAGAGGTTTGATGTATCCAATGTGGAGATTTTTTAGCAAAAATATCAAATTTATGTTTGATGGATCATTTAATGGATCCAATGCCAATGCTCTAAGTATACATGACGAAATGAAATTACTACATGCAGCTTTTCTATTATACGTTCGTGTCAAAGTGGACAGATGAGGAATGCTATTTTATTGGATGAGCGCTTCTACATTTATATCCGACTGAGATCTCCTTAATTTAGTGTAATTTTTTTTTCCTTTTTCCCTTTTTTGTAACACTTCATTTTTTTTAAAAACATTTAAAAAATCACAACATCATTAAAAAATATATTATTAATCCTCAAGTTAAAAAAATAAAAAATCATAATCGAGAATCCCATATATGACTTTAATATATATGTTTTTGGACGGGGTAGTCATTTCCCCAAAAAGTTGATAAGTCCAAGGGAGAAGATTGGTGCATGGAACTTAATTTAAACCAACTCATTGAGTTGATAATTGCTATTTTTTTCTTCTTCCAAAGGATTTCATTAACCAAGGTCCAAATATAGTACAATACAAACAAAAGAGTAGTATTTAACAAAATATTACAAAAATGTAGATCTTTCTCATTATAAAAATTTAAAAGATATTGAAGAGTTAATAGCATGTGAAAATAATTTAATCAAATAATTTAAATTAAATAAAGTTTGGAGGCCAACTTTATGGTTTGGGAATACCATTTAGAGTTTTGATTTCAATCAAGCTTTTGGAGTTTCAATTAGTTCCAACCATTTAAGATTTAACTAGGGTTGAAACCCTTTTTGATTTTGGCACAATTTGAGTGGTTGGATAGAATCAGATTTTGCTTATGTGGTATGATCTTGCATAATTGATTTCCTTCACAATTCATCAAATGGCTTGTCTTGGTGTCAAGTATCCAATACTACTCACCAAGTGTGACTAAGATCTTGCCAAATGTTCAAATAAACTTACTTTAATCTAATTTGGTCATTTCACACACTGATTTTGAAAACACTGCACTAAATGCTAATGTTGAAGTTACTATTGATTTCGAAAAAGTGAAAAAATAAATTTTACATTGTAAAATCCTAAATATACACACTAAACTAAATGTGCAATTTTTTTTTAATCGAAATTTAACTTCGAAATGCTTTGAAATAAGCAAAATGTATTTTCAAACAAGCGTTTCGTCCAAAAAATCCTAAATAATCAATTAAGATTAATGGTGCATGTAGATTGTATCTCATTCTAATATTTTTAACTATTTTAAATAAATGAAATCGCGCTTCTGACACCATAGTGAGCATTAACACTAATTATCTTGAGAGATTAAAACCTTGCAAGTCACCTTGAATTTCTCGGTAGAGATACATAAGAGCCATGGCTTCCCTTTGATCTTAAACTTTTGTATATATAATTGAGTGAAAGTAGGATTGGTCCCTACCAAGCAATTCAAGGTAATGTAAGGTAATTTCTTAGTAATTAGAATAATATAATATATATATATATAATCTCTCTCTCTCTCTCTCTATATATATATATATGCATGCAATATATATATATATGTATATATATATATATATATAGGTGATCGAAAGTGAATTCAAATGTATAAATAATGCCAAACAAGCAAATTTCAATCTAACTTATACATCATTTATTTTTGCAAGGAGTTAGATCATCTATACTAGTGTAATACAACTGACATAACTTTGACATATGTAGTACGCTATAAAGGTTGTTACTTATGTAGAGAATTAAATAGGAAGAATAAGCAATGCTAACACACGGTCCTTTGTTTCATGGTTTCCAATGCCATGACCATCTCCATATTGGTACATGCATTGGGCCATCCTTGCAAGGTTCATTGCAATCTCAACAAATGTTTCTGAGAAGGGAGAATTGGCTGCGCGTTCTTCATCAAACTTCTTCCACATTGTACTAATTAACGACCTTATGTGCTCACGAGCAACTTCTTCATTAGCACCGGTATCATTCATATAACATTGGATCGATTTAGGAACATCACCTCTCTCTAACTCATCCTGAATTAAAATAAACAAACATGTATAGATACGGGTGTTAGTGTATGTGTTTATGTGAAGTAGTCAAAAACTTCTTGATAAAATTCTTAAGGATGGCATGGTTTGTACTATACCATAGATGTTCCGAGATCATCTGCAAGTCGTAAAATCATTGATGACCAACGGACTAGATTTGAATACTCTTCCCAATAACCCAAGGCTTCCTTTGCTATTGGATTTGTGACTGAAAAATAAGCATGCACAATATAACTGGTGCTGATATTGAAATCCATGCATTTTCAATGTATTCTTCAAAGCTTGGTGTATAGCCGTTGTAGTACCACCTTGCCTCCAATAGATAAGATTTACATAAATCTACCCACTGAAACATATTTAGTGGAGCAATGAGACAGGAGAAGTATGACACTTAGAAAAAAGAAATGATAGGGAAAAATGATGATAGAATTTGAAGGTCAAGGTCCTACCGCCTTTTGAAGATATCGAACATTGTTTAATCCTTTCTGCTTGAGTGTGTCGAAAGCCAATTCATTGATAGAATTGTGGAGAGAAAGGAAACACATTTGCATGTAATAAGGAAGTTGTTCCATTGCATTTGCATCACATCTCGAACCAGAAAGATTACACTTAAGTCTTTAGGCCAACAATAACCCCCCCAACATGAAGCAATATATCAGAGGTGCAATATTGCAATTAAAACAAACCTTTCAACAACATCCGTGAAGAGCTCAAGTTCCTCCAAAGTGCCATATACATCATAAACATCATCTATTGTTGTGATTAGCGAATTGACTTTTGTTAGCATTCTTCTATTATATCCAAACTCAGGTTGAAATGATACTCCCACTGTTCACAAGAAATTTTCCATCAACTTATCCCTCGCAAAGCTTAAATTTTCTCCAAAATCAGTGTTTCTCCACCACCTTTATATTACACAATAAAAACAATATCAAATATTTTAGAATAATAGTGATGCATGTCATTTGCCTTCTAATCATGCATGAATGGTAAATCACCTCAAGATAAGGTAAGAACCAAGTTATGACATAAGGATACTCATGCTTTTTACCTTGACATTTGTTTTAGATCTTCTTGGTGGACTGCTTGTATCATGTTGAAGTCTAATTCTGCTAGCTCAAGCAAAATAGGGTTCATATTTTCTCTACTCCTATATACATCAATGAACCACCTAACTTCCAATCTTATCATTCTCTAATGAAGTGGAAGCTCGAGGGCATGACTCACCATAGTAGAGAGGTTGTTTTGATCTTTCTTTAGTTCGGCAAACTGTTTGAGTGTTTTGGTTGCAAAGTCTCTTGCTTCCTCCAAGATACTTTCACCTTCTATCAAAAGGAATAAGGCTTCATACAAGCATAGAATTCCTTTGATGTCGTCACAAAGAATTGGCTCAAAACTTCCAAACTCATTCTTGAAGCGATTGAAAATCTCTGATATAGGAACAAAGATTATGATCGAGCCATTAATTGGCAAGTAATTAATCTCTCGTACGTGTTTCAATTATTTGAAAGCATTTACTAGTTGTAGCATTTTGCTTACCTTGTGGCATGCTATATGCATGCTGTCTTAGTAGTCTAAATTGAAGAGCAGAGAAGTATAAATTCTCTTTCTTGCACATGATATCATCACCTTGTTAAGTAGTATTAATGTATATGCTTTCTAAGATCACCTTAATATCACTCTGAAAGTGATAAGATATTCCAAGCCTTTGCAAGTTATCAATCAGTTCAAGTTGTAGTAAAGGATCAACCGCTTTGCGAATCATCCTCACCTCTTTCTTCAACATCTCAATTTGTCCGGAACATGATTCTTCCTGGTAACTCAAATTGGTTGTAATTAGCCAAGAACTAATCAATCAAGCAATAGCTAATATTTAAAAACACTGCAAAGACATAAATTAACAATAAAAACTGATGACACATTATTACTGTACCGCATATTCGCTTCTGAGGGATTGGATGTAAGCATAGTGCCAAATAGGAGGTTCGTAATTCGCAGATCTTCGAACAACAACATTAAAATTGCTTGAAATGTCAGAAGTGACCCTGCATTTAAAAGCTTATGATCTAGTTGATCTGGTTGTTACGATCTGCAGAGAGATGGGAGTTTTAGATGGGAGCATTAATACTCTTGTGAAATTCGTAGTAGGGAGTGAAGCAAGAAGGTGAAGATCCATTGAGAAAAGGCTTAGTGCTTAATCTTACAAGGGTACTGTTTTTTGATTGAATGGGTTACTTAATTGGGAATAAAAACATTCGGATATGTGCCTTCTTATGTATGCCTTCCGAGGCTGTCACGGGTTGGCCTGGTGATGATAAACTTGTAAGTTTATAAATTACCTCGTTCGACCACATTAAATTAATGATAGATATCTATATATTAATATTATGCCGTGGGTTTGTTTTAACACGTGCAGCCTAATACATGAATGGGTTTGTTTTAGCACGTGCAGCTAATACATGAGTCTATATTGCAGCTAATACATGAGTCTATATAATCGTTTCCTAGATACTTCATTCGATCTGTGTATATCTGTATTCAGCAATCGGCATTATTGACTGGGAAAAGTTTAATAAGATGACGCAGGCACGCGGCATCAATAGGCTAAGTCGGTAGCTCTCGCGTCGGCATGATTCATGTATTAACATACTTATTAAGTTTAATATAATGAAAAAAAAAGTTTAATATAACGAAGAATCATCCCATTGACTTTTGTGTCATTGTATCTTTATCAATAAAATACTTGAATTTAGAGAAGAATCATCGATCGTACAATATTAAGATATATATGATATATTAGTATTCAGTATCTAATTTGCCTGCCTTATTTATTATTTTTATATTTGCACGTTGAATTTTGAGATCAAAATTCAAATTCTTATTTCACAAATAATTCACAAATTGACATATTTGTTCCGCTTAGATTGTAAAAATGCTTTTAATATAAAATAGATTTAATCCAGTGTCATATCAGACCATATTAATTAATTTGTTAGTTTAGTATGTAAGATCTAGATCTTACATAGTAAGATTAGATAATATTGGTTTTAGATGAAAATTTAAAGTTGAATAAAATATTATTAAAATATTATTTTTTAATATTAATATTATTATTTTAGGATTTGAAAAAATTAAATTATTTATTATATTTTATATAAAAATTTGAAAAAATTATAGTGATGAGATAAAATGAAAAAAAGATGAAATCGTTTTTGTATCCAAACATGACCTTATTTTTTTGTAAAATATATAGGACTTGTATTGTAGGATATTAGTGACGAGAAATTCTATTATAAATTTCGTTTAATTAAGTGGAGAGATCAGATCATCAAAACTCTTTTTATAGTATATATGCCAGAATAATTAACTATATACATACATACATACATATATATATATATACACTCAGCAAGATGCAAAAACTAATTAATTAATATAGAACCTTTATAAATGAGAGATCAGTAGACTCTCCAATGTATATATTCTAATGCTTAATTTTTAAAGTATATATTGAAACACAAAAATAGAGATCACAAATATTAACTCGCGGGACAATCATGTCATTATAATTAACCTAATTAATCTATGACTGTGATAATTAAAAACTATGATCACGAGTAAGGCTGAACATCCGGTATCCAAATCGGAATTCCGAGTCAGCCCGGCCCTGAACCGGATAACCCAATGCGGTTTGGACTCCAACCCGGGTTTACCCGGGTTGGATCCGGTTTCAATCGGGATTAATCCGGTTTTTTCAAAAACCGGAAATCCGGTTTCCGGTTTTAACCTTTTTTTTTTCTTTTTTTTCTTTCAAAGCTTGTTTTATTACTTTTTTGCAGAAATAAAATAAATAAATAACAATATTTTTGACAAATTATTAATGATAACAATGATTATTTATAATAAAAACAATACTTATTTTAATATAAAAAATAATTATTTTTATAAGAAATAAATAATCATAAATAAGTAATTTTTTTATAATATTTGCTTGTTATAAAAAGATTAGATAATGTTATATACATGCTCATGCACATGAATCAACCATTGTTCACATGTTGATAATTTCTATACAAATGATCCATGAGAAACTGCATATATAATCTCGTTCCTGTTGAAGAATTAGATCAGGAAAAATTGGAAAATAATACAGGTAGGAGCTAGAGATCATCATCTAGCTAGATGTTCCAGAGGGAAGCCTCCTAGAAATGCAATCATGAAATAGACATCAAGTAGTAGATGTTGTTGTTTTAGAAACTAACTATAGCTGGTACAGTTTCGGCTAAGTATTATTAAGTAGAAGTCAGTCTTTTGATTGCTTTCAAGCACAAGCAGCATTAAAAAGAACTAAAAAGGAAAAACCCACAAAGATTAAAATGGCAATGGTGAGGTACAGTGATGATCATCTTCTAGTCATATTAATCTTCATTGTCAACATGATTTTGTTGGATACAGTGATCATCATCTTCATAGTCAACGTGAAAGTTGACAACGTTATAATGCAAATTGTGAAATATAAAACACAAATCGATGCGTACATCATCAGCCATTTAGCATATATAATTGCCATTAAGACTTCAGCAAACTTTCTTTTGGTGTATATGGGCATTCATAGGTCCATCCAGGTCCAGAGTATCTAGCACAATGTAGCCATAAACCCTCCTCATGTGCATCGTATCTGCAATTTAAAAAGGCAATCAAGTTTAATTATAAACAAAGCAGACCCTCTTTCTGTGGGGAAAAATGAAGCCATACTAAAGAAAGATAAAAATATATATTGTTGGAGCACTATTGCATGCTGTGGAGTTTTATTTGGCGCAACAGGGACCTCACTTGATAGTATACCAGAAAAGTACCCTACGAAACAAATTCACGTCTTATTTAATTTATTTATCGAAATAGATGGTTTAATACAGAGATAGATATACCTGAGGTACTGTTTATATTGTCAAAAAGTTAATTCTAAATGGATAATATTAAATATTGTAATATAACTCAAATAAAGTACTTACTCTAGATTATCATGAATGGGAAGGAAGACTCACAGCAGCCTTGGTTGAAGTTTCATCTATATCATTATCATCTAAAAAAGTATTAAATATTAAGTTAGATAGATAATAAATTGAGTTCAATAAATATTCAAAAAATATATATATTTCAAATTTCAAACTTATCGTCAAGGTCTATCATTTGTACGTATTCTTGCAACTCCTCAAGGTCTAAAGGTTTGGTCCTCAACCAATTTTGTGTGCAAATTAGTGCTTCGACAGTCTTTGGAGACAACGAACTCCTAAAAGGATCTAATACTCGTCCTCCAGTACTGAATGCGGACTCCGAGGCAACAGTAGAAATATGGATGACTAACACATCACGTGCTAACTCAGCAACAATAGGATAATTGGCGGCATTAACTCTTCACCAATCTAGAATATCAAAACCAAGCGAGTCTTTTACACATGCCTCAGCTAAATACTTCTCTAGCTCTGATTTAAACTCCATACCACCCTGCTCCTCAAGATATTGGTTGAAAATCATCCGGAGTTTATTTATAGGTGGTGCCGGCACATCAAAACTCCCTCTGCTAGTAGTGTGTGGCCTCCCTTGAGCCACATTAGAACCCCCTCCACTAGTCACACGAAATGTATTATATTGCTGATCAAACGGTCTAAAAGGAGTTTAACCTTTTTCTCTATCGCCTTTGCCTCCGTATGCCCTTTGCACTTTGTTAACCAACATTTCATTCCCATCTTTTTATATCTTGGATCAAGAAAAAAACCAATGTATATTATCAAGTTGAATTTATTTGTATTACCCCAATACTTATCATACTTGAGTCTCATACTTGCACCCATAGAACTAATGATATCATCAGTACTCAATATCATTTCATTTAATGAATCCTCAATTATACAAAGTTGCTCAAAGTAGATATTACTCGTCACATATAGAGAACCAGATATGTTCAATGTAACATATCATAAAAAACTTTCAGCACATCAATAAAAACTCGTGCAATCTTCCAATCATCAGCAGTGGGGGGTTCTTAAAATTTTCACTCATATATACAAGGTAAACCGAGGCTCTAAAGCAGTCACATAATCCCTTTTTAGAGTGATTCGGGATGGTAAGGTAAACCGAGACTCTAAAGCAGCCACATAATCAATAAACCATTCGTTCTTCAAAAGCCTAAAAGGCAATTCACACCTAATAAAGAACTTAGCGGTTGACACCCTAAATTGTTCTGCATCAAAATTCAGTAGAACTTGGGAGCTACACACCTTTCCCTCTACATCATTTTTACTAGTAGAGGTATTTTTTGGAGCAAAAAAAGGAGATCTTGAACAATTAAAAAGATGTGTCCTCATAGAGGAAGTGCCATTCTTGTAGTGGCACTTGTATTCCTTACCACACCAGTTGCACTTAGCTTTTGGGTCATCGGGATCAATAGGTTCTACTTTAGTAAAGTTATCCTAAGCTATTGATTTGTTACTGGGTGTTTTTTTGGATTTTTTTAGTACAGGTGAGATGGAACTAGTAGGATTTTGTATACGTGTGGATGAAGGGGTTGGACGACTCCCATGTTCCTCTACATCAACTGGAATAGAAGAATCACTACACAACCATTGAGTTGTACCAACATTACAACTCACAGAATTTTCTTCCATCTGTTATCGAGTAATTGATCACTACCACAAAAAAAAAAAAAAAAAAAAAATCAAATACACATATAGTAAATAAATCATACACAGTCCAAACCACATTAACACACATATATAAAAAGGGATAGGTTAAAAGCAGTATATATTTTTTA
This sequence comes from Platycarya strobilacea, assembly GCA_036898215.1. NCBI lineage: Eukaryota > Viridiplantae > Streptophyta > Magnoliopsida > Fagales > Juglandaceae > Platycarya > Platycarya strobilacea. The sequence continues at coordinate 33,492,629 of CM072557.1, read as the reverse complement.
AATGTGATAAAAATTTTATTCATTGCCCACCTATCACATATTATTTTTCTTTTAATTTTTTTTTATAAAATTTGTGATGTATGGATGATAAATATAAGAACTTAATTAATTGGAGGGCTATAGACTCTCTGATTCGTTTCCTTTTTTAGTTTTTATTTATTTTTGGTGGGGGCAAAAAAAAACCCAAAGAAAAATATGTAAGGGGACTATAAGGAGTGGGAAGGTATCTATAATATCAATATGTCTCCCTCTGTTTGAACTTTGCATTATTGAATCTTTCGTTGTTTGGTTTTGGGGGCCTAATAGATAATAGAAGAAAATGTACATTTGGGTAAGTAGTAGCATATGATGAAATGGGGTACATTTTTTATTTTTATTTTTATTTTTATTTTGTAAGTTTATATGAGCTGTAAGTTGTTTTGTTTTGTTTCTTTCTTTTTGGGGTTAATGCCAAAGTGGGTGTGTCTTTGAACTTAAGACACAGGATGATGCCAAATGCTTGTTGATATTTTTGAGTTTTGGATTTGGTGTTTGATCATCGGTTTAAACTTGTTTTGTTTTGTTTTGTTTTGTGAGAGGTTGGAGGGTTTTTGTCCAAAATTATGTATCTTCTTTTGTTTTAATAATATAATCATGATTTTGTACCTTTGCCATTCGGTGACATTCTTTAATTTCAATGCCACGACAAATGCGACCATTATTATAGTATTTGGTCACAATGAATACTTTGGGAGAAGTTTATCATTTCTTTTGTTTTATGTCCTGTCCTGTTCTATTTCTAAATGGTATTTTCCCCTGTTTTTCTTTTATAACCCGATGGGATCTCTTATAAGGTTTCTAGTTTAAATATCTTGTTGATGGCATGTTTATATTCTTCATGATGCATACATATAACGTTCGTATTTATAGAGGAAAACCTTGCGATGGAAAGCTCTTTCAAGGGGGATTAAGCTTTACTATACATGGGGGACTTTGTTTTCCTCAAAGCCCACAAAAAAAAAAAAACATCTCTTCATTTTGCATCTTTCATATGATCTCATGATGATATTCCCGCATCATAGACCGATCGAAGAGCTTCTTCAAGTACTCTTTAGTTTTCGATCTCTGATTGAGAGAAGCTATTTCTCATATCTTAACAAATCCACATACTATAATCTTTTATCTTTTGTTATTATTTTTGGATAATCTTTACCTTCAATTGTTGTACAATGGCGACCGGTTAAAATATTCAATTCATCCCACTTATTTGTACATTTATAGCTCAAGAAGGTGTCTCTTTCCGACCATTGGATCGATCACTTTTCAAGCACTTAATTGGGAGGGCACTATCATGAATGGGAGATATTGGGTGAAAAGTGCTCCAGTGGAGCCTGCCTAGGAAGGAGCTTAACATTCCCCTAACAGCAACATTTTGCTAAGCCTGGTATGCATTCTTTTCTTCATATATGTAATCTAAGAAGCAGTATGAGCTTCATGTACTGTGATGGGCAGAAACTTTGCTAAATAAGGATCTTGAAAGAAACTTTGCTAGAGATTGGAACAAAAGCTCTTGGAAATTATAAATCTAGCTTTCAGGTGTTTGTTTTTGTCCCTTTATTTGTGGATGGATGTTCTTACTGATTATATGCCAATTCCAAGTATGAATTTAGGATTTATTTTTTTTTCCTTCATGATCTTTATCTTGTAAGTCGCTAATTATTATTGCTACTTAGAAAATTCTTTGACTAAGGCCACCATACTTGAAATAGAAGCATATTTTCCTAGGCGTATGGGTTATGGAAATAAAAAATTGCACTTAAGGTTAAATTAGGGTAAATCACTTGGTAAGAAAAACTAGATTAAGTTGGCTGGGAGTCAGAAGGCAAGTCTGGACCTTGAAATATTGTTCGTATACCAACATATATTAAACAATCAAACTATTTACACACCCAACAAACTGACCAAAAAGCATACAAATATGAAATACCCAAGCAGAGTTTTCTATTATTTTTCTAGCAACCAAGCTTAAGAAAATAAAGAACTAACAAAGCAAAATATACACACATAAATAAGTCAAAGAAACATCGAGAGAGAGAGAGAGAGAGAATACCTTAGAAACAAAGCAAATGACAGCTCGAAGACAAAGATAGGTCACAATCGGCGATAGATTACGGTCGACGGAGACGACGATTGATTGAGAATGAGAGAGTCTAGGTTTTCGAATTCGTGAGGGAGAGAAAGAGGAGCAACTAAGTAGGGGCGCGGGCGAATCGGGCGATAGTTACGTGATTATATTAATCCGGATTCTATATTCATATCCGGATCATATTAATCCAGATTAATTAAAATAAGATCCGGTTATAAATTTAATTGGGCCGAAAATTGGATTCGGAAACCGGTTATCCGGTTTACAAACCGAACTGAAAAAACATCTGGCCCAATTGAACACTCCTAATCACGAGCGACCAGCATAATTTATAATAAGCTTAAGATAAATTTGTAAACCATAAAAACAACATATATGGTGGGAGTGTGTACAAGTACATTATAAAAAAAATAAATATTTATAGTATTTTAATTATAATTAAAATAATTATTAATAATCAAAATAAATTATTTTTATTATAAATAATTCTTTTGATTATAATTCAAATATCATAATTTTCTTTTTTTAGTGACGTACTGTGCATGTGTGCCATATATTTTGTTTATACTCGTGATTATTCAATAGTCTGATTGCTAGTCTTTGTCACGCGTAAAAAATAATATTAATATAATAATTAGGTGGCTTTAGGAAAAGTAGCGAGTACTCCAAGTTATAACTGGAAGTAAAGAAGCTAGCCTCCTCTTCATCACGCTAATTGTGGCAAAGTAGATCATCTGCAAGTTGCAACTAATTGAACTTTAAATCAATTAAATAGAGGCCGCCGCAATAGTACCCTAAATTAATTTCATCTTTCTTCAAAAAAAAAAAAAAAAAAATTATCTGTCAAATCAAACATAAATTCAGATTTATTTAAATTTAAAGATGAGTTTAATTTATTTTTTAATATTATTATTATTTTAAAATTTAAAAAATATATATTAAAATTTGAAAAAAATATATTAAAATTTAAAAAAATATATAAAAATTTGTGTTTTATATAAAAAATTATAATAATATAATAATAAAATAAAAATAAATTGAAATAAATTCAATCCACTTCCGAATCTAGAAGGGGCCCTCATCTTTAGGGATGGAAACAAATGCATGCCTTACCATGACATCGATCGATTGGTTTTGGGATCGATCGAGCACTTGTACTCACACGTTTTTATCATGAGTAATATTAGGGAGTATCCAACACTCATAACACATATTCATATGAATAATATTTATAAATATCATTTATGTGAGTATATATTATGACGTTGAATGCTTCTAATATTTTTTCTTTTATTATAAGTTTCCTTTAATTCGTTTGAGATATTTAACTTTAGAATATCGATGCAAAGAAGCTGGCCCAATGAACTGCCGATAAGTACTGACAAGGTAGCGACCTTCGAAAGCAATTCCTGACATGAATACCTAATTCGGATCTAGCTAGCTAGCTAGCTAGTTAGGTTCGGTTAGGCACGTACGCGTACCAAAAAGTACTCAAACTTGTATATCAATTTTTGACGTGACGCAACAAGATCTAGCGTGGATCATGCTCCCACTAGGATTAATCAGCGCCTTACTTATGATCAAGCAATAGCTGTTAATTCCACGTTCGTTATTAATGTACTTCATTAAAAGTTCCATTTACTTAGTTTCGATTAAGATTGTACTCCTAACCGCAAAATAGAATCTCTCTCTCTCCGAAAAGAATTTCAACATCATAAAATTTTGGAATTTATGGCACGAATGACTGTGGTGCAGAATATTATATATAAAGCGATAATTATTTTTTTTTCCACCAATTTTAGTGGTAAGAAGTTGGTGACATATAATTGATGAAAAACATAAAAACTTTACCCATCAAAATAGCATTTTGTGAAAAATACTAATTTTTTGCCATTACCTAATTTTGTGGCAATAAAATGCAAAACTCGTAGCTAGTGGTGTTATCATTGAGTCTATTGTATTACCAAAATTGATAATTTCTATGAAGGCAAGAGGTCGAAAAAATATTTTATCCACAAACCATTTCATAGTAACTTTGGTGGCATAAACTTGTTCCTACTACTTATATTGTGGCAAAAGATCTTTTAGGTTGAGTTCTTTTGTCAAAATTACTCATCACAGTCTTATAATTTCTCGAAAATGATTGTTGTCCATCAATATATTTGCTTGGAAATAAGTATTAGCTATCAAAAGTGTAAGAGCTCTGGCTCTTCTTAGCTCCCTCCTTCCTTACCCTTTCTTTCCTTCGCCATCCTCCTATATGGATGTAGAGCTTTTATTTGTTGTTTCTTGATTGGAGCAAAAAATGATCTTCCACCCACCTCCAACCTACACATGTCACACCATGGCATTCTTAACAAATCAATCTACAAGGGGCAAAAAGCGGTGTGGCAAATCGGTGAGCAAGTGTGCCCTATGCACCGCCAAAAATGGAACATCGATCCCATGCGTTGCCTACTGAAGAAACTCCAATGCCATACGTGACACTCCATATTCCAATTCCTAGATCGATGTACTCCTTGAACACTTAAAAAGATGTGATCTAGTTGTTCATATGTTCCCACTTATCTTATTGCTTTACTTAAAATCCAAGAGTACTCGACATATTCTCTTATCCAAGTCTATTGAATATGAGATGGAGACCCTAATTATGACGTTCTCAATCCCCACGTATGACTTGGTAGGAGTCGTGACCCTAGGGTGATAGCCACTTGGGTCACACACCCCAACACCAAGTGTAATTGTGTATGCGTGTGTGCAAATATACAATATGTGTACATTTCATAAATGTAACAGAAAAATAATAAAGCAATCTAAAATTAAGTACCAAAAAAATCTAAAATATAACCCAACAAAAATTCCTTCATAAGGCTATTACAATTATCCAGCTAATTAAAATAAGTAAAATAAAAGCCCATTAACCACAATGAAAATAAATTCTAAGTCATCACTCCTCAGGTGGCATTAGTGCCTCATCCTCAAACACATTCTCTGCATTAAAGTTTACAATTCCATGAAATAACATTGTAGGTAGGAACACCATAATCAGATCTCTCAATCTCAACAAGTAAATTCATAGATTAACAACCAGAAATTTTGAACATGGAAGCACATCAAACACACACACACACACACACACATATAATAGCAATCATGAGAGATTCACCCAAAACTTTCTTTTTTGTAACCTTTCCAAAATTGTTTCACTTATAGCCACTCATGCTAAATATTCACATTTGTACATAGTTGACATGCATTTATTACACTATGTACCATGGTCTCTCTTAAGGACCATTCGCACACTCTGACTCTCTTCGTCACACTATGAGCAATGATCGTGCCTATGACTTCGTAACGAGCAATGCGCAATTCTGTGTCTGACCCATACTTAACTAGACATCCTTTAGCCTCTGCCAACAAAGGGTTCACGAAATCGTACCAAGAGTGTTATCGTCTTGGCAGAGCCTACTGTCACCCAATGACAGTCCAAGGGACGTCATTTAATTTTACACGCTCTCGAGTGATCAAAGGAGATCCTTTGAGATAATAGCTCATTTCGGTTTATGATACGCACTCGCCCACGAAAATATGTATTTAATCTTTTGACACCAAAATACACTTTTTTTATTTCACAGCAAAAGCATAGGGTAGAGCACAATTAACAAATCATGGCAAGCAAAAAGGATAGAAGTGCAGATGCATGATAGGTAGTTATTGGATGGCGCATACAGTTCATCACACAAACATCACAGTTATCACAATCCCAACAATTTTCCAATTTTCAAACTGCATGTGATTCCTAACACTCCACCCGACCCTAGGTTGACATTCATTACCAACTATACTAGTATAACTCAACGGGGGCCCCAACCAGTTTTCACAACTAAACTGCAACAATATTGAGATAATAATTTTTTCCACTTTAGTATTTCTGATTCAATCCGAGAATTTACTTACAACAACGGGAAGGCAATTTTTGGATGATCAAGTGCAATGAACTTAAGTATCCCACAAGCATGCATGAGTGCATGCAGCTACCTAGATGGAAGCAAAACAGTTAATCAAATCTGACATTGCCTAAAGATAAATAAACAAGGTGAGTATGGCAATGATAGTGGTAGAGTGACGTAGGTAGTGGTAGATTTGGACATATTGAGGGGAATAATCTACGACTAGGAAAACATAAGGGGAGGCGGATCTGTCGTGATAGTTGGTGGAGTTGGGGATTTTTGCAGCAAAGCGTGGTGGAGTAAGGCGAAGCAGTGGCTAAAGTGAGCCCTTAGCTCATACGTTGGTTGAAATCAAGGGAGGAGGAGGTCGGGAATGGGAGGGGAAGTTATGAGGTGGTTGAAAAACCACAAGAACACAGTTGAGAGTGGTGGTTTACAGTAATGCATAGCGGCACTAGGGAAAGATCTTTCCTAAAAGTTACAGAGTTGCAGATCGAAGGAAGGGGAAGATGAAAGGAGGCTTGAGGGAGGATGAGAGGCTCGGAGGTGAGTTTCGAGTGAGGGAGGCTTGACCTATTTATAGATTGTCGGCTGGGGATCGATGAATGCAATCGGGCTATGATGGATGGTACGGCTCGGTGGGAGATTCACGAGCATCGAGTGCATGGCATGCAATAGGTGGTGGGCAACGATGGCGAGCAGCTACTATGGTCAAGGCTTCATAGGTTGACAGACAAGGAAAGGCGTGGGTTGGGCAAAGAGACAGTGATGGCAAACAGAGGAGGGATTGCAGGTCCCGAATTGATGGAAGAGGAAGGAAGAAGAAGAAAATAGAAAAGAAAGAAAAGATGAAAGAGGTGTGTGGCACAGAAGAGAAAATAATGGGCTTAGGATTTTCTCCCTAGTCCAAAACAATGCCATATAGGAACGTAGGAGAAAACTCATCTTCTAAGCCATCAAAACGACGTCGTTTAGGACAAAAAGGGTTGGGCTTGTTTCCAAATTTTGGACTCCCATGCACACGAGTTGGGCCCTCCAATTGTACCCACATCATACCAAAATAAACATCAATTTATACAACCATATGGGCTTATCAAAGGAAAAAACACATACAAAAACTTAGGCCCTCACACTAAGGAAATCCTCGTATAAGGCAACCTTCTACAGTTGTAGTAGAAATCCTGGGTAGACTTTTCCAAGACTGCAACAAAAAACCACCTTTATGGTTGTCCATGTCTTGAACCATATTGCAATCTCTTGGCCACAAGAACATGTGCATGGGCTGTTTTCGTGGAGTCTTCGCTGGGAAGTAGTGCCTTGTGAGGAAGGGGCTGAGAAGGTTGATTTGGGTGCTGTGGTTAGGATCTTTATTATATATATATATTTATAAATTTAGCTTATTGGAACCCTAGTAATATAAGGAAGGTAGGAGACGTGCATGGGTGGAGAGTTTGTAACTGAACATATATTTAAACCCTAAAAATATGGAGATGTAAGTAAACATGCTTATACTTATGAAAGTAGTGAATAAAAATTAAGTTGTTGCCGTAAATGTAGTTGGAGGTAAATATGGATGGGGATGAAACGGAAAGAGGGAGCCATGTTTTGTGATGAGTGATCCTTGAATGTAGGCTTTGGTTTTCGGATGCTTTGAACGTGGAGAAAGGGTGTGGCAGATCTAATTCCTAAAAATTCATGGGAGCTAACAATATATATATATATATAGAAAGTTGGGAAACACAAAGATAAAAAGAGAGGAAGAGACGAGCATGACATGCATAACGTGGAGTAGACTTGTTCTTATGGGCTTGTGCTTTAGGATGATCTAGAAGGGCCATCTCGAGTAATTGGGCCTATGTTTTGGGGTAGTATGCGAAATTAATAAATGGGCCATTGTTTTGGGTAGTGTGCGAAATTATTTAATGAACCTTATTGTATAGGATCTTGATTCAAAACTCTACAATAATCTAACTCATTAAAAAGAGATTTTCTCAGCCCATTATGGACCCAACCAATTAAAAAAAATGATGATTTAAAAATTATCAAGCCCAAAAGAAAACAATTCATAAACCACCAACACAGATTTTAGGCGTGTAAACTATTTTAAAAAAATATAATAAAAAATTTAAAAGGATTTTTCACACATATAAATCCAAAAGTTTTAGAAAGCGACTTGGTGTTGAATCCGAGTGTTACATCCTCCCCCCCTTTAGAAAATTTCATCTTCAAAATTTGTTGCACCTAAAGTGACTGTCTACAATATGTAATCCTTCATACCTATTTTCACACATTGTATTGCACTTTGAAAGATCTAAATTAAGTCTAAACTATAAATCCCATCAATACAATTAAAAACCTAATAATAATTTCAAATCTCCTCAAAATCCATGAACCTCATATCAATAGCAAAATAAACTCTCAACTATCATATCACCAAAACCACGCTTTTGCTATGCATTCTAACAACTTGAAGTCCCAAACACATTGTATCCCAAATATAATAAGTCGTTTACTTAACATATGCAAAATATAAAACCTTAGATTTTGTGGGGCACATTCCATTAAATCCGTAAGTGCTAAAACCTTACATGTAATCCAAAAAGAGAATATCCTAAAGCCCGCATAATTCTATGACCTTAAATCATATTCAAGTTATGTCTTATAGTCATGTCCTATAGCCTACAAAATAAGCACATTCCATAAATCCACAAGTGCTAAAACCTTAGATAAACTCACACTCTCTCTCTCTCTTTCTTGGTATTTTTCCCACATCACCAACCACCCAAAACCACAGCCTTGCCCCTAGTTCCTCTACTCATTGCCTCTTCCTTTTGATGAGTCTCCATCAACAAGTAACCTATTATGAGTATATATAGCATCCTTGCAAGCAAGGTTTGGTTTGGTTTTTCTAGTAAGCCCCTTATGTAGGAGTAAGGAAGATTAGTTTAACAAAATTATAATTTTGCCCTCAGTTTTAAAACAAATCATGAAGTTATTTTTGGGTTGTTTTTACGTTTGACCTGTGTCTTGTTATATAAAAGTTTTGACTAAGCTTTTATTTTGAATAATAACCGTTTTACATTAGATATATATCTGCTCTTTCAACAGTCTCTTTTTTATTAAGTTTTTTTTTATGGAGGTTTTATTGGATTCTCTTTTAATGTATTAATTGAAAAGTTTAAGTGGTCATCAATGATTTTGGAGAGTAATGTTTTAAGATACCGGGTTTTGAGAATTTTAGAGTTTTAGGAAAAATAGGTTATTTTAGTATTCTAGGAATAGATATCAAAGTACTTGGTTGGCTGAGAATTTACGGAAGTACGTGTCAATTTTATAGGTGACGATCAATATTTGTTCAAATTTTTTGAGAAAATTCTAAAAAGTTAAGAAGTTCAGGTATGTAGAATTCCTATGCTAGATTTGCATAAAAAGGAAAATGAACTGAGTTTTGTTTTTTTGTTTTTTTAGTGAAGAGTCAGAGCCACATGTCCAGTAGTAACTCCTACCCAATTTTATTAATAAGATCCTTACTTATGGCAGATGATTACCTTGGTAACATCACTACACTTAGGGGATTACAACATATAGAAATAATAAATACCCAAGCCAAGTGTGCAAATAACCAAAAAACCGCAAACTAAAACTAGTAACAAACAAGATTCTAACAAGCCTAAAAAAAAACAATAAACAAAAGTCTAAACATGCCTAAAAAAACATGAGAAAAAACAAAAAACAACTTGACGCTCTAATTCTGTCCTAAAGCATCTTATTAAAAGCTAGCATCGCATGTACGATAGACCTATTTTGTCCACCTTTAAGATTCCTTTAAGCATCCTAGGAATATCGTTATAATTAATCCACGTACCCAATTGACATCCTGAAGCCAAACAAGCAAGAAAATCTACTCCTGCATTACCTTCTCTGTAAATGTGCGTTATCATGACTTGCATGCTCAAAATAAATTCTTGAATTTTTTCCCAAAAATCTTCTAGATACCAGATTCCATATTTACCTTTTTCCAACCAACTAACTATAAACAAATAATCGAGTTTGATCTCAACTTTATAAACATCCAATTCTTGCAATGCTACAAACCATAAAAAAGAGCTAGAAGCTCCGCTTCATTATTAGACCCATGATTCAATTCTTTAGCAAAGGCAAGTCTCGAGCAACCTTGATCATCTAGAATAATACCACCCGCCCTCATAGAACCCAGATTCCCCAATGAACTCCCATAAACATTTAATTTAAACCAACCCCTACTTAGTCTTTGCCAATTCACCAAACAAACCTTCTTATTTCTAAGAGCTTTAATTGGAATAGAAAAGGCATCCAAAATTTCTATCATCACCCACCTTAAATTTTTTACTAGCCTGCAAACGTAAACTCACCCATGCAATCTCTACCTTAATGGATCTCCACAAAGACTCCACTGAACATACTTTCCTTTCCATACAGGCTTTGCATCTCCAAACCCAAAGGGACCAAGTTAAAATAATAGAAATCAAACCAACAACATACCTTTTTGAGAAGAGAAAGAGGCACGCCTCATCCAAAACTCCATGATGGCCTTCCAAGGACGATTTGGGTCATAAGGCAAACCCAAACAAAAAGAAGCTCGATACCAAACTTTTGCTGCCATTGAACTTGTAGCAAGGACATGATTTTGGTCTTCCAAACAACCATGCACACAACATTCACATTTAGAAACCAAATGGATGCCCAAGTCTTCAATACACGCATCCACACTAAGACAAAAATTCAATGTCTTCCACACGGTAACTGAATATTTTTTTGTTAGAGCTAAGTGCCAAATCCAAGAAGCCCAATCAGATTTGGAGCTCTAACACAAATACAATCCCAAGTCGACTTTGAAGAGAATATCCCATTCAAATTTGGCTTTTAAATAAGAATATCTATTCCTTCCTGTACAACCCAAGGTTTCAAGTCTCATATCTATGTATAGATTTTGATAATAATAAATAAATTCAAAACTCAAACTCAAGTTGTCTACGCATGAAGAGAGCTAAGCACATCAAGAAATCAAGCATGAGCAAAAAGAAGAACAAGTCTACAAATGAAACTCATAGAGTAATTTTGTACATTTCTTAAAATTTGAAATTGGATTTAGGCTCAAAATTAATATTTTCTCATAAAGTATCAAATTGCATTTTTTACATTTGCATAATTTTATTAAAATATTTAATTTCAAAAATTATTATTATTTTTCCATATATGCATAAAGATTTGAATTTGTAATATGATTGATTGTCATCTTTAACATGGCATGTATTGTTTGAAAATCTTGAAGGGTGGTTGTGTGTTTTTTTGACAGATGTAAAAGATAGATGATTTGTTTGAAAATCTTGAAAGGTGGTTGTGTGTTTTTTTGACATATGCAAAAAGAAGATGATTTAGTTTGAAAAATAAATCATGCTCATTTTGTCATGTATGAAAAGTAAAATATTAGATTTGATTTCTTTGAAAAATGAATGGAGTTGTCTTTGAAAAATATAAAAAAAATATATTTTTATTTGAATATTTTGAAAAGTAAATAGTGTTCTTATTTAACACGTGAACCTTTTCAAATTTGAATATGAAGACTTATTTGCCTATAAACAGCTCACTTAAGTTTTGCAAAAATTACAACAAGAGCTTACACATCAATTGCTAAGTTTTGTATCATTTTCTCAAAGTTCTCATTCTCTCTTCTCTAAGTTTTGTGCCTTAATCCTTGTTCATTTTGAGAGAGATATAGATTGTACTGGATTGTTCTTATTTCACTCATTAAGAAGTGTACTCTGATAATCTACCCACTACCAGCTCTTGTATTTGTAAGAGGGTACGTATAACTCTTGTGTGTGTAGAATGTGTTCTACACAGGGAATAGTTGAATCACCAAGTGTGAGGTTATTGCAAGTGTAGAGGGTGTTCTACACGGATTCTTTGTAGCGGTGTTGCTCAAATGTGTAATAGGTTTCTATCTCCACCTGAAGGAGATTGAATAGTGAATTTGGGATTCTCAAGGGGTAGCTTGAGGCGAGTATGTAGGCAGTGGGGCTGAACCTTGTTAAAATACTGAGTTTGCTTCTTCTTACCCTTACTCTTTATATTTCCTATTGTTTCATATTCTGTTTATATTTTATATTGTATATTTGGTTTATAAGTACTAATTTTTTAATAGAGTGAGGGCTCTATTATAAGATTAATTATCTGTTGAATTAAGATCATATGGCTAATATTGCAGCGACATTCGCTGAAAGTCAATCCAGTAGTCGGCCGCCGCTATTTTGTGGAGACAATTATACTTTCTGGAAAGCTAAAATGAGAATATTTCTCCAGTCTCAAGATCGAGAAATCTGGAAATGTATTGTAAATGAGCCTTATATTCCAACAAAAATTGTTGATGGAGTAAAGGTAAAAAATGAAGAAGAAAAGTTTGATCGTGAAAATGATAGACTTTATACAGTGAATGTAATAACTATGAATCTTCGGTATAATGCTCTCAATGATAATGAATTTAACAGAATAATGACTTGTAGGACAGCAAAAGAAATCTGGGATAACTTGGAAGTAACTTATGAAAGAATTTCGTAAGTCAAAGAATAAAAAATTTATATTCTTACACGTGAATATGAAATGTTTAAAATGATTAATGATGAATCTATTTCTTCTATGTATACTTGTTTTACTAACATTATAAATCGCTTAACAGCTTTTGGAAAAGTTTATTCTAGGTTGGAGATAATAAGAAAAATTCTCAACTCTCTTCCAAAACGTTGGAAATCAAAAGTGACAGTGATTCTTGAAACTAAAGACCTCAAAAAAGTCGAAGTAAATGAACTCATTAGGTCACTTATTATTCATGAGTACACATTGAAAAGAGGAGAAGAAGAAAGAAAGCAGAAGAAGAACTTGGCACTCAAAGCTGTTCCCCATGAAAGTGAAAGCGATGAAGACGAGGAAAGCGATAACAAAAATGAAGAAATTGCAATGATCACAAGAAGATTTCAAAGATTCTTAAAGAAAAATAAAGCTCCTCCAAGGAAGTCTTTTAAAAAGTTTTTTAACAAAGATACAGGTAAAAACGACTCATTAACTTGTTATAAATGTAAAAAGTCAGGACATATTAAGACAGATTGTCTCATGCTAAAGAAAGATCGATATAAAGGCAAGAAAGCAATGAAAGTTATATGGGATGATGATTCAAGAAGCTCAGATAGCGACGCAAGTAATGAAGAATCTGCAAATCTTTGTCTTATGGCTAAAGATGATCTTGTGGTAACAAATTTCGAAAATATTGTAATTTTTGAAAGAAAAATATTATCACTCAAGATTTTCAAATATGTGACATGTTATTTGTAATTTTTGCAATAGAAATGGTCATAATTATCATGCTTATCCTTTTAGAAGAAGACATACAATGACTATTAGGGCCATATGGGTACCAAAGAATCTTGTTTCTTCTAATACTAATAAATAAAGGACCCAAAGAACTTAGGTACCAAGAAAAATTATTTTAATTACTTTTACAGGTATGCATGAAGTCCTCTATAGGTAAAAGTAAATGGTTTTTAGACAGCGGATGCTCAAAACACATGACAGAAGATAAAACTAAATTCATTGACCTCACTTCTAAAGAAGATAGATTATGCATGATTAGAAGAGAAATAGGAATGATGCATGTCATGAATATCTGTTAAACATTTTTATTCTATTATCTCAAATGACTTACACAAACTTGAGACTTCTAGCCTCATCTTTCAACTGCATTTGCTCTTCATAGATCGATATGTTATTCTCATCTAAATGATTAGACAGCGAAATGAAGATGCAAGTAAGGATTTTAAATCCTTATTCTTCAGCTTTAACTCTATTATTTTTTTGTTTGACTTATAAATAAGTCGTTGAAGTACAGAGACAGTCTCGCTAAGCTTTTCAATTTTGCAAGTTTTGGACTGCAATCGAACGGAAAAAGCAACAATAGATAATGAGTATCGAGTCTTGAGACCCACAAGCTCATAAATGGCATCATTATCTAATTTATTAGCTAAATCAATCTCTTGTTGCTTCATGGCATCTATGATGGAAGCAGAAATAGATTGATCATGAGAAGTACTGAAGAAAAATTGAAGAGCCATTACAAAATTGTAGAATGAAAATGCAGATGAATTGCAAAGATGAGAAGAAGATTTGATGCGAAATAGATAAAGCTAAGGGTTACGCTTCTAGCGACGGGAATAAAAACAAGACAAACTATCGCAAGTTTAAATTTCTACAATATCTTGCTTGTCAATAACGTCAAGCGGATTTGAATCTCCTTCCGCACCGAATTGCTAGAGCTAGGCCTCTAGCCTTTACAGGTTTTGTCAGACATCGGTGACTCTAATTTTTCAACTCTCTACAAAATCTCCTTCTGCACCAAATTGCCAGAGCTAGGCCTCTAGACTTTGCAGGTTTTGTCGGACACGGACGCAGGAAGAAATCACCTTCCACACTAAATCTCAATAATATTTTATTTGTCAACAACATCAAGCGGACCTCTGCACCGAGATGATAAAGTTAGGCCTCAGCCTTTATAGCTTTTGTCAAGCATGGACGGGGGAAGAAATTTTACTAAAATCAATTGCGATTCCTTTTTAATAATGCCAAAAGGGAGAGAAGTCTTATACTAGTATTATACTACCCTTTATATATGCTAGAATCATGTCTATATTTTATTTAAAATACTAACACATATTTTCAGGGGGAGCTTAAGTATTAACTGCAGGTCGCAAATTTCTACTAAGTATTTGTCATCATCAAAAAGGGGGAGATTGTAGAACCCAGGGTTTCAAGTCTCGTATCTACATATAGATTTTCATGATAACAAATAAATTCAAAACTGAAGCTCAAGTTGTCTATGCATGAAGAGAGCTAAACACATCAAGAAATCAAGCATGAGCAAAAAGAAGAACAAGTCAACAAATAAAGCTCATAGAGTAATTTTGTACATTTCTTAAAATTTAAAATTGGATTAATGTTCAAAATTAATATTTTTTCATACAGTATCAAATTGCGTTTTTTACATTTGCATAACTTTTCTAAAATATTTAATTTCGAAAATTATTATTATTTTTTCATATATGCATAAAGATTTGAATTTGTAAGATGATTAATTGTCATCTTTAACATGTGTATGCGTTGTTTGAAAATTTTAAAGGTTGGTTGTGTATTTTTTTGACAAATACAAAAGATAGATTATTTTGTTTGAAAATCTTGAAGGGTGGTTGTGTATTTTTTTGACAAATGTAAAAGATAGATGATCTGTTTGAAAATCTTGAAAGGTGGTTGTATGTATTTTTGACATATGCAAAAAGAAGATGATTTGGTTTGAAAAATAAATCATGCTCATTTTTTCATGTATGAAAAGTAAAAGATTAGGTTTGATTTCTTTGAAAAATGAATGGAGTTGTCTTTGACAAATATAAAAATGAGATATTTTTATTTGAATATTTTGAAAAGTGAATAGTGCTCTTATTTGACATGTGAACCTTTTCAAATTTGAATATAAAGACTTATTTGCCTATAATTAGCTCACTTGACTTTTACAAAAATCACAACAAGAGTTTACACATCAATTGCTAAGTTTTGCATTATTTTCTCAAAGTTCTCATTCTCTCTTCTCTAAGTTTTGTGCCTTAATGCTTATTCATTTTGAGAGAAATATAGATTATGCTGTATTGTTCTTATTTCACTCATTGAGGAGTATAGTCTGATAATCTACCCACTATCAGCTCTTGTATTTATAAGACGGTGCGTATAACCCTTGTGTGTGTAGAAGGTGTTCTACACAGGGAATAATTGAATCACCAAGTGTGAGGTGATTGCAAGTGTAAAGGGTGTTCTACATGGATTCTTTGTAGCGGTGTTGCTCAAAGGTGTAATAGGTTTCTATTTCCACCTGAAGGAGATTGAAGGAGATTGAATAGTGAATTTGGGATTATCAAGGGGTAGCTTGAGGTGAGGACGTAGGCAGTAGGGCTGAACCTTGTTAAAATACTGAGTTTGCTTCTTCTTACCCTTACTCTTTATATTTCCTGCTATTTCATATTCTTTTTATATTTTATATTATATATTTGGTTTATAGGTATTAATTTTTTAATATAACCCAATTCACCCCCCCTTGTGTTAGTCATCTGGGCAACACTTCCTTATGCCCTCCTAAACAGTCCAAAATCTCCTCTAGTTTAGAGTCCCCCGCCAATCATTTTAGTAGATCCACATCCCAACCATTTTGAATTCTGCACTGCTTCACAGTGAGAGAAGGATAATCCGAAATATCACAAGAGTCCATAATGATTTCTGATTTCAACCATGGATCCCTCCAGAAAGAGAACCTTCCATCCTTCAAACACCACAAAGAATTATGTTGCCCAGATGACTAACACAAGAGGGGGGGGTGAATTGGGTTATATTAAAAAATTAATACTTATAAACTAAATATACAATATAAAATATAACCAAAATGTAAAGCAGTAGGAAATATAAAGAGTAGGGTAAGAGAAAGCAAACTCAGTATTTTTACGAGGTTCAGCCCCACTGCCTACGTCCTCGCCTCAAGCTACCCCTTGAGGATTCCCAAATCCACTATTCAATCTCCTTTAGGTGGAGATAGAAACCTATTACACCTTTGAGCAGCACCGCTCCAAAGATTCCGTGTAGAACACCCTCTACACTTCCAATCACCTCACACTTCGTGATTCAACTATTCCCTGTGTAGAACACCTTCTACACACACAAGGGTTATACACACCCTCTTACTTCCAATCACCTCACACTTGGTGATTTAACTATTCCCCGTGTAGAACACCTTCTACACACACAAGGGTTATACACACCCTCTTACTGATACAAGAATTGATAGTGGGTAGGCTATCAGAAAACACTCCTCAATGAGTGAAATAAGAACAATACAGCACAAACTATATCTCTCTCAACAAGAACAAGAATTAAGGCTCAAAACTTTAGAAAAGAGAGAATGAGAGCTTTGAAAGAATGATGCAAAATTTAGCAATAGATGTGTAAGCTCTTGTTGTAATTTTTGCAAAACTCAAGTGAGCTATTTATAGGTAAATGAGTCTTCAATTTCAAATTTGAAAAGATTCCCATGTCAAATAAGAGCACTATTCACTTTTCAAAAAGTTCAAATAAAAACATTTCCTTTTTGCATTTGTCAAAGACAACTCCATTCATTTTTCAAAGAAATCAAACCTAATCTTTTGCTTTTCATACAAGACAAAATGAGCATGATTTATTTTTCAAACCAAATCATCTTCTTTTTGCATATGTCAAAAAAACACACAACCACCCTTTAAGATTTTCAAACAAATCATCTATCTTTTATATTTGTCAAAAAAAATACACAACCACCCTTTAAGATTCTTAAACAAAATCATCTACCTTTTGCATTAGTCAAAAAAACACACCACCTCCCTTCAAGACTTTCAAACAAAATATGCACATGTCAAATATGATAATCAATCATCTTATAAAATCAAGTTTTTATAAAAAAAATATAATTTTCGAAATTATTTTGTTTGATGGTGTTATGCACATGTGAAAAACATAATTTTCAAAACTAAGACATTTAAAAATGTCTTGCATATGTGGAAAAAGTAATTTGATATTTTATGAGAAAAAAGAGTAATTTGGAGCCTTAATCCAATTTCTAATTTTATCAAGAGATGTACAAAAATAATCTATGAGCTTCATTTGTAGACTTGATATCTTTCTTGCTCATGCTTGATTTCTTGATGTGTTTAGCTCCCTTCATGCATAGACAACTTGAGCTTGAGTTTTCAATATTATTTGTTATCATCAAAATTCATACGTAAATACGAGACTTGAAACCTTGGGTTCAACAATCTCCCCCTTTTTGATGATGACAAATACTTAGTAGAAATCTGCGACCTGCAGTAATACTTAAGCTCCCCCTGAAAATATGCGTTAGTATTTCAAGAAAAATATAAACATGATTCTAGCATATATAACAGGGTAGTATAATACTAGTATAAGACTTCTCCCCCTTTTGGCATCATTAAAAAGGAATCATAATTAGGTCAATAAGATATATTCCTGCAATAACCAATAGACAAATAAAACGCTGCGTTAGTAGAGACTGTAGAAATTCGAACCACCCGTGTCCGACAAAAGTTGCAAACGTTGAAGCCGAATTTTATCATCTCGGTGCGGAAGAAGATTTAAATCTGCTTGATGTTATTGACGAATTAGATGTTTCGGAGATTTGAAGATGAATAATTAAAATTATTCGTGTCTGACAAAGACAGCAAAAGCTGCAGGCCTAGCTTTGGCAATGCGGTGCGGAGCCATGCATGTCCGACAAAACCTGCAAATGTTGGAAGTCTAACTCTGGCAATTCGGTGTGGAGCCACGCGTATCTGACAAAACCTGTAAAGGTTGGAGGCTTAGCTCTAGCAGTCGGTGCGAAAGCAGATCAATCGCCTGATGTTGTTGACAAACGGGTTTGAAGGCTCTGAGTTTCTATAAAAAAAATCATTTTCACCAATCAGATACCAAAAAAAAAACATTGCTTCTTGACCTAAGTTCTGTTTCTCCATAACGATAGAATGGCCGAACAATTCTCTTCCACTAATTTCCAGACTTGAATCAGGAACCCTTGACGCATCAACCATCAATCTTCTCTCCTAAGGCCGTCAATGCCATGATAGGAGCAGAGAACCGTTTTTCTAGTAAGAAAACTTTTGACAATGTGTGTCCAACATATCTTATATTTCTTTTGACTAATAAGATTTGAAGAGACAAGAGTTTGTCTTGTTCTTTATGCTATCTCTATAAAATCAGTTTTAAAGTTCATCCGATTTGCATCAAATCTTATTCTCATCTCTATAACTCATCTGCATTCCTTCAATATTCTCGCTTTAAGTTTTCAATTCTTTTCTCAATGGCTCATTCTTCTAACATTCCTCTAGATGCATCCATGAGGTATTCTACATCTCAATCTCATGTCCTTTCTGCAGCTATCATTGGCGCCATGTTGCAGCAAGAGAACAACAGTTTGGCTAATAAGCCAGACTCCGATGCTATCTACGACTTGGTGAGTCTCGGGACTCGCTACTCATCCTCTATTGTCGCTTTTTCTCAGCGGCTACAAGTCAAAAATCATGAGGTTGAAAAGCTTAAAGAACAAATTGTTGTACTTCAACGAATTGTTCAAGAGTCTCACACAAGGGAAGGAATCCTTCGGCAGAAGAATAAAAAGTTGAAATCTCTATTGGATTCTTCATTCCGCTTGCCAGTTCCCATGGATAGGGATGACATGATATTGTATGAAGAGAATGAGCGTCTCAAACATGAGGCTAAGAACCTCAAGTTTATGTAAAAGTATTTAAAAAAATATCTCTCTATTTTTATGAACTCTGATCTATCTTTCAAGAGATATTCATAACATGCATCATACCTATTTCTCTTCTAATCATAAATAATATATCTTCTGGTAAGGGTTTTGTGAATATATTTGCTAACTGATCGTGTGTGTTTGTGAACTCCAGTACTATATCGCCTTTTCTGCACATGATCTCAAAAAAATGATATCTTATTTCAAAGAACCAGTATAATCGGTACCTGAATAACTAATAAGATCGAAATAATGTGTTTAGGATACCATAACTCTAAGTTAATGGTATTGGCAAAATATCTAAAAATCCGCTTGACTGCAATCAAATGAGATTATTTTGGAAATGATTGAAAACGTGCACATAAACATACACTAAACATAATATCTGGTCTACCGGTTGTCAAATATAATAAGCTACCAATCATACCTCGATATACCTTCGAATCAACTAGTTTACCGGATTCATCTTTATCAAGTTTAGTGGATGAGCTCATTGGTGTTCCAGTTTCCTTAGCACCTTCCATCCCAAACTTCTTCAGCAATTTTTTAATATATTTTGATTGATGAATATCTCACTTTTTGCTTGCTTAATTTGCAATCCGAGAAAGAATATAAGCTCTCCCATCATGCTCATTTCAAATTCTTCCTGCATAGTCTTAGCAAAAACTTGGCACATATTTTCATTAGTAGCACCGAATATTATATCATCAACATAAATTTGAATCAAAAGAATATCATCATTTTCGTATATAATGAAAAGAGTTGTATCAATTTTTCCTCTTAAAAAGCCTTTTTCAATCAAGAAACTACTGAATCTCTCGTACCGCGCTTTAGGAGCTTGTTTGAGTCCAAATAGTACTTTTGTGAGTTTGAAAACATGATTTAGAGAAATATGATTTTCAAAACCTGGAGGTTGCTCAGCATATACTTCTTCATTTATAAAACCGTTTGAGAAAGCACTTTTAACATCCATTTGAAAAAGTTTGAAGTCTTTATAACAAGCATATGTAAGTAGCATTCGAATAGCTTCTAATCTTGCGACTGGTGCATATGTCTCATCATAATTGATTCATTCTTCTTGATTGAAACCTTGGACCACTAGTCGAGCCTCATTTCTAGTAATGACTCCGGACTCATGTTTCTTGTTTCTAAAAACCCATTTTGTTCCAATAATAGTATGATTTTTGGGTTTAGGAACAAGTGTTCAAACATCATTTCTTTCAAATTGATTAAGCTCTTCTTACATAGCTAGAATCTAAGATTCATCAAGAAGTGCTTCATCAATATTTTTAGGTTCAATCTAAGATAGAAAAGCAGTATGATTGCAAATATTTCTAAGAGATGATCGAGTACTTACACCTCGTGAAGGTTCTCCTAGAATTTATTCCGCTGGATGTTCTTTCACATGTTTCCACTATTTGGTTGCATCTTGTACTAAGTCTTGATGATCTTTCCTTCTATTTCCATGATCTTCTCTTTTGAATTGTCTTCAAATATCACACATCCTTTTTCTTTAGAAGTGAAGTCAATGAATTTAGTTTTGTCTCCTGTCACGTATCTTGAGCATCCGTTGTCTAAAAATCATTTATTTTTACCTGTAGAATACTTCATGCATACCTACAAAAGCAATTAAAAACAATTTCCGGTACCCAAGTTCTTTGGGTCCTTTATTTATTAGTATTAGAAGAAACAAGATATTTAGGTACCCATATGGCCCTAATAGTCATTGTATGTTTTCTTCTAATAGGACAAACAAGATAATTATGACCATTTCTATTACAAAAATTGCAAATAGCATGTGACATATATGAAGAACTTGAGTGATTATAATAGTATCTTTTTTTAACAAAATTATTTTTATGAAAAGAATTTTGAATATTGGACTTTGATGTAGAAGGATTATCAAAGAAGTTTTTATAAGGTTTGTATTTTTGTTTTGGCATATATCCCAAGCCTGCCTTATCAAAAACACATCTTTGACTACCAAGAAGTTTTTCAAAATTTCTTTTTCCATTCGTAAAGTTTTCAATAATATTTTCTAAATCAGTTTTCTTTTTCTTCAACTCAAAATTTTCATCTTTCAAAACAATATTTTCTTTTCTTAAAATATCAATTTCGTTTGTTAAAGAAGAATTTTTCTTTTTCAAAACAGTATACTTGATACCCAATTCTTCAAATTCTTCATATACTTCTTCTAAAACATTTTGCAATTCTTCATATGAAGGATCTTCAATATTATCAAAATTTGTTACCTCAATGTCATCTTTAGCCATAAGACAAAGATTTCCTGATTCTCCATTGCTTGCTTCACTATCTGAGCTACTTGAATCATCATTCCACGTAGCTTTCATTGCTTTTTTGCCTTTGTTTCGATCTTTCTTTAGCAGAGGACAATCTGGCTTGATATGACCGGGTTTATTGCATTTATAACAAATTAAAGTGTCATTTTTACCTGAATCTTTCTTGGAAAACTTATTGAAGGATTTCCTTGGAGGAGTTTTATTTTTCTTTAAGAACCTCTGAATTCTTCTTGTTATCATCGCAACTTCTTCATCTTTGTCGTCATTTTCCTCATCTTCATCACTTTCACTTTCATGTGGAACAACTTTAAGTGCCAAGCTCTTCTTTGACTTTCCTTCTTCTTCTCCTCTTTTCAATGTGTACTCATGGGTGATAAGTGACCCGATGAGTTCATTCACTTCGAGCTTCTTGAGGTCTCTAGTTTCAAGAATCGCTGTCACTTTTGATTCCCAACGTTTTGGTAGAGAGTTGAGAATTTTTCTTACTATCTCCACTTTGGAATAAACTTTGCCAAGAGCTGTCAAGCTATTTATGATGTTAGTAAAACGAGTGTACATACTAGAAATAGATTCATCATCATTCATCTTAAACATTTCATATTCATGAGTAAGAATATAAATTTTTGATTCCTTGACTTGAGAAGTTCCTTCGTAAGTAACTTCCAAGTTATCCCAAATTTCCTTTGCTGTAGCACAAGTCATTACTCTATTAAATTCATTACCATTGAGAGCATTATATAATAAATTCATAGCAGTTAAATTCAAAGTATAAAGTCTATCGTCTTCACGATTAAACTCTTCTTCTTCCTTTTTGACATTTACTCCATCAACTACTTTTGTTGGAATATAAGGTCCATTTACAATACATTTCCAGATTTCTCGACCTTGAGCCTGAAGGAATATTCTCATTCTAACTTTCCAGAATGAGTAATTGTCTCCACAAAAGAGTGGAGGCCGACTGCTAGATTGACCTTCACCAAATGAAGCTGCAATGTTAGCCATAAGATCTTAACTCAAAAGATAGTTAATCTTATAATAGAGCTCTAGCTCTGATACCACTTGTTGCCCAGATGACTAACACAAGAGGGGGGGTGAATTGGGTTATATTAAAAAATTAATACTTATAAACTAAATATACAATATAAAATATAACCAAAATGTAAAGCAGTAGGAAATATAAAGAGTAGGGTAAGAGAAAGCAAACTCAGTATTTTTACGAGGTTCAGCCCCACTGCCTACGTCCTCGCCTCAAGCTACCCCTTGAGGATTCCCAAATCCACTATTCAATCTCCTTTAGGTGGAGATAGAAACCTATTACACCTTTGAGCAGCACCGCTCCAAAGATTCCGTGTAGAACACCCTCTACACTTCCAATCACCTCACACTTCGTGATTCAACTATTCCCTGTGTAGAACACCTTCTACACACACAAGGGTTATACACACCCTCTTACTTCCAATCACCTCACACTTGGTGATTTAACTATTCCCCGTGTAGAACACCTTCTACACACACAAGGGTTATACACACCCTCTTACTGATACAAGAATTGATAGTGGGTAGGCTATCAGAAAACACTCCTCAATGAGTGAAATAAGAACAATACAGCACAAACTATATCTCTCTCAACAAGAACAAGAATTAAGGCTCAAAACTTTAGAAAAGAGAGAATGAGAGCTTTGAAAGAATGATGCAAAATTTAGCAATAGATGTGTAAGCTCTTGTTGTAATTTTTGCAAAACTCAAGTGAGCTATTTATAGGTAAATGAGTCTTCAATTTCAAATTTGAAAAGATTCCCATGTCAAATAAGAGCACTATTCACTTTTCAAAAAGTTCAAATAAAAACATTTCCTTTTTGCATTTGTCAAAGACAACTCCATTCATTTTTCAAAGAAATCAAACCTAATATTTTGCTTTTCATACAAGACAAAATGAGCATGATTTATTTTTCAAACCAAATCATCTTCTTTTTGCATATGTCAAAAAAACACACAACCACCCTTTAAGATTTTCAAACAAATCATCTATCTTTTATATTTTTCAAAAAAAACATACAACCACCCTTTAAGATTCTCAAACAAAATCATCTACCTTTTGCATTAGTCAAAAAAACACACCACCTCCCTTCAAGACTTTCAAACAAAATATGCACATGTCAAATATGATAATCAATCATCTTATAAAATCAAGTTTTTATAAAAAAAATATAATTTTCGAAATTATTTTGTTTGATGGTGTTATGCACATGTGAAAAACATAATTTTCAAAACTAAGACATTTAAAAATGTCTTGCATATGTGGAAAAAGTAATTTGATATTTTATGAGAAAAAAGAGTAATTTGGAGCCTTAATCCAATTTCTAATTTTATCAAGAGATGTACAAAAATAATCTATGAGCTTCATTTGTAGACTTGATATCTTTCTTGCTCATGCTTGATTTCTTGATGTGTTTAGCTCCCTTCATGCATAGACAACTTGAGCTTGAGTTTTCAATATTATTTGTTATCATCAAAATTCATACGTAAATACGAGACTTGAAACCTTGGGTTCAACAAATTATTTAGCACTTTAGAAAACATGGATGCAACTCTACGCCAAAACAACGATCCTTTATTGGAATCAATCAGAGTAATATGCTAATCTTTAACATATTTGGCCTTGAAAAAATTAACCCATAGAGAATTTTGAGTTAATAAATTCCAGGCAAACTTCATAAAAAGCGCAACATGCACATCTTCAAATTTCCTTAGACCCATGCCCCCTTCATTTATCGGGCTGCACACCTTTTACCAAGCTACTCATTTTCGTCTTGGTTTTCCATATGAAGAACCCCAAAAAATAATTACTCATAATCTTATTAAGGCTACCCACAATAGCCCTTGAAGCATATAGAACTAAGAATAAATGTACTGAAATACTTGCCACAACATGCCTTAATAAAATAATATGAGCACCAGCCAATAAAAATATATTTTGCCATCCTTCCAGTCTTCCATGAATACGATCTAATAAATCATCAAAATGAGCGACTTTAATCTAACCAGAGACCAGCAGCGCACCCAAATATTTTATTGAAAAAGAGTCCTTCGAGAAAGAAATAATTCTCAAAGCACCTATTTTTTGAGCACCAAGAAAATATTTTGGAAAAAAAAAACAGATGATTTTTCTTTACTAACAATCTGACCATACCGCTCTTCATATTGAGCAAAAATTTCCTTGATAGCATGAAGAGAGGATTTACCACCATTAGCAAATACCATAATGTCATCAGCATATAGTAAATATGAGACAAGAGGAGCACCCTAAGGATGCGAAAACGAAAGAATCATTCCATTATCAAACTTGTGTTTCAACAATTTAGACAGCATTTCTTCCACAAGAATAAACAAATAGGGGGATAAAGGATCCCCCTGTCTCAAGCCATGTCCAGTGGAAAAAAAAATCTTTCGCCGACCCATTCATAACTATAGAAAACCACAGAATTGAGATACACTGTCGGATCATCTCACAAAGCTGAAAGGAGAAACCAAAAGATTTCATAACATGAACTAAGAAGTCCTAATCAACACTATCATACGACTTTGACATATCTACTTTAATTAAAATATTACTACCATGGACCCTTTTATTTATCATGTGTAAGATCCCAGATTTACGTGTATTTTTACACGTTATTTTATTCTCAGTGTTAATTATTTTAATGTATTTTAATAATATTATTAGTCGTGTTTTATTTGTTTAAGATATTTATTTGATTTATTGATTAGTTAATATTAGTTTTATGTTGTTCTTATAATTAAATATTGAGTTACGTTACTTTTCTTATTAATTTTAATGTGAGATAATTATTTTAATAATTGGAATTAAAATTCCTTTATTTTATTATGTGATCTTAATTGATGTGCTTACTTAATATTAATTAATGTTTTATATTTAAATTGTTCTTTAAATTAAATTGATTTATTGTTGGACTTTAAATATATTATTTTATTGATATTGAATTGTAGTATTTTCGAATGTCTTTTATTTAATTTATTGTGTTTTCTTCTAGTTGGATTCTATTTCTTTTCCCTTCTCTTTTTCTTTTTCCTTTTTTCTTTTTCTTTTCTTTTCTTTTTCTTCTTTTCTTCCTCTGCTTCCCAGACCCGCGACCCGCGAGCCCCCTATTCTCTCCTCTCTGTCGCCGGTTCTCTCATCTCCACCCAGGGCCGCCGTTAGCCACCCACCGGCGACACCGCCTAGCCCAACCTCACCCCTACATGCCGGCGAGTCCAACAGTACCGATAGTGTCACCTCCGGCCACCTTACTGCCCCTACACAGCCCTCTACCCAAAATGAATGTTTTAACTTCCCTTACATTTTTCGGCCACCGCCGGCCACCCCTTAGTACCGGCGACCTACCAGCAGCCTCCTCTCACTCCGGCGAACATAACCCACCATCTAGAACCACCCAACTCCGTCAGTTGCTCCTCTACCCGAAATGGGTCCTTAAATGAATTCATCTTCGCCGCGCCGCCGTCCGGCCACTGTAGGCCTCACCACTGCCACCAAAAGACTCCCCTTGCTCAGCTGACCAACCTTCTAGCTCAGCTTCCCCAACCGCGGCCTCACCTTCCCGGTAAAACTCCAAACCCGAAAATGGGTTTTCACCCATTTTGAGCCCGATCCGCCACCTTCCGGTGGTTGTGCCGCCACACCACTACCTCCATGAGATTCCCCACCTTCCAAAGAGTATCTCCCTAAATTTTGGTGTCAAACCGAGCACTCTAGCCTAATGTACAAGTGACCGCTACAAACACAGTGGATTGACGTTCGCTCAAATGATTTATGTTTTAACCGCTGTAAGTACTTTCCAAACGAGTTTTAAGATTTAAATATATTTTTGGTATCAACAGTTATTGTGTTTGATTATTGTTGGAATTTATTAATTATTGGCTATCTGGTGCATGGTTGTCTACATTGTGCATTTACGCGTATGTTCATGAAAATATTTGGAAATTATATTTTTGCATTATTTTGGATATTCATGTGTTGGAAATGGAAACTGGGTTTTAAATTAAGTTTATGGATTTTAATAGTTTTTGGCTGAGTCATAACGGGGACGACGATACGTAACGCCCGTTGTGATCAGTGTGTATGTGGATGACATAATGGGGACGGCGATACGTAACGCCCATTGTGATTGATAGTGTGTGGATGACATAATGGGGACGGTGATACGTAATACCTGTTATGGACATTGGGTGTGCATTTCATATCGGGGACGGCGATACGTGACGCCCGCTATGAAATGAATGTGCATGAATCATAATGGGGACGGCGATACCTAACGCCCATTATGATTGGTGATGTGTGTTTATCATATCGGGGACGGCAATACATAATGCCAGGTATGATTGGATTTGTGGATATTATTTTCTGGGAAAGGATGAATGATTTTTATTGGAATTTTATCGTGGACTAAATGAGATTTTGGCGTGTGTTTATCTTATTTATTTTGAGAAAGATGTTCTTTTGAGATTTATGCATTTGGAGTCGTGTTCATGAGTTTTGTTGTTGCATGAGTATATTTCTGTCTTTTGGTTTGGTTGGGTTGTACTTACCTGCGATACCATCTTAGCGTCGTAGATTTTTGGATGCAGATTTTGTGGAAGCTGAGCCTGAGGAGGTTGCTTCGTTGTTGGAGTATTTATTTATAATTTGTTATATTGGGAAGTGTTTTTCCATTTTTACAAATATGTATCTGTATGATTTAACTTTCGGATGACTGTATTAAATCTCCTGTTGGAGAATTTATGTTAAACTATTTTGTAAAATATTTCTAAAAATTCTGGTACTTAAATAATGATTTTTTTATCCACTGCGACTTATATTTTATGTATGTCACATGTGCACACACTTTTGGCACTTGTCGTTGGGATGTGTGACCTGTGTTGTCATCATCCTGATGCCTTGATTCCCGTGTTTATTTTAAGGAGAATTTGGGGTCGTCACAGGTAGTATCAGAACAGTTCGACTCTGGAGTAAATTCTCACATTACCTAGGGACAGTACCAGAAAAGTTTGTAGTTTAAAAAAAAAAAAAAATTGTTTGTTTATTTGTTTGGTTATTTTATTTTATTTTATTATTTTAATTGTTCTCTAAGTTTTCCTACTAATTTATATGGTAAGATTATCGATATCTATTTCGTTGTATTGTGCTTTTTATTTTAATGTGCATGTTTATTTATTTTCATAATTAACTTAGTTCTGATTGGTTTGTTTGTTTTGTTTTGTTTTATTTTAATATTTTTTCAATATTGTAATTAGGCAGTAGTTAAGATTTTAGTTAGTTGATTTTATTTAGTCAAGTAGTTGAGCATTTATTTAATTATTTATTTTATATATGCCTTTGTTTTTGTTTAAATTGGAATTTGGATATTTCGGATTAGATTATTATTTTATATCCTTCATTTTATTAAATCATTTATTTTAAATAATTGCGTTATAGAATCTCTTGTTTTAAAGTTCTTGTTTTGTTGTGGGTTATTTTATTTTATTAAGCTTTTACGCATTGATCATATGTATTTGGTGTGGTTTTAAATTTTTATCATGAGTTTTCTACAAGATGGTTTTGGATTTGTTTATTAGCTTTTTATTTTAAATTGTGGCTTTTGTCTTTTAAATATTTTTGAAAGTTTGAAATTTATTTAGACAAAAATTTAAAGGAAATTGCTATTTTGTATTCCTTTTAAAAATATGCCTTGAAGTAATTTTTTTTAAGTTTATTATCTCTTAACCTTTCCGCTTGTTTTATTTTAAAAGTTTATCTATTTACTTTAAAGAGTGGATTTAATTCAATCTCCTTGTTTGTATTTATTTATTAATTTATTTATCAATTTAATTATTTTATTATGGTTCGTTTCTTTTAAAGGTTTTAAGTCCTGAAGATTTCTACAATAAATCTTTTTAAGAGTTGGGTTTTGTGGAGAATTTCAAAGTTTTATTTGTTATTTTATTTGCTGTTTTTACTTTAATTCAATCTCCTTGTTTTATTTAGTAAAAGTTTTTGGTGATTTGTGTTTACCAAAGGAGATTGTCTTGTTTTCTTAAATGAATGACTTTTACTAATTTGTTTATTAGATTTTTTTTCTCGTTGTGTTTTTATATAATACTTATGTGACTTACTTAAGTTTTATTTAGTGTTTGGGTATATTATTATATCTTTACGAGATGTATTTGTTTTGATAAATTATTGGCATTTATGTAATTGTGTTTCTTTATTGATATTTATCATGCTGTTTATATGTATTAGCTGGGTCTCACTGAGTACTAGAGTTTCTAAGGTCTAATTTTATTTTTGAGAGATTGTTGGAAGTGTATTTTAGATAAACTCTTCTTGTGAGTGTAA
The DNA here is from genome assembly GCA_036898215.1 of Platycarya strobilacea. Taxonomy (NCBI): domain Eukaryota; kingdom Viridiplantae; phylum Streptophyta; class Magnoliopsida; order Fagales; family Juglandaceae; genus Platycarya; species Platycarya strobilacea. The sequence goes on along the minus strand of CM072557.1, from coordinate 33,463,447 downwards.
AATTGTTGATCATTAATATATTGTTATGGAATCTGTTTTAGTAATACTTATGATAATAGGCGATCAATTATTTCCTTGGTGAAGTTTTGATGTTATTTGTGGATGCTTAGAGATTGATGTATAATAATTATGTGTGTAAATGTTTGGAGAGTACTTATTTTGTTTTGTGTTTGACTTGCGAGAATTTGTTTTGCTAAGTGATAGGGTTGAATGGATGCGATGGAAATAAATTCAAGAGATATAAATTTTAGGCTTCTGGACGAATTGTTTGGAGTGGATAATTTAGGTATAATATTTTGGAGAATCTAATGGTTAGCAACATTTGTCGAGGTATCTTAAGGAATTTAGTTGTGGCTTAAAGTCACATAGAAATTTGAATATTTGAGATTATTCTTTCTCTTGGGTATTGAAGGTCCAGATGAGTGAGAGAATTATGGATATCATGGTTACCATGCTAATTAAGTTGAGTAGAATGAGAGGATTTTTTTGTGATATACGTTAGGGTTTAGGTATCAACCATAGTGGTATAATCAAAATTATGAAATATTAAAATTTTAGGATTTGGAAGAGTGGTATATGATTCCTTGTTAATAGGTGTTGAGCCAATTTTTATTTATGGTGATAATTTATGAGGACTAAAATTTTTATGCATTTAGCGAATTATCATAGTGCGCGTGAAAGCGTGATGATTGCGATGTAGTTGGAGGTTTGAGTTTTACGTTGGTTTTGAGGAATTATTGGTGACTGAAAATTTTAGAATAATACTTGTAAGCGAAGATTTATCTTTTGGTTGAGTAACTTATACTTATTGATGGTTAAGTGGGGAAGATAAACTTGGGAATTACTTTAGGATGACATAAATTGTTATATGGAGTTAGTGAATATTAGGATTTGGGAGATTGTACTAAGGTCCTTATACATGTGGAGTTCAGATTAAATGGCTAACTCAGGAGTCTTAGAGATGAAATGTTATTTGGAGACTATACGTTCATGATGGAATAACATTTATTGTGTAATTGAGGAAAATAAATGACTGTGCTAATGCTTGGAGTGAGTATTGAGAGATGTGGTAGGTGAGCTATTGGAGTTTTATTAGTTGCAGCCGAGCGAATTTTGAGGACGAAATTCTTTTTAAGGGGGGAGAATGTGAGATCCCACATTTACGTATATTTTTACACGTTATTTTATTCTCAGTGTTAATTATTTTAATGTATTTTAATAATATTATTAGTCGTGTTTTGTTTGTTTAAAAAATTTATTTGATTTATTGATTAGTTAATATTAGTTTTATGTTGTTCTTATAATTATATATTGAGTTACGTTGCTTTTTTTATTAATTTTAATGTGAGGTAATTATTTTAATAATTGGAATTAAAATTTCTCTATTTTATTATGTGATCTTAATTGATGTGCTTTCTTAATATTAATTAGTGTTTTATATTTAAATTGTTCTTTAAATTAAATTGGTTTATTGTTGGACTTTAAATATATTATTTTATTGATATTGAATTGTAGTATTTTCAACTGACTTTTATTTAATTTATTGTGTTTTTCTTCTAGTTGGATTCTATTTCTTTTCCCTTATCTTTTTCTTTTTCCTTTTTTCTTTTTCTTTTTTTCTTTTTCTTTTCTTTTCTTTTCTTTTTCTTCTTCTCTTCCTCTGCTTCCGCGACTCGCGACCCGTGAGCCCTCTGTTCTCTCCTCTCTCTCGCCGGTTCTCTCAGCTCCACCCAGAGCTGCTGTCGGCCACCCATCGGCGACACCGTCCAGCCCAACCTCACCCCCACATGCCGGCGAGTCCAACGGTACCGGTGGTGTCACCTCCAGTCACCCCACCGCCCCTACACAGCCCCTACCCAAAATGAGTGTTTTAACTTCCCTTACATTTTCCGGCTACCGCCGGCCACCCCTTGGCACTGGCAACCTACTAGCAGCCTCCCCTCACTCCGATGAACATAACCCACCACCTAGAACCACCCAGCTCCGCCGGCTCCTCCTCCCGAAATGGGTCTTTAAATGGATCAATTTTCGCCGCGCCGCCGTCCGGCCACCGTAGGCCTCACCACCGCCACCAAAAGACTCCTCTTGCTCAGCCGACCAACCCCCTAGCTCAACTTCCCCAACCGCGGCCTCACCTTCCCGGTACAACCCCAAACCCGAAAATGGGTTTTCACCCATTTTGAGCCCGATCTGCCACCTTCTGGTGGTTGTGCCGCCACACCACCACCTCAATGAGATTCCCCACCTTCCAAAGAGTATCTCCCTAAATTTTGGTGTTAAACCGAGCACTCTAGCCTAACGTACAAGTGACCGCTATGAACACAGTGGATTGACGTTCGCTCAAAGGATTTACGTTTTAACCGCTGTAAGTACTTTCCAAACAAGCTTTAAGATTTAAATATATTTTTGGCATCAACAGTTATTGTGTTTGATTATTGTTGGAATTTATTAATTGTTGGCTATCTGGTGCATGGTTGTCTGCATTGTGCATTTACGTGCATGTTCATGAAAATATTTGGAAATTAGATTTTTGCATAATTTTGGATATTCATGTATTGGAAATGGAAACTGGGTCTTAAATTAAGTTTATGGATTTTAATGGTTTTTGGCTGAGTCATAACGGGGACGGCAATACGTAACGCCTATTGTGATCAGCGTGTGTGTGGATGACATAATGGGGACGGCGATACGTAATGCCCATTATGGTCATTGTGTATGTCAGTCATAATGGGGACGGCGATACGTAACGCCCATTGTGATTGATAGTGTGTGGATGACATAACGGAGACGATGATACGTAACGCCCGTTATGGTCATTGGGTGTGCATTTCATATCGGGGACGGTGATATGTAACGCCCGCTATGAAATGAATGTGCATGAATCATAATGGGGACGGCGATACGTAACGCATATTATGATTGGTGATGTGTGTTTATCATATCGGAGACGGCAATACGTAACTTTCGATATGATTGGATTTGTGGATATTATTTTCTGGGAAAGGATGGATGATTTTTATTGGAATTTTATCGTGGACTAAAATGAGATTTTGGCGTGTGTTTGTCTTATTTATTTTGAGAAAGATGTTCTTTTGAGATTCATGCATTTGGAGTCGTGTTCATGAGTTTTGTTGTTGTATGAGTATATTTCTGTCTTTTGGTTTGGTTAGGTTGTACTTACCTGTGATGCCATCTTGGCGTCGTAGATTTTTGGATGTAGATTTTGTGGAAGCTGAGCCTCAGGAGGCGGCTTCGTTGTTGGAGTATTTATTTATAATTTGTTATATTGGGAAGTGTTTTTCCATTTTTACAAATATGTATCTATATGATTTAACTTTCGGATGACTGTATTAAATCTCCTGTTGGAGAATTTATGTTAAACTGTTTTGTAAAATATTTCTAAAAATTCTGGTATTTAGATAATGATTTTTTTATCCACTGCGACTTATATTTTATGTATGTCACATGTGCACACACGTTTGACACTTGTCGTTGGGATGTGTGACCCGTGTTGTCATCATCCTGACATCTCGATTCTCGTGTTTATTCTAAGGGAAATTTGGAGGCGTCAGATCATGAATACCATCTCTTGAGCCAAGTAATATTCTCAAAAATACTAATTACAGGCAAAAAAGCACCTTACTCTGGAGAAATAATTCTATTCAAAATAGGAGACAATCTGTCAACAAGAATTTTGGAGAATACCTTATAAACAACAGAGCATAAGTTAATAGATCTGAATTTATCAAAACCAGTTGGATTTTGCACTTTCAGGATTAGCGCAATATAAGAAGCCAAATAGATTTTGGGAGGAGGAGAGCAACTAAAAATCTCTCTAACTGCTACCACCACATCAAACTCCACAATATCCCAACACGAATGATAAAACTCAAAACCAAAACCATCTGGACCTGGGCTGCTATCAATGGGGATGGAAAACATAGCATCTTTCGCTCCTTGGATCGAGGGGAGCTGAAGAAGAATACAATTATCCTCCTTCAAAATAACACTTTGAACAAATGGTGATAAATCTGGGGGATCCCGTCATGGTCTAGCCTGAAGAAAACCCCTAAAGAAGTCTGCAACACTAGAATGAATAGCCTTCTAGTATTCAAATAAGACGCATCACTAAGTCTCATTTCATGAACGATCGGTTTACTAACAGTAGCAAAGGTTTTCAAGAATTAAGCCGAGGCCTCACCTTTTTCCATCCAGTTAACCTCAGCTTGCTGAGAGAGCCAAATCTCCTCTGTTTTTAACCAAACCCCAAGCTTTTCCTTAGCCACTAAAAGTGTCGTCTCAACATATTCTGAAAAAGTAACTTGCAATTGACTCTCAAGAAATTCAATATTCTGCTCCAAATCTCAAATATTAGACTCAGTATGGCCAAAAACCCTTCTGTTCCAATCCTTTAAAACCACTTTCAATTTTTTTAGTTTTGCTGCCAACCGAATAAGACCCATAGAGTCAATAGAACCCTATCAAGCATCTTTAACAACCTCTCTAAAATTTACATGAGACACCCACATTGTTGGAATTTAAAAGGGGATAGACCATATCAAGTAATCGGTTCTCTTAAAACAAAAGACATCGGTGAATGATCAGAGGTTGAACGAGGCAAATAATTACAGCAAGCATTTGGTAATAGTTCCACAGCCAACAGATTCAACAAACATCTATCTATCTTTGACCAACTTCTAGCCAAACCCCTCTGCCCATCACACCAAGAAAATCTGCTTCCAACTGATCTCATTTTGGTTAAACTACAGGCCTTTATAAATTTATTGAAATCATCCATAGCAACCCGCAAACGGGGTCTACCACCACTCTGCTCCTCTTCCCCACGAATAACATTAAAATCACCAAGGCATAGCCAAGGCGTATCTTGCAATACATCCAATTGTAACAACCTCCATAGCTTTCGCTTGTCTAAATGATTGCATTTTGCATAAACAACAGAAACCACAATAAAATGAGAATCAAATTTCATCAAAACAGTCACATGCTGGGCACTATAAATGAAAACAAAAATATCTAAACCACCGCTCCACAACAACCATAATTTTCCCCCAACACTTTGATTGGAGAATCCATGCTCAAAATTCAACCTAGTTTTTAAGACATCCAAATTATTAGCATCAACAAACGGTTCAACCAACATAATAAAATTCAATTGTAACTTCCATACAAACTTACATAACCTTCTCCATTACGATCTGATCCCACGGATATTCCCAAAAAAAAAAAAGTTTACAAATCATAAACTCAGCCAAGTGGGTTTGCTAGGAACCCGAGATGAACTTCTAAGAATTCTTCCCCCCTTAGTTATGCTTTTTGTTGCTTAAGTATCACTATCCGATGGGTATTCTTTGGTTTTGCACAAATGTTCAACCCTCTCCTCTTCTGGCTCCGAGGCATACTCCTTAATTATACCTTCAGGCAATGTATCCAATTTCTCATCCGAGACCACCGTAACACACGTTTCCAGTATAGGATCAACTTCAGTATTATCTTGCACTCCCAAGTCCCCATCTACTTGTTTAATTAATTTCTCAATAACACCATTGCCAACTGGATGTACTACCACCCTAGGAACCTTATTTTTAGACTGCACAATCACCCCATTTTCAATATCCTTAGGTTGCACATTCACCCCATTCTCTTGCACCTGCACAAGCACCTTTTCTATGACCACTAACTATGTATCTCCAGTAGCTATAACATAGTCCTGGACTTTTGAATTACTAGGACCAGCAAGATCCTTTTCGATAGAAATAGTACCCATCACAAGACCATTAACCTCAACTTAGTTGGTTTAGAAAGATTATCCTCCACACTAATTAAATTAGAACACGGATTTCCATCTTTCAAATTACTAATTCCAGAATTAGTATTAACAGACATACAAATACTAGGCACAAACTCAACATTCACAGGATTCAATACCTTCTTGGGAGCTTCCAGATGTGGCACAAGAACCTTAGGTTTCCAAATTTGCACCGACTTCTTTGTATGTTTCTCAATCACCTTCTGTTTTTTTATCTCCATTCGGTTTGGCAACTTTCTTCCATTTACAAGTCTTTAAGTTATGCCCCTAGATATTACATCTTGAACAATACGCAGGTAGGGTCTCATATTCAACCTCAATATATAAACTTGAGACATGATAAGGGATTCCTATTTAAATCCCCCTAACTGGTTCCATAGCCCGTCAATTTCCACGCAAACTCTTGCACCATCGGTCTTCGTCGCACATTTAGTGGCATTATCACAATGCAAAAACCGACCCAAAGGAGTAGTGATATTTTTCAAAAAAGATTCATAATAATAGTTTGGAGGTAAACCTACAAGGGCTTTGTTTCCTCATCGAAACCAGGTCGCTAATGAAAACCTCGGTATAGTACTCCATTCACATTGGTTGCCTCCCTCGATAATACTTTTAATAAGTAAGCTTCATTAGATAGGCACACAAAAATATTCTGAGGCTTCTTCATTGCGGAGTACTTTCAATAAGTGCGCTACCGACTCAAACCCTAGCAAAGCGTCTAAGAGAAACATGACAAAAAGGTTTTTTCAAAAGAAAATATGAAAACAACCTTAGTATATGTGTTTTGCATCCACTCATGAAAATTTATATGAAAGAGAAAAATATTTTTTGACATGAAATGTGTAGATAGGAACAATATTTAACATATTTCTAAAATGTGCAAAAGAGCAAATATAAAAATTGAGATTTTTATACATGTGATATGAAATGTTTTGGATATGTTATAGATCATCCGATGAATGTGTTTGACGTGTGCTTTGATATGATATGGATATAAGAAGCATTTGGCATACTTATATGTTTTTATTATGATTCTTTTTTTAGAAGGAGGCGGGACCACATGTCCATGAGTGACCTACTCCCCAATTTTATTAATAGTCCTCACTTATCCTGAAAAAATACCGTGCTAACAAGTAGGACACTGGGGATTCACAAATATACAAAAGAAACAATCCCCATCATCAAAAACAAAACAAAAACCAATAGAACATCTAAACATACCTAGATTTATTATTCTTTTAATTAAAACAAACCAACTATAAAGCATTTTTGAAATAAGAGGAACCATGCTTATCAGTCTGAGTAAGACCTCTTAAGAGAGGAAGAACATCATTGATCTCATTCCATGTTCCTGCACAGTCTTCTGATGCCATACTAGCCAAATAATCAGCTAGAGCATTGCCTTGTCTGAAAACATGTTTAATGAAGAACTCTTTGGCTTTGATAAGACCCATCAATTCCTCCCAAAAACCTTCAAGGTTCCAAATAGGACATTTAGCACATCTGAACCAGTGTACCACAACCAAACAGTCCATTTCAATCTCAATTTTATCCAAACCTTTTTGCCAAATTTCATGCACTCACAAGAGTAGACCCATAAACTCAGCATAGTCATTAGTGCCATGCTCAAGTGGAGAGGAAAAAGCAAAAACCATTTTACCTGAGGCATCCCATAAAATACCCCCTGCACCTGCCTTCCCTAGATTTCCTCTACTACTACCATCCACATTAAATTTAAACCATCCTTGATAAGGACGATTCCAATGAATTATATGCATCCTCATCCTCCTTGAGATTTAGGAAGAATATGCAGATCTTCTAAAATCTTCTCATCTTGTACAAATAGGGACTTAGAAGAACGCAGTTTGGCATTAAGTTTCACAATCCAGGATTTTCTAATTCTCCAAGTCTCCTCCACAAAATCAGATTTTCTTTCCATTAGAGCTTTTGCATCATCGAAGCCAAAGTACCCAAGTAACAATGATTGGAATTATGCCAATATGAATCCCTCTTATAGTCGATTTTGAAGCTCTATTAAACCATGCATACACAATCTCTTTCCACATACTAAATTGGTTCTCAGCATACCAACCTGGATAGCACATTTACGCCAAATAAACTGAGCCACTTCCCCATTTGAGACTACATTAGTCAAGACTTCATAAGCTCTACTAACACAATAATTTCATTTAGAAACAAGAGGGATTCCCAGACATCGAACTCTATCATCCAGGCTAATAGCATTATCGAGACTTTTCCACATAGTAATAACCATTTTCTTGGGAAGACACAAATGCCAAATCCAATTAGACCAGTGGGTTTTTGGAGCTTTCACTCGGACAAAGTCCCAAGCATTCTTGGAAGAGAACTTTCCATCTTCCATAACCAACCAGATCAAAATATCCACCCCTGCTTTCTGCCCATTAACAATGTTAACAATTGCACAAGCTTTTTGAGAACCCACCAACTGATGCAAAAGATCCAAATCCCAGCCATCTTCAAGAAAAGTATTTTTTAATTTAAATTTGGGCATAGTGACAAGAGAACTTGAAGCAAGTGTTTCCTCCCCCAACCATTTATCAAACCAAGATAAAATATGTCCTTCCTTTGGATTCCATTTAGAACGATCAATGCCATTTAGAATGCATCAATAATACTCTTCCAAAATCAAGACCCTTTGTTCGGATTTACCAGAGAAATGTGGTCATCTTTCACATATTTAGCTCTGAAAAATTGAGACCATATAGAATTAGTAGTCAATCAATCCCAAGCTAATTGGACATCCTAGAAATTTTGAATTCCAAGACCCCCTTCATTAGTCAACTTGCATACTTGATCCCAGCCTTTCCAATGTCTCTTTGGTTTGTCATCCTTATATCCCCAGAAGAAATTACTCAAAGAGCGATTAAGAGATAATAACACTGATTTCAGTACTTGCCTAATGGAGTGCATGTGGACGGGAATACCGTTGAGCACATGTTTCAACAGCAGTAATTTGGCCTCACTAGAAAGAAGATGTGATTTCCACCCTCCAATCTGATCAGCACTCTTCCCAACTAGTTCATCAGAATGGTGAGCTTCTAGTCTACCAGATACTATTGGAATTCCCAAATATTTGAGTAGAAGCGAGCTTTTTGAAAATCGAGTGACCCACAATAATTGTCTTCTCCTAATTGAGGAGATGTGCTTAGAAAATATAATAGAAGATTTCTCCTTGCTAACTTTTTGACCAGATCACATTTCATAAGTAGCAAGAGACTCCGAGTTCCCCTCAATAGAAGCTTTGCTGTCATTTGAGAAAATAACAATATCATTCACATAAAGGAGGGGAGAGAATTAGGGCACCCCTTGAAAGAGAAAAGGAAACTATCCTCCCATCCTGAAAACCTATTTTCAAAAGTCTTGACAAAATTTCCTCCATGATGATATACAAATAGGGAGAGAGCGAATCCTCTTGTCGCAACCCTTGAGTACCCTAAAAAAATCTTTGGAAACCCCATTCATAACTACTGAAAATAAAGGAGAAGAGACACAATGCCAGATCATATAACAGAAACCATAAGAAAATGCAAATGACGACAGCACATGAATTAGAAAATTCCACTCTATGCTATCATAAGTTTTTGCCATATCCATTTTCATGACAACATTTATGTGCCCCCGCATACTACAAGAGACATATAAAGCAGTTGAACTTTCATATTCAATAAGTTGATACCTACTTGTAGGTTGCCATGGAGCTCCAATCTAAAAACCCTATAATGGTTCCACTATTGCATCCATCTCCAAGTAAACTCTAGCACCGTTAGTTCGAGTAGCATAGCGGGTGCTACTATCCCGACGAATGTACTCCCAAACAGCGAGACTAAACTCTTGAGGAACGACTCATGATAGAAGTTGGGGGGCCAATCCCGGAACAAACACCTAAATTGGAACACGAGAAAGTTTCGCATCTGCAAGGAATTCTGTTGTCCAATGGAAAATATGGTAGGGCACCCCTTCAACGTCACAAGCTTCACTAGAGAAAGCCTTGAGAAAATCAGCCTCCTTGGAAAATCTGAGAAAGATGGTTCGCGGCTTCCTCATTCCAAAAATCATTGGCTGAGACTCTAATCCCCAACGGTTTCGATCAAAAGCCCTAATCACATCCAAGCTTGGGCACTATCAGATAGATAAGGGGCATATTTTAAAAGAGAAGGAACATCGTAGTTTAGTGGGGAAGATTATGTCAAATAGATTGATAAAGAGTGAGGTTGTAAAATCAACTATGCTTAAAATTTGGAAAGTACATAAGGCAGTGGAATTTGTGGAAGTAAAGGAAAATACTTTTACTATCAATTTTGTATATAAGGAGAATTGCAATAGAGTATTGGCTGGAGAACCTTGGCTCTTTGATTTAAACTTATTTATGTTGAAATTTTTTTATAGTAAAATACAACCACATACTCTGGAATTTAACTCTGAATTATTTTGGGTTCAACTCTACAATTTGCTGTTTTGTTGCATGAATCAGGAATATGGAAAAATGATTGGAAATACACTGGAGGAAGTCATTGAAGTGGATGTACCACAAGATGATTGGGGATGGGGAAAATATCTTAGAGTTAGAGTAAATTTAGATTTGAAAAAAGCACTAGTCCAAGGAAGGGTTATTATATGTAGATAATAAAAGCATATAGGTGCAACTCAAATATGAGAAATTGCCTAGAACTTTTCTATATTGTGGTATGTTTAGTCATGGTGACTAGGGTTGTCCCTATGGTATAGGTACATCAAAATATAAGAAGGGAGATCGTTAATATGGATCATGGTTAAGGGTAGAGTAGGAAAAAGAAGCAAGCCCCAAAGGTCTCAAAAGAATATAACGATGGTGCTAGGCTGTGGCTGAAGGAAGAAAGGAGGGCAAGAAGGGGTTGTGCGACGTGGGGGAAATAAGGAAGGGAAGGGGTCGTGCAGCACTAAGGGTTATAGGACGGTCTGGGTGATATTATTATTATATCTCTATGTACATATAATTTACTCGGATGTTTTGATTCTGATTCTAAATATGGTTCTAATATGATGATACTGGCTATTCATGTGATATGATTGATACCGACATGATATGTTATGATATGATATGAAATGAGTGCACCCACTTTGGAAATAAAGTGGTTTTCTATATGTTCTTTCCTGTGTGCACATTTGGGACTGTTCTTTCCTATATGCACATTTGGGGTTCCGAAATGATTAACGAAAAATTTCATAATATGATACTGCCTAGTTTGGCCACGGGGATAGCACAACCTTACTACAGAGGTTAAACATATTATTTAATATGATATGAAAATATGATATGATATGATACGATACGATACGATACGATATGACATGATAAGATAAGAAAGTTCGGTTATGCTATGCCAATGTGTTTTGAAAATGAAAAGTGTTTTTGAATATAAGTGGTAGATTTATGAAAATGGAAAGAGTGAAATGTCACTATGTTTTTCCTGATAATATGCTTTGAGAATTGCATATGAAATGTTTTTGTTTTACTGAATATGGAACTAAATGAAAATGCTCATATTTATATACTAGTATATGTTCTTTACTTAGTAAGTTATTGATAACTCACCCCTTATCTCCACAATATTTTTTAAATAAAGTAAATGTTTGATCGAGAATAGAAAGCAGGTACAAGATTGCCAAGCGTAAGAAAAAGAGTACAGAGATTATTGAAAGGTTATTATTTTGTAGTTGATCATGAATTGTATTAAATCTTTGAGTTGTCATATTTATGGTTATGGAAACTTGAAATAGATGAGGATATGTTTGTGCATCTTTAGAATAATTATTTGTATTTTAAAAAATGATTTTTGGAATTAAGTTGTAACTCTCCAAACCTTCCAATATCAGGGCGATACAACGAATATTCTTGAAAGTTATGCAAAATATCAATGAGCTCGTGGCTATGAAAAACCCAAATTTCAACAATTTTAAATTAGTTGTTGAAATATTGTGTACAAAAAGAATTTGAACTAATCAGGCTGCCTGTTGCCCTAGCTAATAGGACCCTAAATCACATGAATATAAAGTTCTATCGCGTGGCGCTAGCCAGTGGTTTGAAAAGGAAACATGATTCAACAGATCATCGCCTCATTTATAATTAATGATCGATCGAGTCAGGATCCCCGCCCTAAGTTAGCTGCATTACTTCAAATAGCGAGTGGCGAATTAATGAGTGATACTTCCAAATACCGTTTGTATCGAACCTTAAGTATTGTAGGAAACTAAATTCGTTGTAAGAAATGTGTAGTGCCACGCTTCAAAGATAATTGTGGTTAATTTCTAACACAAATTTGCGTGAGTGGATGATCGAGTACTGGAATCTATTTCTATCATATATATAGGTTATAGGTTTGGAAAATATTGTTTTGTTTTGCCTCATTGCTGGTGGCCGGCATCTTTTATTTAAGGAAAATGCTACTATTCTTATTGGTTCTTACTGCTCGATGTTATTGTTAGAAATTTTTTATTTTATGTTTTAATTTTTTTTATTCAATGATAAAAGAAATAATTTTTAATAATATTATGATTTTTTTTAAAATATTTAAAAGTATTAAAAAATACATATGAGAAAAAGTTAAAAATAAATTACAATATAACTAACAGTAGCTCCAATGAGAGCTGAAAATGGTAGTTGTAGAGCCAAACTTTAATTAATTAGCTCCTACTTAATTCCAACAACTCTAGGAATCTTAATTAATGCATTTAACCTTTCTTTTATGGCCGCCGTTGCTCCGCCTGCCCTAGCAATGACTCTCTATCGCTCTTTTCTTTCTTCTCTACTTGATTCTCTGGCACTATTTGCTTAAATAAATTTTTCCTTAAGCAGACCTATTTATTTAGGAATAAATTTGTTAATTTATTTAAACCACTTTATGTATGCAATGAATGTTTCCAAATAATGAATGCTATGTAGCAAAACTCACATTAGGAAATTACTTTTTGTCCCACCTTTGAGATCTCGATTTTCTTTTTTTTTTTTAATTTTTTTTTTACATAATTTATAAGTAAATATTTTTAAATAATGTTGTATTTTTTTATATTATAAAAGATATTTTAAGATGTTAAAAATTTATGTAAATAAAAATATCATGTAAATAAAATATGATTTTTTTAACATATTAAAATATTTTTTAAAAGGATAAAAAAAATTACAACATTATTTTAAAATATTTATATAAAAAATCATATAAAAAAACCTAGAAAAAATAATAATAATAAAACGAAAACCCATAAGGATTCGAAAATCGAAATCTCCAACTTCACCCCTCATATTATGTGTATATATTTTAGAAGGGCCCAATTTTAATTACTCGTACCGATCTTACTTATTTGTCCGTCGTACGTAAGATAATGCATTTATGCGACTTCATGATCGCGACTTTAGATTTTTCAACAGTGCCGATCTTAATTATAATTTTTATTTATTTGGATGGATCAATTTAATTGAGTTGGGAAGCATAATGTATTATACTATTATGTCATGCTAAATTTAATAAATAAAATCCTAGAAAATAGAGAGTTACTGTTTACTGGGATTTTTTTTATCATTTGAGATTAAAATATGGGTAGTGCAAGGGTTTAGTTCTCTTAAAAAAAAGGGTTTAGTTATTTTTTTATTTAATTTTTTCAAGTTATCAGTTCAAAATATTTTGAAAAATTATAAAAAAAATATCAATACATTAATATCACTTTTTTAATTATTAAGTAAAAATTAAAAATTAAAATGTATGAGGTGTCAAAAATGGTAAAAATAAATTATTATCTATTTTTCTTTACGTACAATTTCTGAATTAAACCACGGATTAGAATAGAACAACTTGATTGGTAGGACTAAATTCATTCAAAAACTTTTAAGAGACAAATAAATATAAGGTTGAGAGTTATGTAAAACATATCTTTAAGGCCCCGTTTGTATTCGAAGATGAGCTCAACTCATCTCAACTCATCTTCATTTCATCATTATATTTTTATAATTTTTTATATAAAACACAAATTTCTATACACATTTTTCAATTCCCAATACACATTTTTCAAATTCCAATACACCTTTTTCAAATCCCAAAATAATAATAATATTAAAAAATAAACTAAACTCATCTCAACTAATCTCATTTCCGAATCCCAAAATAATAATAATAAACTAAAGAATAAAGAGATATATATGATCTTTTACTTCTAGCTATTTAAGTTTGAGAATTGAAAAGCCTGAAAAATAAAAAGAAGATTTTTTTGTAGGGAAGAGACTTTTAGTATTTTGCTTTAGAACTTTATGGCCGGTGAGTCTAATGGAAAACACGAGCCTCTTTATATAGGCAAGACTAGGGACCTTTATTTATTACTCCTACAACTTTTGAGTTACTCTCATTATTTCATTCATTGAGGGCCATTATCTATACCTGATAAATGAAGTGAATCATCTTAAATAAAGTGAACCACCTTAGGGAAGACAAATGGTTCTTTAGGAAAACTAAAAGTCTAACATTCTCTCACTTGGTTTACTTACTAAGTAAAACTGAATGGGCCAAAAATAATGCTCTCCATTCTATCAAGGTATCCTATATACGAACCATGGCGGTATTGCTCTCTATAGTGAGCATTTCCCTTCCATGTATCACAATACATAGTATCTCTTAGGTTTGATTTGTTTTCAAAGATGAGATTGAGATAAAATGAGATAAATTAAGATTAAAGTGAAAAGTTATAAAATATTGTTAGAATATATTTTTTTAATATGATTTTTGCATTTAAATTTGAAAAAGTTAAATTATTTATATTATTTTGTATTAAGATTTGAAAAATATGTAATGATTAAATGAGATACAATGAGATGAGATTAGATGTGTTTTGAAAGCAAACCAGGCCTTGAAATACTTTATGAACAACTAATCAAAGTTATTTAGGTCTAACTTAGTCATCCAATGGATATAACGAATTTGTTACTTTATGTGCAAAACTGAATTCAACTTTATTCTTTGTGAAATATATAGTAACATAAGAGAGATTACACTTTAGATAGGCCCATACGATCCACATGACCTTGAAACTGTTTTACCGGTAAATCTGTGGTCATTGGATCGACTATCATCAAATCTATACTGGTGTGCTCAATATACACCACATTATTTTTTATGCTTTCTCTTACACTTAAATATTTTATGTTGATATGCTTGCTTCTGATTCTGCTTTTATTATTCTTTGAGAAGAACACTGTAGCAATGTTATCGTAAAGAATCTTTATTGGTCTTTGAATGGAATTGACAATTTTAATACCAAAAATAAAATTCTTCAACTACATGATTTGTGTCGTTGCTTCATGGCACATAATAAATTTTGCCTCCATAGTAGATATAGCAACTATAGATTGCTTCGTACTCTTCCAAGATATAGCTCCTTCAGTAAGAAGAAAGATATATCCAGAAGTAAACTTTCTGGTGTCTACACAATCGACAAAATTTGAATTTGAATAGCCAACTACTGTCAAATTGTCTGTATGCCTGTAGGTTAGCATGTACTCCTTAGTTCCTTGCAAATACCACATGACCTTCTTTGTAGCTATCCAATGTTGAGGACTTGGGTTACTTTGATAGCGACCCATCAATCCAAATGCTAGACATATGTTTGGATGTGTGCAAATTTGAGCATACATCAAGCTACCCACTACAGATACATAAGGCACACTTTTCATCCGCTCTTGTTCCAATACATTTTCTGATGATTGACC
Organism: Platycarya strobilacea; assembly: GCA_036898215.1. Taxonomy (NCBI): domain Eukaryota; kingdom Viridiplantae; phylum Streptophyta; class Magnoliopsida; order Fagales; family Juglandaceae; genus Platycarya; species Platycarya strobilacea. The sequence goes on along the minus strand of CM072557.1, from coordinate 33,447,851 downwards.
TTTATGAAATTTATTACCTTTGATTATGGGAGCTACAAAGGCTTTACAATCTTTTTACCGAATCTCTGTAAAACTCTTTCAATGTAGGCCTTTTGAGACAGTCTTAAGACTTTTTGTTTCCTATCTCTGTGAATTTTTATGCCAATGACATAAGAGGTTTCACCCATATTCTTCATTTCAAAGTTTTGGGAGAGAAATTGTTTAGTCTCATGTAATAAGCGCAAATCACTACTTGCAAAAAGAATATTGTCTACATATAGGATTAGGAAAATGTATTTGCTCCCACTGACCTAAAGGTATATACATTGATCAGCAAGATTCTTGATAAAACTGTATGAGATAACAATCTTGTAAAACTTTAAATACTATTGACGAGATGCCTGTTTTAATCCATAAAGAGGTTTCTTCAACTTACATACTTTCTAACTGTTATCACTAAAATCCTCAGATTGTTTCATATATACCACTTCATCAAGCTCCCCATTAAGAAATGTTATTTTTACATCCATTTAATACATCTCTAAATCAAAATGAGCTACTAAGGTCATGATTATCCTTAACGAATTATTCTTTTTGAGAATAGAGCGAAGGTTTTGTGATAATCTATGCCTTATTGTTTAGTGAATCCTTTAGCGACAAGTCTAACCTTATATTGTTCGACATCACCAGAAGAATCTTGTTTGGTTCTATAAATCCATTTGCAACCAACTATTGCCGTCCTTTTTGGTAATTCGACGAGATCCTAAACTTAAATCTTATAAATAGATTCTAACTCATTTATCATGGCATCCAACCAAAATGTAGATTTATCTCCACTCATGTCTGGTCAAAAAGTAATTGGTTCATCAGAATTAGACTCAGTGAGGTATATTATATAATCATCTGAAATAGCAGGCCTACGTATTCTTGAGAATCTTTTTAGAGCCATTACTTCATCATATGGGGATAACTCAATTGGCTCAAATTGTAAATGCAGAATGATTTCAGTTTGAACCTCATTTATAGGGACATATTATTCTTGAATTGGTATCACCACATGATCTTGTGATCTATTTTTCCTTAAGACAGCCAATTCTTCCTCCAAAAGAAGGTAAAGTAGTATGTTCAGGTGTAATAGCCCATTTTTCCCTTAGACTAAAATATTTATTTTTAGAATTTATAATTATATTTTATGAAACTTTTGGAGTATAATCTCCCATAGGAATAAAACTTGAAAATTGGATAATAATTTTGAGCCAAGAAAGGGATTTAATTATGCATTCTAGGATAAATTATAGTTAAATCTTTGAGAATTTTAATAAGGTATCAACTAGAGAAATTATATTTGGGATTAGGAAGAGGCAAATTTTTGAAATTTGTGGGGAAGATTCAAAGGGAAGTGATAGAACAAAACATCAAACATTTGGTGTGCCAAAACGAGTTCTCGGGCTGGTCCGTTGAGTTTTGGTGTAAGGAACATAACTTTCTCATATGAGGTCCAAATGAGGTGATTCAAATTCTTATAGAATAATAAGAGGCCAATATAAACCTTTTATGTTTTGGATTTTTGAAGATTATGACTGGATAAATGACTTATTTGGACTGAAAGTGGACTGATCTGGATTGAATGAAAACTGGAACCCGAAAACAAAGTGTGCCACCACCTCACTCTAGGTGTTTAAATTTGATTGGTTCATTCCATTTATCTGATCTGAAAACATGTGGGGAGACATGTGGAAAATAGAGATAAGTCATCTAGAAGCCTTGGTTGGCAAGAAAACAAAAGGAAATAAATGGTGAACTCGGATTGGGTATTCTCGGGTAAGTTTTGACGTGTTTCGGTAAATTAAGTATATATTTCTCATATGATCTTGGAATAAGGTGATTAAAAATCCTATATAATCTTAAGAGGATGATATAAAACTTTCATGTTTTAAGTTTTCAAAAAATCTAATTGCAGAGACTTATTTGGGATGGAAGAAGCGAAGAGATCAGATTATGCGTGGCTGGGCAGATAGCCAGCCCATGCCAACTCATAGCCCCCTCTCCCCATGTGGTTATTTCTCAACCCTTGATCACATGAGGCAGCCAAGTGACTTAATCCTAACCATTATATGAATATTAGACCAACTAAGTCTAGATTAATGAGGGACACTTCACATAGTTTGATATTGGAGGAAAAACTGATGGCCTCAAGTGTTTCACTCCTAAAGCCATGCATTGAGACGTCTCCTATGCCTATATATATATATATGTGTGTGTGTGTGTGTGAGCTTATCCTCTTTCCCTTTTAGTGATATCACACGACCATAGTGAGAAAAACCCAAGAAAAATATACAAAACTTACTCATAGCACTTAAGTACCAAAAGGGAGCTAAATGAGGACATTGGAGAAGAAGTTGTGCAAAACCTATCCTAAGCATCAATTCAAACTTGGAGATAATTTGTAAGTGTAGATATTAACTTAATCTTGGAATAGAATAAGTGGTTTGGTGATTGAATTATGTTTGATATTTATTTGAGATTAATCTTTGTTTATGTATTAAGTTGAAACATATTAGATTTTGGAGTGGTTTTTGCTATGGAAAAATACTAGGAAAATTACTAGACTTTAGAAATATATTTTATGATGCTATATGAAGAGGATTATTGAAAAATATACTTGACTTGAGAAAAAAAAATGAGAAACAATTCTAGTGAATTTCGGCCTTGACAGGATTGTTATTGGCAGATTTGACACCTTTTAGTAAATCGGGCATAACTTATTTATTTGATATCAGAATTGAATGATTCAAGAAACTATGGAAATATAAGAGAAATATCTAAAACTTTTATGTTTTGAGATTTAAGAGAAAAGTACTCAGTCAGGGACGATACTAGGATTGAAGTGACAGAATTGAGTTTATCATAGTAGGCATTGATTTTATTGGTGAATTTCTTCTAGAATTCTTAGTGACTTGATTTCTAATTATTTGAATGATATTTTAATAATTATGTTAAGTTTAGAAACTCTAGTTTATTTGAAAAATTCTCAAGAATCATCATGCAAGAAATTATTGAAGAATTAACCAAGAAAACAATATAGTTTAAGCTTGTTTATTTATGAAAGCTAAGGAAAATTTGACAAGTTGTATATGTGGATTTTAGCTTGATTTGAATAAGAAGAAAATGAGGTTTGATTATCCATAGGGTTTGGTTAGCCTAGATGTGTGAATTATTTTAATAATTTATTTAATTGTTAAGTATTATTCGTTATGTTTTGACGTTATGAATTGTTTTGACGTAAATGCATGTACATGTGATGTATGCTATTATGAAATATTCTTATATATTATAAGGTTTATAAGGACATGAAATATGCATGTCATAAGTTTAAGGTTATGTTACATTGCATTTCGTCACAGATAAGTGTCGTCATAAGTCATGACGTCTGTTATAAGAAACTACGTTAAGAAAACTTTACAAGTGAAAAGATTAAGAAGCTAGTCACGTTATGACAGGGATGGCAATATGTAACGCCCGTATGACTGACGTGCCTACAGGAACGACGATACGTAACGCCTGTTGTAAAATAAGAATCATGTCACGACGGGAATGACGATACGTAACGCCTGGACGACTAATATGGTTTCATAAGATAAGTGTCGTGTCATAATGGGGATGGCGATACGTAACACCCAGAAGATTGACACGAGACTCGTCTTCACGGGGATGGTGATACGTAACGCCTGAACGACTGACGAGTTATATGTATGGATAAACTGACGCGTCATGCTAAGAAACTCGGCAGGGATAGCGATATGTAACGCCCGTCGAGATTAAGGTAAGAAGGGCCCCTATAAGTAAGACTTATAAGAATAAGAAGTACAAGGAAAAAATAAGAAGTCCATGCATGGTATAAGATTGTCCAGAAAGAGGGACATTAGTATACGTCTAAATAAGGAATAAGTCTAAGTCATGCATAAGTCACATGAAGTATGCTATAAATGCATACTCTGACTGTTTGAATTATATGTGATTATTTTATAATACTTATACTTTTATTAAATTAAGTGTGTACTTATTGAATTTCCAATGAAATCTCATTCTTGTATGTTTCTTTTCTTTTTGAAATTTAAATTTTGCTGTAGGGTATAATGACGGCCATGGGCTAGGTCCCAGTTGCTTGAGAGACCCGGAGAAACCATGAGGGGATCCCCGGAGTACTCTCTCTCCATAGAAATTTTGACTCAGTTAATAGTAGTAGGGACAGACATCGGCATGCAGCGAGTTTTCTGAAGTGAAGAAAGAGCCTAGGCAGCCCTTAGGTGATTTTTTTTGATAAGTTTGTATATAATTTAAGAACTGAGAAAATTAACTGGGTTAAGCATATAAGTATACAATGTTATTTTATGAATGGATGATATAGATATTAAGGTTTTGTGTCACCATGTGATCTTTAGAATTTAATTTTATCCAGAACTTTTCTGTTGCAATTTGCATTGCATGTGCTAGTAAGTCTAGGTGCATGCATTGATTTACGATAAGTACGGGGGTGAGTAGCCTAGCATTACTTACCCTGACATTTCAATTTGCGTTGAATTATGAACGAAAATTGGGGATGTCACATCAGGTGTTTCCTCAAAAGGTTAGTTTTGAGGATTAACACTCCTATTAGGTTCAAGATCCTCAAGAAACCTTGCATTTTTAGATTCGACAATTCTAAGACTATGGTTGGGACAATAAAATCTATATTCTTTGGAGTTACTTGGATACCCAGTAAAGAATTCTCTAATTTTCCTTGGGTCTAACTTCGTTATGTTAGGATTATAAATTCTAACTTTAGTAGAACAACCCCATATGTATATATGATTTAAACTAAGTTTCCACTCTTTACACAACTCGAAAGGTGTTTTAGAGACAAACTTTGATGGAACCCTATTCAATATATACACTATAGTTATAAGAGCTTCACTCGATAAGAAAAGTTGCATATTAGATTTACTAATTATGTTTCTTACCATATTCATTAGCATACGATTCCTTTTTTCTGCAACACCATTTTGTTGTAGTGTGCCAGGCATTGAATATTGGATAACATTTCCTTCCTCCTGAAGGAAATTTGCAAATGGACCTTTCATTTGTCCATGTTCTGTGTACCTACCATAATATTCCCTTCCTCTATCATATCTTACAATCTTGATTTTATTTTCACTTTAATTCTTTACTTCTGCTTTATAGGCTTTGAAAGCATCTAATGTTTGAGTCTTCTCATTCAGAAGATAAAGATACATGTACCTAGAATAGTCATCAATAAATGAGATAAAATATCTTTGACCATTCAAGAAAGGGGTAGGAACTAGTCCACAAATATCTGTGTATAATCTCAAGAACACTTGAGCTCCATCTTGAACCTTTAGAATTTTTATTGGTCCACTTGCCCTTTATGCAGTCCACACAATTTTTAAAGTCAGTAAAATTGAGATCTTGTAGAACCCCTTCTTTTACTAATGGTTTCATCCTTTCTATAAAGATGTGTCACAATCTATTATGCTATAGTAGAGAAGATTTTTCATTCAAAAGATTTCTCTTAATGCCAACTAAATACAGGGGGAGATAATTCTCTTCAAAATCGGAATGGATATCTAATTTAAACAAGTTATCAACCAAAGTTCCATAACAAAAAGAAATTTTATTTATAAAAATAGTTATAGTATTTTTTTTAAACTGTAACCTTTGGTAATAAGTTTGGAAACAAAAATTAAACTTCTACTAAATTTTGAAATATGAAATACATCATTTAAATCCAAAACATGTGCCGATTTGAGAGTTAATCTAAAAACTCCAACTGCAACAACTTGTGAACGCCCTTTATTTCTAGTGAAAACTCAAAGTTTACTTGTTGCTGGTTTCCTTTTGGTGAGAAAACCCTGTAAGGTATTCACAATATGAATTGAGGAACTGGAGCCAATCCACCATGAATTCTTAGGAGCCTCAATTAAAAAAGATTCATGACACACAAGAGAGATAAAATTACCTTTCTTTTCAAGCCACTTTTTATACTTGATGTAGCTCTTCTTCACATAGCCAACTTTCTTGCAAAAGAATCAGGTCACTTTTTTGCCATTAGATCCATAGGAACTGGATGACACATTATACTTCCTTTTCTTTTGAGGTCAATCTTGGCCTTTCTCGATCTTAACTTTATTATTCATGACTATATTTGCACTTTCAGGTAGATCATGTTTTATCATTTCCTCTTCTTGCACACATATGGTCAGAAGATCCGTAACTGTCAAATTTTCCTTATGTGTGTTATAAGAAATCTTGAAAAGCCCATACTCAAATGGTAGTGAGTTAAGGATGAAATGGACCAAGAACGGGTCAGATATCTTTATTTCTAAGTCCTGAAGTTGAGAAACAATGTCTCTCTTTTTCGTAATGTATGCACGTATACCTTTATAACTGTCAAAAGCTTTTGTAGTGAATTGCTTGATAAGAACGCTAGCTAAAGCCTTGTGAGAGCAAACAAATTGTTCCTCTATTGTATGCATTAATTCTTTAATTGTAGCACAATCACCAATATATAGAATCTCTATTGCTCTTACTCATACGAGACTTTATGAGCATTACACTTAGGCGATTAAATCGCTCCCACCATTGGCGATTTTAAATGATTTTTGGTGTATTAGTATCCATGGCAGTAGGTGGTTGCTCCACATAGAGTGCATGGTCAAGGTTTATATACCCTAAGGTAAAATGAACTGTATCTTTCCAGTCAGAAATATTAATACCATCAAGCATTGAAATAAAATAAACACCTTCAACTAAGGATTGTGAAACAATAGCTACAAAAACCAAGAAAAAATTTCAATGCTATGAATTCAAGTAAGTTTTAACCTTCCTATGAGAAAAGATTGCATAACAACATAAATATACTTATATTTATTTATAAGACAAATTATTTGGAATATTAACAAATACAATTATCTGCACCTATAAGCAGAAAACAAATTTTACCATCAATATCGAAAATCATCTTCTTATACTAATTAAATCACAAAAATTAAAGATTTCCTTGTAAGGATAAATTCTTAAAATTTATGATTTAATTACAATGAGATTCTAAATTTATTTATGTATTCTTTTGAATAATAAGGATGTTGTAGGATTACTTTCATTATTCAAGGAAAATGCAAATGGACATTTCCTCAAAATAAGTAAAAACCTATAAACTGTAAAATAGACCAAAGGCCCATCAATATATTTGAAGAAAGGATTATAAATTATGAACTAAATAGATAACATTGTTCTAATACACGTGAAAAAAACTTTGTTATCAAAAATTTGTTTTTTGAAAAATGCAATCTAAGTCATTACTCGGTTACTCTCTTGCGACACAGATTATGATAAAATTCGATAATCACACCAAGAGAATAAAATAAGGAACAAAACTAGATTTTAAAAATCGAAGGTATGACTCTGATACCAAATGTAAAATATATTTCTAAAAGAATAAAGAGATGTATAAGATCTTTTACTTTCAGCCATTTAAGTTTGAGAATTGAAAAGCCTGCAAAAGAAAATAGAGATTTTCTATAGAGCATAGACTTTTAGTCTTTTACCTTACCACTTTATGGGTGAGTCTTGATAAGTGTAATTTTTATATAATTTTTATTATCCTTTTATTTGTTAAAATTGTTGGTTTATTTTATTTCTTTGAATTTTATTTTATTTTTATTTTTATTATTTATATTTGTTTGTTTTTAAAGGAATGATAAGGTGTATCAAGAAAGATTGAAGATTTTGGAAAAGTTAAGTTGAAAAGCACATATCAAATATACAAGGTCATTGATGATGCGCCGACTTTAGCACTTGGGACCCATTCGGTTTATTTATTTGATTTTTAACCTCAATGATAGGGTTGTACATCCGGACTGCAAACCATAAATCCAAATCAACCCAACCCAGACCATGAACCCCAGATATGGTCCGGATTCCGGCCTATATATGCCCGGATTGTGACTGGGCCGAAAACCGGATTTTCAAAATCCAGATTTCCCGGTTTCCAAATTTGAACCGGTTTTTTTTTTTTTAAAGTTCATACTTAGTTACCTTAAAAAACTTAAGTTCTTTCATAAAAATTTTATACATTTTATTAATGCTTTTTAAAGATAATCCGTTTAAAAGCATAATTTTTTTAGGTTAAAAGCCTATATGTAATTAAAAAATTCAAACCATAATTGTTTTCACACTATACAAGTCATCAAGTTGGAAAGCATAATATTTGTATTCTAAAAATACTAAATACATGTAAAAAAATAAATTCCAATATTCATCTATGCATGCTCACAATGCAATCCACTACGTAAGACATTATTTGTTATACATTCATTACATTACAAAATTACAATATATGAATTACAAAAATAATAGCATGTCCATCAATGATTACTCTCCACACCAAATAGCAACTTCAAGTGATTGGACTGAAAAAGATCTTGCAAAAAAACAAAATAGAATGAAAATGACAAAAATCTAAAAGCAAGCTTAATAATATCAACTCATATCATGTTAAACCATGTCAGTTTGTAATTATGTAAATTGAATATATAAGAGATAGACATGCTAATTTAAAGTTCAATAGAATCAAATGGGCAGAACAAGGTGTAAATTGATAATGCACTTTTCAACTAAAAACTGGTAGTGGCATTTCCTGCAATCAACAGCACATGTAAGCTGCAATCAATAACATGCTGCAGCTTTGTGCCAAACAGAAGAACAAGCTGCACACAGATATATAGAATCGAATTTTTAGGTTAGAGCTAGCCGTAGGTAACAAGACATGTAAGTGATGGAACTCCCAGCTATGTAACAGATCTAAGATCAAATCTCAATTTAGAAAATGCATTCTTGAGGTAGTTCCACCAACTGGACATTTAATATTAAGATGTAATATGTTGACCATCTCTGTTAGTTTGCAAAAATTTTGGAATGCAAAAATCTCCAACCATGCATGGACAATTTGAAAGCAAAAAAACTAGGAACGCTCTTTCAGAAAGTGTCAGGGAAACCACCACCCACGTACCAAACATACAGATTACATAAATTATAGATAAGTGTTTGCTCCTAGATAAGGGCTCCACATAGGTTCCTAAAGATGAAGGTGAAGTAATTATTCAAGCTGTGGCATATTTGGAGCTAAACAAAGTACATTAATTGCACAATTAGAACTCCAAATGTGACCAATGAACACTGTAGTACATTACATTTTAAATATTCAATAAGAGAAATATGCATTACGATGGACTTTTAAATTCTTTCGAAACATTTTACAAAATTTTGAAAAAACTGCAAGCTGTAAATTGATGATAATAGTTTATTCATCTACCCTCATTTCATTTATTTATATAGAAACTATATTTACTAATTTTCCGTGAATATTCATTCATTTGAAAAAAATTGAGTCCTGACACTTTGAGGAATAATTTTTTTGTTGGCTTCTAAAATCAGCAGAGAGGAACACAGTTACACAGATTTGTTCAAAGATCAAAATAGATCAAATATTTGCTATCCTGCTTTTATAAAATCAGTAGGCAATACAAAACAAAAGAGACCCAAATAAACAAATACCCATGTTTAAAAACAAAAAGAGCAGATATAGCAACCATTTCAAAGCATAAAAATATTAAAAGGATCTAACCCTTAAAAATACGGTTAAGGGTTTCAGATGAAGTCGACCTTTTACGCGAAAAACAGAGGAGACTAGGGTTTCAGAAAACATACCCAGATAAAGCACCCAAAGTTGTTAGCTCTCTTCGATAGCCACAAGCATACACTGGTTTAAACCCTCTTGCAAATCTGGCAACAAAAAAAAATATTTAAAATATAATAGCAGATGTAGGGTTTTGGCACTAGAGAGAGAGAGGGAGATAGAGAGAGAGAAGATGACGAAACCACAAGTGAGAGACGACGATAGGTGATGATGGAGAAGATGACGATTCACCGACGGCGATAATGGAGATGACGAAGATTCACAGACGACGATTCACAGACGACGATGGGGTCACGCCGTCATGGAGTCAGGGGTTGCAATGAAGGAGGCTAGGGTTTCTCTACTGCTGCTTTAGCTCTTAGAGAGAGAGTGAGAGAAAGAGAAGATGGGGTTGGGGGGGGGAAATGGGTAACGATGGTTTTATATTAAATTTGGATACCGTATTTAAAACTAGTATCCGGATCTTATAAACCGCATAGGTCAGATTTTTTAAAAAAGCGGATCTAGATCTAAATTATTCCGAATTTGAATTCGCATCCGGATTCCAGTTGTCATGGTTTTTGACTAGATCGGAAAAATACCCGGCCCAGTTGAACACCCATACTCAATGGGCCACAATACACAAGAGGACCAAGAAGACCCACCTGCCTTCTTCAATTTCTCACACGCGTGCACAAGAAAATTTGGTGTTTATTCAAGTGCTGGCAGCAACTTGACTTTGGGCTGCCATCATGCAATTCATTCGGGCTTTCATCACATCATAGGCCACAATTCAAATTGTTTTTAACATCACTTGGTCTCTTGGGCCTTCAAACCACTTAATAGCTGCACATTTTGAGCTAGAATTGACTTATACGGAGCCGCATGGTTTGATTTCGATTGAGACATGGCACCTCACACGGCACATACATACAAATTGGGATTAACTTCGAGTGCCGTGAGACGACTTGGGGAAAAAGGGAGCCGCGGCGCACCATTTGGAGGTTTTTCAAGTTTTCATTTTTTTTAGCTTTTTTGTGTCTTAAATATTTTGATGTTAGATTTTTTTCATTAGATTTTTATTTAGTTTCATCGTGAACTAATTTATTTTTTTAGAGTTACGATGTAGCCTAACTTTGATTATGTGAGTTTTTTATAGTTGAATTAATTTAATATATTTTTTTTATTGTTGATTATTTCATTCTGGATTTAATATTGGTAAATACTTGATCCCCATTTACATAATCTAGGATTTAATTTGAGATTGAAAAGTGATAATTGTTTCAGTATTTGTTTAAGATGCCATAGGATGCCGTAGGATAGAAATATCTATGAGCCTATGTAATCTTTATAGGGTTGCTTTGTTCTTAATGATTTTGACAGGTTCAGAATTGTCACAGAGATGTAAGAAATTTGCCTGTTGAGATATTTAGTTAATACTTTAGAGCGATTAATGAATAAATTAGATAAACCTGATTATCAACAATAAGAATAGATACTTTTAATTGAATGAGGAAAATTGCATATAATTAGTTATGGTGAATTGAAAACCCTAGATTCTTGCTCTCTTGATAAAAATTTGCTTATTTAATTTTGTTATTTTACTGTTCTAATTTAATAATTATTTTATTTTATTCGAGTTATCAGATACGTTTTAATTGAATACATATCGGTACTTATTAGTAATTTTTCAATCTTTATCGGACGATACTCTTACTCATTCACTTAATTACCTGTTACAATTCGTGCACTTGCGAAATCGACGAACAAGTCTAATGAAAAACACAAAATATAAGCCACATACTCCAACAAAAAAGATAAATGGTTTTCTAGGAAAACTAAAAGTTTAACAAGTTAAATATATGGGTAAGATCTTTTGTGTGCATGGTTTATATTAAAAATAAAGAGGTCATGCAAAATAAAAATTAAAAAATTAAAAGATAAAAATAAATATAGTACTTACATGAGTATGTGTCGTGTGAAAATGATAAAAAAGCAAAACTTTTATAAAAAAAAATAGCGCTATGCTTTTATTATTTTTTTATAATATAATTTTTTGCAAAGACGAATTAACATAATTAATTAGACTGTAAATAATCACCAGATCAATATGTTATACACTCCCACAATATAACGTAAGCTCACATGCATGCACTAGGCCATGCTAACATGGAACTTATTTTCAAACTTTCAAAAAATGATCTTGTGAGAGGTTTACCAAAGGCAAATTTTCTTAAAGACAAAATTTGTAATGCATGCCAATTTGGTAAACAAACAAAAACTTCTTTTAAAACCAAGAAACATATTTCCACTACTAGACCACTGCAACTGATACACATGGATCTTTTTGGACCAAATAGAGTTGCAAGTTTAGGAGGAAAATATTATGCATTTGTTATTGTTGATGATTTCTCTAGATATACTTGGGTCATCTTTCTTGCTCATAAAAATGAGGCACATAATGCATTTACCAAGTTATGCAAGAGAATTCAAAATGAAAAGCGTTATACTATTTCAAGTATCCGAAGTGATAGGGGAAAAGAGTTTGTTAATAAAAATATTGAAACATTTTGTGATGAAAATGGTTTTGTGCATAATTTTTCTGCTCCTCGAACTCCTCAACAAAATGGGGTAGTAGAGAAGAAAAATAGATCTCTTCAAGAGATGGCAAGAACAATGCTCAATGAGAACAACTTGCCTAGTTATTTTTGGGCCGAAGCGGTAAGTACTGCATGTTATGTTATAAATAGAGTTATGCTAAGGTCCAAATTAGATAAAACCCCCTATGAGCTTTGGAATGAGAAAAAGCCCAACATTAGTTACTTTCATGTATTTGGATGCAAATGTTTTATTTTAAATGACATGGATAATTTAGGCAAGTTTGATGCAAAATCTGATGAAGGTATCTTTCTCGGGTATTCTACTAATAGTAAAGCTTATAAAGTATTTAATAAAAAGACTTTGACTGTACAAGAATCTATGCATGTAGTATTTGATGAATCTAATTCTCTACTCTCCAAGAAATCCATTGATGAAGAAACAGGATGTATAAATAATACGGAAAGTCTCAATCTCAACAAAGAGAACACAATAGAGGAAGTCCAACATGGAGACATCAGGAAAGATCATCAAAATTTAATACAAGATGCAACCAAACAGTGAAAATTTGTGAAAGATCATCCAGTGGAACAAATTCTGGGAGAACCTTCACTAGGTGTAAGCACTCGATCATCTCTTAGAAATATTTGCAATCATACTGCTTTTCTATCTCAGATTGAACCTAAAAATATTGATGAAGCACTTCTTGATGAATCTTGGATTCTAGCTATGCAAGAAGAGTTTAATCAATTTGAAAGAAATGATGTTTGGACACTTGTTCCTAGACCCAAAAATCATACTATTATTAGAACAAAATGGGTTTTTAGAAACAAAAAAGATGAGTCCGGAGTCATTACTAGAAATAAAGCTTGACTTGTGGCCCAATGTTTCAATCAAGAAGAAGGAATCGATTATGATGAGACATATGCACCAGTCGCAAGATTAGAAGCTATTCGAAAGCTACTTGCATATGCTTGTTATAAAGATTTCAAACTTTTTCAAATGGATGTTAAAAGTACTTTCTTAAACGGTTTTATAAATGAAGAGGTATATGTTGAGCAACCTCCAGGTTTTGAAAATCATATTTCTCCAAATCATGTTTTCAAACTCACAAAAGCACTATATGGACTCAAACAAGCTCCTAGAGCGTGGTACGAGAGACTCAGTGGTTTCTTAATTGAAAAAGGCTTTTCAAGAGGAAAAATTGATACAATTCTTTTCATTAAATACGAAAATGATGATATTCTTTTGATTCAGATTTATGTTGATGATATAATATTCGGTGTTACTAATGAAAATATGTGCCAAGTTTTTGCTAAGACTATGCAGGAAGAATTTGAAATGAGCATGATGGGAGAGCTTACATTCTTTCTCGGATTGCAAATTAAGCAAGCAAAAAGTGGGACATTCATCAATCAATCAAAATATATTAAAGAATTGCTGAAGAAGTTTGGGATGGAAAGTGCTAAGGAAACTGGAACACCAATGAGCCCATCCACTAAACTTGATAAAGATGAATCCGGTAAACCAGTTGACTCGAAGGTATATCGAGGTATGATTAGTAGCTTATTATATTTGACAGCCAGTAGACCAGATATTATGTTTAGTGTGTACTTATGTGCACGCTTTCAATCATCTCTAAAAGAATCACATTTAATTACAGTTAAGCGCATTTTTAGATATCTTAGTGGTACAATTAACTTAGGGTTATGGTACCCTAAGCACACATCTTTTGATCTAATCAGCTACACAGATGCAGATTATGCTGGCTGTAAAATAGATCGAAAAAGCACTAGTGGAGCATGTCACTTCTTAGGTCATGCACTAGTTTCCTGGTTTAGTAAAAAATAAAATTCTGTTACACTATTTACTGCTGAGGCAGAATATGTTGCTGCGAGTAGTTGTTGTGCTCAAGTTCTTTACATGAAGCAACAACTTGAGGATTTTAAACTTATGTACAATTACATTCCAATCAAATGTGATAATACAAATGTTATAAATCTTTCAAAGAATCCAATACAACATTCTCGGACCAAACATATTGAAATTAGATATCATTTTCTTAGAGATCATGTGTAGAAGGGCGATATTGTATTAGAATTCACTAGTACACATGATCAATTGGCAGACATTTTTACAAAACCCCTACCAGAAGATAGACTATGCATGATTAGAAGAGAAATAGGAATGATGCATGCCATGAATATCTGCTAGATACTTTTATTTCATTATCTTAAATGACCTACAAAAACTTGAGACGTTTAGCCTCATCATTCAAATGCATTTGCTCCTCATAAATCATCATGCCATCCTTGTCTAAAGGATTAGGCAATCGAAATGAAGAAGCAAGCAAGGATTTCAAATCCTTATTCTGTTGCTTTAACTCTACTATTTTTTTGTTTGACTCATAAACAAGTCGTTGAAGTACAGAAACAGTCTCGCTAAGCTTCTCAATTTTGCGAGTTTTGGACTGCAACCAAGCAGAAAACGCGACGATAGATGATGAGTATCGAGTTCTGAGACCCACAAGCTCGTAAATGGCGTCATGATCTGATTTATTAGCTAAATCAGTCTCTTGTTGCTTCATGGCACCCACAACAGATGCAGAAATAGATTGAAATTGAGGTGAAGGATACCTCAAATCTTGATCAAGAGAAGCACTGAAGGGAAATCGACTAGCCATTGAAAATTTGTAGAATGAGAATGCAAGCAAATTGCAAAGATGAGAAGAAAGCTTGATGCGAAATAGATAAAGCTAAGGATTGCTCTTATAGAAACGGAAATAAGAATAAGACAAGCTTACAAATCCTGATAATATCTCATTTTTCAGCAACATTAAGCGGATCAAATCTCTGCACCGAATTGCCAGAGCTACGCCTCCAACCCCTACAGGTTTTGTCGGGCACGGGTGGTTTGAATTATTCAGCTCTTTACAAAATCTCATTCCGCACCGAATTGCAAGAATTAGGCCTCCAGCCTTTGCAGGTTTTGTCGAACACGTGTGGCTATGCACCGAATTCTCTACAGTCTTTACTAACGCAGCGTTTTATTTGTCTATTGGTTATTGTAGGAATATATTTTATTGAGCTAATTATGATTCCTTTTTAATGATGCCAAAAGGGGGAGAAGTTTTAGACTAGAACATTAACATTGTTTAAATTGCTAAACTTGTTATCTATGCTTGGAATTATATTTATATTTTTGCTTGAAAAACTAACGCACATTCTCAGGGGGAGCTTAAGTATTAATACAGGCTTCAGGTTCTATCAAGTATTTGTCATCATAAAAAAGGGGGAGATTGTTGAACCCAAGGTTTCAAGTTTCGTGTAATTATAAATCTACACATGGATTTTGATGATAACAAATGATTTCAAAGAATAAAGGAGTCTCAAGCTCAAGTTGTCCACACAATAGAATCAAGCACATCAAGGAACCAAGCATGAGCAAGAAGGGAACAAGTTCATATTAAAATCATAGAGTAATGTTGTAAATCTCTTAAAAATTCGAAATTAGGATTAAGGCTCAAAATTAAAATTTTATCATAAAGCATTAAAATACATTTTCCACATGTGCATGAATATTTTAAAAATTAAATTTGAAAATTTTGAAAGATGATTGATTGTCATCTTTCACATGTGCATGACATGATTAAAGGTTTGAACTTTGAAAATATTAAAATGATTGATTGTCATCTTTCACATGTGCATGTTTTATTTGAATATTTTCAAAAGTGATGGATGCTTTTCTTAACTTATGCAAAAAGTAGATGTCTTTGTTTGAAAATTTTGAAAAGTAAAATGTGTTCCTTTTGTCATATGCAAAAAGTAAAAGATTAGGTTTGAAATTTTTGAAAAGTAAAGTGTGCTCCTTTTGTCACATGCAAAAAGTAAAAAGATTAGGTTTGAAATTTTTGAAAAGTGAATGATGATGTTTTTGACATGTGAATCCTTTTAAATTTGAATATGAAATCTCATATGCCTATAAATAGATCATTTGAGAGCTTCACATTTACAACACCAAGAGCATACAACATTCATTCAAAACTTTTATTCTCTCTTCTCTAAGTATTGAGCCTTAACCTTTGTTCATTTTGAGAGATATAGTTTGCGCTGTATTGTTTCTATCTCACTCATTGAGGAGTGTATTTTGATAGTCTACCCACTATCAACTGTTGTATTTTTAAGAGGGTGTGTATAACCCTTGTATGTGTAGAAGGTATTCTACACGGGGAATAGTTAAATCACCAAGTGTGAGGTGATTGGAAGTGTAGAGGGTGTTCTACACGGATTCTTTGGAGCGGTGCTGCTCAAAAGTGTAATAGGTTTCTATCTCCACCTAAAGGAGATTGACTAGTGAATTCGGGATCCTCAAGGGGTAGCTTGAGGCGAGGACGTAGGCAGTGGGGCTGAACCTCGTAAAAATACTGAGTTTGCTTTCTCTTACCCTACTCTTTACATTTCTTACTACTTTACATTCTGTTTATATTTTATATTGTGTATTTGATTAATAAGTGTTAATTTTTATAATATAACCCAATTCACCCCCCTCTTGTGTTAGTCATCTGGGCAACAATAGAAATTGAATTGCATCCTTTTCAACATTTTTTTAAGAGCATTCTCATCTGGTTTTGGCTTTTAATTTTTAATTTTTTATAATTTAGCTAAAGTTTATATTCTCTAAAAGTTTTTCCTAAAGTTTATTTATCTTATAAAAACTTGCTGAGAGACATGACCATAATGCATGACCAATTGTTTCCTTAGCTTGCAGACAAATGGGGCATTTAGCATCACTAACAACTTGTCTCCTTAACAGGTTAACCATAGTAGGAAGGGAATTTACACATGCACGCCAACAAAACACCTTCACAGCATTAGTTATCTTCATTGACCAAATTTTCTGCCATAAAGTAGCAAAAGGGCTTTGCTGAGATGAATCTCCTCCGTACTTCTCAAACAGTTGCATACATAAATGGTAAGCACTTTTAACGGTGAACTTACCATCTGGGGTCCCCTTCCATACAAGCTTATCAGAGACAACAAAGGCTACCATTGGAATTTGTAGAATCTAAGCCTAATCCTCTTGAGTGAGGACTTCTTCCACTAGCCTTTTATTCCACCAACCTATCTTAGAGTCAATCAGGTCTGATACTCGGGCATCTTCTGGAAAAGTGCTAATGACATATTGGATTTTATTCGTTGTAGTGTAGGGCAACCATTTATCAGTCCAAATGTGTGTTTGCTGCCCATCTCCAATATGCCAAATAAGACCCTTGTCAAGCAAAGTTTTAGCCTACCACACTCTCCACCAAATATAGGACGGTTTTAGTCCCAAATTTGCTTCAAGGATGGATGAGGAAGGATAGTATTTTGCTTTGAAAATCAAAGCAGGAAGGGAGGAAGGATAGGCTCATATTTGGACAGGCAAATATGAAATTTTCCTGTTTATTCACAACATTTCTCCCGTTGTGAATAAAGCCACACATTCCTACAGTCTGGACTGTCATAATACAGCTTCTCCTACAAATGTGTAAATGAGTCCTGATGTAGATCTTCCATCAAGATCACCAGTTGTATCGGTTTAACCTTTCAAGACTATGTCAGTTCCCCTGTAGTACAAACTTGACGTACCCTTGAGGTACCTGAGAATCCACTTTATTGCTTTCCAGCGTTCTTTCCCTGAATTTGAAAGAACACTACTCACAACTCCCATAGTGTGAGTGATGTCAGGTCTCGTACACACCACAATGTACATAGAACTTCTTACTGTTGAAGAGTAGGAACTGCAACCATTTCTTGAACTTTTCTGACTACCCTTCATCTGTAAAAAGAATATAATCTAATTCCCGATGTGTCTGAAATGGAATCAGCAATCGTCCTCTAGACGATCTGTCATGTTGAAGCTTATTAACTGAAGGATCACCTACCAACTGCACAGATTCTAATGGAAGAGGTAACTGCTCCCTCTGCTCAATATTTGTTCCTCCATTGTCAGCTTCCTCTTCTTCTTCTTTTGGGAGTCTTTCTACTCAGTCTTCGATGCCACAAATTTCGGATGCCTCATCTTCAGCTGCATTGAGGCTAGCACATATTTTTGCACCGGATTTGTATGTAGTGTCACAGATATGTCCACAAGCAACAACCTTCCTTCTTCAGCTTCCAGGTATCATTGCTGAAGATACTCTTGTAACCTTATTGATTAAGGGTTCTCCTGAATATCAAGTTGAGCAGCAAATTGGGTACGTGTCGGACGTCATGGTACCACCAACGTTGGTCTCTATCCTGACACCTCCTACACCCAGATCTTTGAGAAGCTGGAATTTCTCATCCTGAGTGTGCCACAATTACCAGATCTGTAACTTGTGAAGAAATTTTTACAAGGAGTGGCGTGATATAAAGCTATCACCCATTTTGACTCCTAACTTGTACCATATAGGCAAGACTCTTCACCAGTGGAAGGAATTGCACAATCTCCAGGAAGTGCCATATTTCGAGCAATTTTCACCTGGTACCTGCTCTCCAGCTTTTTCCATAGCTGACAAGCATCTGTTTCCTGTGCATCTTCTGCTAGTCCTTTTCTGCCATATTGACTGGTCTTTCATCTTTTTCTTTAATTGACTCGAACAGATCTTGACTATTCAAAAGATCTTCCATCTGGGATCTCCAAAGTGCGTTATTTGTTGCTATCAGCTTGATCATCGCACCCAGGCTTGAATCCTTTACTGATTCGACCTTAACTTGTGCCTTGAATGGCTCTTTCTCAACATTTGGAGTTGAATCTCAATAAATGGAGCTCACCGTTGCATCTAGAACAATGGAAAACCTTGGAAACGAGTCCGGTCTCGCTCCAAAACGATCAAATTTGCACTCAAAATGTGCAAAGCATGAAAATGAAATATTTTCTTGCCATCGCCAAAATATGCTTGACAGAATATTCCCTCTAGCACTGGAATATTCCTACTCTGATGCGTAGGTTAACCGGATCATGAATTAGGCCGAAAATGGGTCTGTATGGATATGGGTCGAATCACCCAAGGAAATTGGGTTGGATCTCGTCTTCAACCTCCAGCTGGCGCGTGCTGCGCGTGGCTGGCGCATGAGGACAAGTCACCGGAAGTCTGCTAACGCGTGCGGTATTTTCCAGTGTCCAGTTGAGACAAAATTTTCACCAGGAAATTTCTTTCGATGTGAGGATTCTAATAGTGTCCTCCAAACTTGATTTCAATCAAGTTTGATTTCAATATGTCGGCTGTGCAATTTGATGAGTTACGTATTTGAGAAGAAGAAGAAACATGATGAAAGGCCGGTGAAGTTGAAGAAAATTGGAATATAGCAGCCGCAAACATTGAATTCTTGCCACCATTAAAGATGTGATTTTATCTTCTTAAACCGACTTCGTTGGCTATAAATATGTGTAAGTTGTGTTGAGTGTGCTGTGCGATGGTGTGGGCGCAGCAATGCAAAAGAGCTACACCATGGGCGTGGGGTGTACTGAAAAAGAGACAAAGAAAGAGATTGTTAAAGTTCTGAGAGAATAGAGAGTCGAGTTGAGAGTGTGTGATCTCCTCCTCTATAATATTCTCTATATTTCACTATTTATTAGTGAAGATTCCTTTCTCTGTGTGGACGTAGATCAAGTTGGCCGAACCACGTTAAGTTTTGGTATCTATCTTGCTTGTGAGTGTCCATCGATCCCAACAAGGATATTCTATGAAAACTCTTCCAATTTCCTGTTGTTCATTGTACAGATTGCCCATCTCATCCTTTACTTGACTAATATGATTCCTCCTTTTATGTTGACTTGCACATTGGTGGAAATACCTTGTATTACAATACCTTGTTGTAGCCAATGGACTTTAGTGCTGCTTCCATTTGATATTCTCTCTTTCCATCTGCTCATTAATCTCTTGCTGAATAGCACAAAAAGCCTCCATGTTGTCAGCCCAAAGATCGTTTTGTATAGCCTCTAGTTCTCTTGTACAGGGTCTTTTTCTTTGCTCCACCTTTTTAGTTTAATCATGCAATACTTCAGCTTCTGGTTTACAGAGTCCATCTCTCGACCCCTACTAGATTGATATGTCTATGCATGTTTTATGACCTCTTGACAGTCCTCATATGATGACCAATGCGCCTCGTATCTTGCTAGTTTCTTAGGGGTGGGCGGGGTAGTTAGGCTTGTGCAGATGTCAATAAGGATTGGAAAATGATCTGATGTGTTTGTTGGTAATAGCTTGACAACCGCCTGTCCATAAGTGGCACTCCATGCACTAGAGGTCACCACCCTATCAAGCCTCTCCTTGGTGAAAGTACCATTTATTCTCCTATTAGACCATGTAAAAGTGTTATTACTGGAGCCCAGATCAAATAATTGACAGAACTGTAAGGTCTCTTGAAAAGCCTCCATATGCCCTTCTCCTCTTGGTTTACCTCCCATTTTCTCTCTATGGAGAAGCAACTCATTAAAGCCACCAGCATAAAGCCACTGCCCATTATGCACCCCAGCCAAAGACTTTAAAATTGAATAACCTTCATGTCGTTTACACACCTCAGGATGTTCATAAAAACACGTAAGCATCCGTTTAGAATTCTGAATAGGATCTTCAACCCACGCGTTTATATGCCTTTGGGAGAAACTGTGAATATAGAGCTTGATATCATCCTTCCACATAAGAGCTAGACCGCCTCCAAACTTCACACCATCAACAAATAAACAATCCTAATATCCCAAGAAGTATTTCAAACATTCAAGTTGACTGTGATGATTCCAAGTTTCAATTAGAAATATACTACTTGGCTTACATTCCTTAACCATATGGTTAAGGTCTCGAACTATCTGGGGGTTGCCAATCCCCCGGCAGTTCTAACTAAGGAGCCTCATGGTTCCCGGCGAGGTTGGGATCCAGCCTTCGCCAATAAATTCAGGATAGAACTCATAAAGGTCCTCCTCCTAGCCCTTGAGTGACCCTCACCACATGACATAACCCCTAAAGCCATCTTCCTCTTCCTCGCTTCCTTGTTCTTTTTGGAATTAGTACTAGAGGAGTCTACAATTTTGCGTAGCTCCCTTTTCCACTTAATCAACGAGTCAGAAGATCCAGTAACATTAGTAACATACTTCACAAATGAATACCTTGCTAAAGGGGAGAGACTCTCTTGAGCAGGTTCCACAAAGATGGATGGAGACATAGCCTTCAAGTCAGTCTTCTCTTCATCGCTAGGATCTGATATTATGGGATATGGCTCTGAGATGATAGGCGTGAGAGTCGACGGGCCACCTGCTCTCTTTGGTTTAGACACAGAACATTCAACACTTATCTCCAGAGGTTGTCCATGCATAACCATTGGGAATTGTTCAGCAATAACCGTTGGGGAAACAAAATTAGGACCCCTTAGGGTCTCTAAGAATTCCACACATGGCAATCTCAAGAGCATTTATTTTGGACTAGCAGTATTTGTTCATCAGTAACTGAAATTAACTGCTCTGACCGCATCCCACCACCAGCAGCCACCCCTTGCTCAGTCATGTTATGGGATGTAGAGGCCTCTCTCACCATGTGAGTGTTTCAAACAATGTTTCCACTAGTGTCCTAATGTCTCTATGAAGAAGGATTCGCCCTCATCCATAGCCTATATGGACTTGGTGTGGTGACTTGAGAGCGTGAAATAGGGCAACCATTAGGGGTGTGTAAAATACGTTCGTAGTGAAAGCAAACCTTAGGTAGACGTTCATATTTGAGGGGTATCCAAAATTTCGTGTCATTCACATGATTGTTCGACGCCTAGCAAGAGGTGCTTTCAGATTCATCATCACTTTCACCCATAAAAAGGGTCCCCAACTAATATCATCTTCAACAACATCCATTTCAAGGACAATTTCAAGAGAAGACTTTATCTTCTTACCAAATTCCCTGTTCATACTCGCAAAGGGCAAATTATGACATTGAATCTAAAGAGGGGACGAATCAAATTAAAGTCTACTAGAAGAGGAAAGTGCGTTCACCGATTCTAGAACAAATAAGGCATTGTCAAAAAACCACGGTCTTTCATCTTGAATCCTATATTTGACAGCATGAGTTATGAAGGAGAGCACGAAAATGTTGTCATCAAGATCCTTGAACACAACAGGCTTTGTCAATCGCCACACCTTGGCCATTGTGGTGGCCACCACTGCCTTAGCCACTCCCCTATCTAACCAAATTTTGCCAATCAAGCACAAATCACTCTTTTCTTCCACCACCTTAATCGAGTCCTTAAATAGTTGAATCACATCACTCTCTTCCTCAGTTAGGTTTAGTTTGGTCCATATTTCCTCAAGGGAATCCATTGGGAGAAAGATAACACCTAATGGTAAACACTTATCTAGAAAATTTGTAAAGCGCACACATAATTGGGAAGGAAGTAGAGAAAACACGAAGGGAAAGAGCAAACTTAACAACAATTACAAAAGTGTTTCGAAATTATCGAAGAACTCAACCGGCTGAGTAATGTCACCGTTTTTTAAGTATTATTTCTCTTAAAAATATGTTAACTTAATTTTTTTTATTTTATAGAACATAGGGACACAGTAGTGACTAAACAGAAGTGTTTCTGAGGAGAGGCCAACTTTTTTTAACATATGACACATTTACGTAAAGTACTAAAGATAGACAAATCTTAATTTCACCAAAAATCATAAAGATATAACTATATATAAAAATAAATCTCAATAATTTGCTACATCATAGAGAGATAAAATTCTAAATACATCCATCATTATATTTTTGCAAGAAATTCTCAACAATTTTTGACGATAATGTTTTACAGAATTATATTCATCTATTATTATTTTTGCAAGGAAATATTTAGAATTTTGTTTTTATAAAACTATAAAATTTGATCTTTTAGAAGTTTATCTTTCATTCTAGTATGTAAACTAGTTTATTAGTTTAATGTAAAATCTATATATTTTGTGTCACATTAAGCATAAATGTTATAATTCAAATCTTAAATAATTTTTCCCTTCTAGATGAAGTCTAGGGGACAAAACTTGTCAAATATATTTTATATAAATCATCACATTTAAATGATTTTCTTGAATTTATTTCACTTAATTTGGAGTCTATATTAAGAAGTCTAAGATTGTATAACAAAATAATTTAAATAAGATTGTATTACAAATGAACAAATTTATTATTTCTCATAAACTTAACTTTAATTGAAGTTAATAGATAAGATATAAAAGTTATACGAAATTTTAGAACTATAGGAAAAAAAATCGGAGACATATGTATGTACATATAATTTTCAGAATTTTTGGAGAGCAAATTAGAATTATAAGTTTTTGGGGCCGGGGATATTATTTTATAAGTATATAATTACGAAAAAAATAGGAGATATATTTTGAATTTAAAAAAAGGGGGGGGGGGATGAGGGGGAACACATAACGTGCATCATCCGACAAAATTTTAACCATTGTTGGTCCAAAAATATCATCAAAAAATTAATACCATTAAAAAATCTAGCATTGAATCACTTATATGTATGGCTCCAAGGCTTTCCTTTCTCTAGCAACCCATGTGGAATCATATCAACCGCTACTTTCTTATCAGAATTCCAGAACTTGCTTTCAAATTCCAGAACTACTTCAGATCTTCTCCCACGGCCCACGTGCTTTCAAATGTTGCAAGGCCACGAGCAGCAAGAAGATCTCAAGCCCTTCCGATATTCTAATGTTGTTAGGAGATCAGCTAATGGGCCGTGGGAGAAGAGGGTAATCTTGTGGACTGCCCAATCCAACAGATGGAGGCCCAATACATAAGAGAGCAGGGCCTCAAGGAGCGGGATCCTAAAGAAAATGACTTGAAGGAGGGCCTAAAAAGTGGCCCACCAGAAATAACCCACAATTCAAATATTAGCAAAAGAGGAACTCGCAGAAAAAGTGAGCTACCAGCAAACCAACAGGTAGTGACTAAATGCCGAAGGGTGGATGAAAGCAGAGCACAAAATGATAGGAAAATGGTAGAGGTTGGGTGCCATCTCCACCGAGCATAATGAAGGCCCTAAGCTGGAACTCTTGTGAGCTTGAGAACCCCCAAGGAGTGAGAGCACTTAGTGATATGCTCAAAAAGGAAGGACCCGTGCTAGTGTTTTTGCAAGAGACTATAATACTAGCTTGCAAAATGCAAGCCATAAAATTCAAGGTAGGTTTTTTATTGTTGTTTGGCGGTGGATAGTGACGAACAGAGCAGAGGACTTGTGTTATTATGGCAGAAGGAAATCGGGACCACGATAACGAGTTACTCAAAGCATCACATAAGTGCATATATTACAAAGGATACCAGTGAAAGGTGGTTGTTCACAGGGTGTATGATCATCCAAAGACGTCGCGCAAGGAGGAAACTTGGAGTCTCATGAGACCTCAAGCAGATGTGGGTCTCACTATGCCTTGCCTTATAATGGGAGATTTCAATGAGCTGTTGAGTAGAGAAGAGAAGGTGGGGGAAGGGAAGAGACTCATGAGACAAATGGTCAAGTCAAGGGCCACAGTTGATGTATGTGGACTGAAAGATATTGGGTTTGAAGGGCTACCATTCACGTGGTGTAATCGAAGAGAACCTTAGGCAAGATAAGTGAATGGCTGGACAGAGGTCTAGCCAAATGGATGTGGGGTCAAAAATTCCCATCGGCAAAGGTAGTGCACGGACAGGCGGCACATTCAAATCACCTCCCAATAATTCTGCATCTGATGGGCCTAAACATCCAAAACAGGAAGAGACTGAGATTATACCGCTTTGAAGCAATGTGGATAGGGTCCCAGGAATGTGGTCAGATCATTGAAAACAATTGGAAGAGAACCACAGAGAGACCTACTTTGGACACCATTATCAATAGGACATCTCAATGAAGTAAAGAGCTCTCAGTGTGGAATCATGATGTGTTTGGTAATGAAAATAAGCAGATAACCAGAGCTAGAGGACAAATTCAATTTTTCCAAATAGATGATCCTAAGAACTTTGAGGATGGGGGAACATCAAAATGCTCGGGTTGAGTTGCAAAGCTAGCTGGCGCGAGAGGAGATCATGTGGCGCCAAAGGTCCAAATCGTTGTGGCTACAATAGAGAGACCGCAACACCAAATTCTTTCACCATAAAGCATCGCAATGGCGAAAGAAAAATTATATTGAAGGAATCATGGACAAGAGTGGCAGATGGAAAGTTGATGATTAACGGGACAAAGTGATTCTGGATTATTTTGAGAACATCTATTCCTCTTCTTTACAACACGCTAGAGGGGCCACAATATGAGTTGTTTGAAGGGTTTGGCGAGGCGTGTTAGTGAGGAAATGAACCAGGATCTTATCAAGGAATTTGAGGCTCATGAAGTATTTACGGCACTTCATCATATGCACCCATCGAACGCCCCTAACCCCGATGGTATGGCACGACTTTTCTGTCAACATTATTGGCTGTTGATGGGTAGCACAGTGACCTCTGTTGTGTTAGAGGTACTCAACGTAGGTAAGTTCCCTAGTTTCCTCAACCATAAATATATAACGTCAATACCAAAGAAAGTTAAACCTGCTAAAGTAGCAGACTTCCATCCTATAAGTCTCTGTGATATTGTTCATAAATTGATGGCCAAAGTCCTAGCAAGTCAACTCAAGATAGTGCTCCCTCAACTCATCTCAGAATCTCAAAGTGCCTTTGTACTAGGACGGCTTATTCTAGATAGAATTTTGGGTGCCTATGAAGTTGTTCATTTCTTAAAACGGAAAAGATGTGGGAAGATGGGCTTCATTTTGTTGGAATTCAACAGTCAAACAGATAAACACTTGGCAGCAGATCAAATGGATTGTTGATGAACATATGTTTGTAGCTGATGAAGTTACGTATTCTTCAAGAAGAAGAAAGCTATGGTCAGTGGAGATAAAGGATACGTGGAGGGACAGCTATTACAAGGATCAACCGCACACGTTGATGAAGTTGGATGCTTCTTGAAGATGATCACCGACTTTGTTCACCTATAAATATATGTGTGGGCATGGGTATGTGCGGTGGTCTGTGTAAGCACCGGTGCAAGGGTGCACCATAAGGGGCGTGGGTGTGCTGTAAAAGAGAGAAAGAGAGAGCTGGTTGAGTTTTAAGAGAAGTGAGAGTTGAGTAGAGTGATGAATGATCTTTCTCCTCTAAAATCTTCTCTATAATCCACTATTTATTAGTAAAATTCTTTCTTTGTGTGGACGTAGGCAATTTTGGCTGAATCACATTAAATTCCGGTCTCTATATTATTTGTGAGCTTCCGCTGATCCCAACAAGTGGTATTAGAGCTGGTGAGAGGCCAAAATTGTAAATTTTCGAAGAAACCCATTTTTCAAAGTTGTTCGAAATAAAGTTTGGAGGGTACCACTGGATTTCTCACGAAGAGAAAAAATTTTGGTAAAAATTTCGTGTCGAAAGGATCTCGAGAAACGCCACACGCGTCGAGATAGTTCCGGTGAGTAACTACACGCACCGGTCATGCTCCCCACGCTCGAGCCAGAGGTTGAAGACGAGAACCGACCCGTTTGAGCCGGGTGGTCTGATCCATAACCGCTGCGCTTGACTCGTCCACAGCACTACACCGGACGAGAATATTCCAGCGAGAATATTTCGACGATAGCAAATAATATTCCGATGACCCTATTTAATCCGATCGGTGGCCGGTAGAGGAATATTTCGGCTAGGGTAGGGAATATTCCATTTCTGAAGGAGAATTTTTTGGTTCTCATATTTTATATGTTTTGGGCTCAATTTTGATCGTTTTGGAACGAGACTAGAGTCGTTTCCAAGGTTTTTCACCATTCGAGACGCAACGGTGAGCTCCTTTTGTTGAGATTCAGCTCCAAATGTTGAGAAAGAGCCATTCAAAGCACAAGTTAAGGTCAAATCAGTGGGAGATTAAGGCCTGGGCGTGATGATCGAGCCGAAAGCAACAAGTTACGCACTATGGAGATCCCAGATGGAAGATCTTCTGAATAGTGAAAGTATGTTAGAGCATACTGAAGAAAAAGGCGAAAGACCAGTCGATGTGGTAGAAAATGACTAGATGAAGATGAACAGGAAATAGATAAGAGGGGGGCAAAAGCTGGAGAGCAAGTACCAGGTGAAAACTGCTTGGAATAAGGCATGATAAGCCTTGTCAAGTGACATATGTGTGTGGCCAAAGCATACCAATGGGTTCCAGACAGCTGAGAATGGAATAGGAGTAAAAGTAGAGGTAGATCCCAGAATTGCGATGGTCAGTGAAAGGAAAAGTACTTTTACTGTGGTATAGAGGGCTACTTCACTTCAAAATGCTAGAAGCTACAACGGTAGATGAACCAGTTCAGCAGTCAGGCAAAGTAGGAAGAAGGTCAAGTCTCAGTGACACTTCCTAGAGTTTGTGTATTTCCTTCCATCGGTGAAGAATCTTGCCTATATGGTACAAGTTAGGAGTTAGAATGGGTGATAGCCTTGTATCACATCACTCCTTGTAAAGATTTCTTCACAAGTTACAGATCTGGTGACTATGGCATAGTTAGGATGAGAAATTGAAGTTTCTCAAAAATCGTGGGTATATGAGATGTCAGGATAAAGACCAATGTTGATGGTACCAGGACATCCGACACATACCCAATCTGCAGCTCAACCTGATATCTAGGAAAACCCTTAATCAACAGGGTTACGAGAGTATTTTCAGCAATGATACCTGAAAGCTGAAGGAGTAATGGTTATTGCTCGTGGACATATCTGAGGCATTACTTACAAATCTAGTGCAAAGATATGTGTCTAGCCTCAATGCAGATGAAGATGAGGCATCCAAAATTTGTGGCACCAGAGATTTGGTCAGAGATTTGGCCACATGGGGGAGAAAGGGTTGTTCACGCTGGCAAAGAAAGCGTTTATTGCAATAAACAAAAATATTGTACTCAACTATTGTGAATTCTGTTTGTTTGGAAAACAACACAAAGTTTCATTCCAGCTAGAAGAAATATCAGAGTTATTGAGCTTGGTGTACTCTGATGTTTGCGGTCCTTCTAAAGTTGAAGAACTGGGCAGTAACAAATACATTGTTACTATGTTGATGATGCTTCACATAAGGTGTAGGTGTTTCTCTTGAAGATGAAGGATCAAGTCGTTGATTAGCTTCCACACCATGGTAGAAAGAGAAACAGACAAAAGGCTGAAATGCCTTTGAATAGAAAATGTAGAAAGACTGACCTCTACAGCCCACAGCACAATGATGTGACCATTGTGGAAAGAACTAGATGCACGATGAGAATAGCTAAGTTGCCTATGCCATTCTAATTGAAGCAATACGAGCAGCCTGTTACCTGATTAACCGGAACACCATCAATTTCTTTGAAATTTGAAGTCCTAGAGATGGTGTGGTCAGACTGTAAGATAACGTACTCTAATCAGAGAGTATTTGAGTGCAAAGCATTTGCATGTGTATCCAAGGAGAAAAATACATAAGCTTGGTGTCAAATCCACTTTATAGGCTATGAAGATGAGGAATTTGGATACAGGTTATGGGATCCTGAAGCAAAGAAGGTTCTTCTAAATAGTCACTAATCCCCTACCACCGTAATCTGCCTGAAACACTAAAGATAGGCAGGAAGACTCTGAGAAGAAGAAGAGGAAGCTGACAGTGGAGGAACAAGCATTGAGCAGGGGAGCAGTTACCTTCTCCATCAGAACCTGCACAATTGGCAGGTGATCCTCCCGTTAATGAGCTTCAAACGGATAGATCGTCTAGAAGACGATGGTTGATTCCATATCAGAGATATCCGGAATCAGATTATTTTCTTCTTACAGATGAGGGGGAGCCAGAAAAAAGTTCAAGAGATGACTACAGTTCCTACTTTTCAACAGTAGGAAGTCCTATGTACACTGTAGTGTGTATGAGACCTGACATCACTCACACTAAGAGAGTTGTGAGTAGTGTTCTTTCAAATTCAGGAAAAGAACACTTGAGAACAATAAAGTGGATTCTCAGGTACCGCAAGGGTATGTCATCTTAGTACTATGGGAGAGCTGACCCAGTCTTGGAAGGTTAAGTTGGTATGGCTGGTGATCTTGATGGATGATCTACATCAAGATTCATTTACACATTTGCAGAGGGAGCTATATCATGATAGTCCAAACTGCAGGCATGTGTGGCTTTATTCACAATGGGAGAGATGTTGTGGCTAAAGCGGTTTCTCCAAGAGACAGGAATCAGCCAGTGAGTACAAAGTGCATTGTGATAGTCAAAGAGTTCCTGACTTGAGTCATAATATGCTTCGCTATCTTGAGATATGTGAGGTAGTGGATCAGTAGCTATTGAAGCTTGTGAATATCCATAGGAAAGAGAATCTAGCGACATGCTAACAAAGGTAGTCTCACAAGAGTTATGTGGAGACATAACTGGATTAGACACCTTGAACCGAAAGATGTCAGGACATCCTCCGTTTGGTGTTGAGGAGGAGAATTGTTGGAATTTAACAGTCAAACGGATAAAAACTTGGCAGCAGATCAAATGGATTGTTGATGAACACATGTTTGTAGCTGATGAAGTTATGTATTCTTCAAGAAGAAAGCTATGGCCGGTGGAGATAAAGGATACGTGGAGGGACACCTGTTACAAGGATCAACCGCACAATTTGATGAAGCTGGATGTTTTTTGAAGATGATCACCGACTTTGTTCACCTACAAATATATGTGTGGGCATGTGTATGTGCTGTACGGTGGTGTGTGTAAGCACCGGTGCAAGGGTGCACCATCAGGGACGTGGGTGTGCTGTAAAAGAGAGAGCTGGTTGAGCTCTAAGAGAAGTGAGAGTCGAGTAGAGTGATGAGTGATCTTTCTCCTCTAAAAATATTCTCTCTAATCCACTATTTATTAGTGAAATTCTTTCTCTGTTTGGACGTAGGGAATTTTGGCCGAACCACGTTAAATTCAGATCTCTATATTATTTGTGAGTTTCCACTGATCCCAACACATTTCACTCAAGCTTGATATGAGCAAGGCGTGTGACCGTGTCAAGTGGCTTTTCTTGGAAAGAACCATGCTAAAGTTAGGCTTCAATGAGAAGTGTGTTCAGATGATAATGTGGTGTGTACAGTCTATAACTTTTTCAGTCCTCATCAATGGCAACTCCACATGTCTTTTCTTGCCCTCAAGAGGTTTGAAGCAAAGTGATCCCTTGTCACTTTACCTCTTCCTCCTATGCACCAAAAGTTTCATCTATTCGTTACATGGGATAACTACTAACCGCATCGTGACATGAATCAAGATATGCTGAGGAGCCCCTAGGTTAAACCACCTCCTTTTCACGGATGATAGTGTGTTGTTCAAGAAGGCCATAGTACAAGAATGCAAAAATATTCAGAAGCTACTGGAGGAATATGAGAGTGTCTCGAACAAAGGGTGAATCGTGAGAAAATGACAATGACATTTAGTAGAAATGTAAGTTGGGCGGTGAAACAGCAAATTCTCAATTTTTGGGAGGTCCAAAGGCCTTGTAGTTTTGATAAATATTTGGGGTTGTCGCCCATAATAGGGAGGGCGCTGGACGAGAGGTTTTTTCCGACATTAAACAAAAGGTTTGGCTAAAAGTCCATAATTAAAAGAGAAGTGCTTATCAAGGCGGTGGATCTCTCGATTATGACATTATCCATGAGTTGTTTCAAACCATCTGGATCAATGTGTGCAGAATTAGAGAAACATATGGCCAATTTTCTGTCAGCGAAAAAAACTTCATTATCTGTTAAGCCTTCTGCCAGTTTTCCATAAAAAAATCCCATCAGTTCTTCTCTTGATTTTAACTACTAGTCTACAACAACATTGCCAGTCATGCTTGGAACATTGGAAAGCAATTTTGGGAGAGGGTACTTATAAAAAAATTCAAAAGGAGAATTATTAGTAGAGCAAACCCACAGTGGGTTTGGTCCGATATCGGGTTCATCATTCTGGTTTGATACCAATTTTGGTCCAGCTTGATACCACTTCCATTTTATTCAAAACTAATCAAAATCGGTCCAGTTTCGATTTTCATTTTTCCAACATTGGACTTCATTCTATATACATGTATATTAATTTTTATATTGTATAAAATATTTTTATATAATTTTTTAGCTTGTAACTACATGTATTCTGAGACATGAGTACTAAGATCGATCTAGCACTAGCTAGAACGGAAGCTCGCTAGATCAATTAGGAGTTTTCCAATGCTACAGTAATTTTAACTCATGTTACGTTTGTTGGGTAAATATAGCTAGTCAAAGATCGAAGGTTATCCATTCCTTCTAATTATTAAGTTTTGAAAACTGATAAATCTACAGTTAATCTAAAACTATGTTAACGTTGCCGTGAGTTTGAAAAGAATATCCTAGTTGTAACACTCCTTTATTAATTAGCATCTTCAGTACGGCCACATATGTTGCTTCAAGTCTTCTGATTCTACTTACAAAATTATCATCTTTGCAGAGTTCGGAGAGGCAACTACCACTCTATTTTCTTTCCCTTTTTTGTATTCAAATTACGAAGTCATTACTTCACCTGACCCGGGCCATCGGCATTTGACTATATCTAGCTAACAAATTATGGCTTGGAGAAATCAAGTAGAAAAAAAAAAAAAAAAAGACTCATCACTTCTTGCATGATGAAGTGTTTGAAACTTGGAAGGCCGCCTATATGTGGAAGTATAATATGAACTGAAAAGATTATCTCTATGTCGATATATAGAATATGCATCGGGCAATCAATGCGTAGTTCATAATTTTGATACTGCCCAATGCATTTTGATCTCAATGCATCAAATGCAGCAATATCAGTAAAGAAATGTACAACGTCATTTACTTCTTTCTAAAATATATATATAAAGCATTTTTATTTCTTTCTAAGCAAAATAAGGTAATATTTTTGGTTTGGCTTGTACGAAATTTATTTTCGACAGCAGCAATTATTGCTAGTGAAATACCGTATTATGTAATTTAGTACAAATAACATATTTGAAGTTGAAGCTTCAATCACATAACCGTATATATCAATGATTCTTTAGTCTTCAGGTAGGAGTATGGGTATGGGATGAATAAGCAATGCTAAAACACTTCCTTAGTTTCACGGTCTTCAATTCCATGCCCATCTCCGTGCTGGTACATGCATTGGGACACTCTTGCACTGTTCATTCAGATTTCAATAAAAGTTTCACCCAAGGAAAGAAGTTGCAATTCCACGTTCTTCATTAATCTTTTTCCATGTTGCACTAATGAAACATCTTATGAACTCATGAGCATCTTTCTCACTAGCACCAATATCGTTCATGTAACATTGTATTGATTTAGGATTATCACCCCTATCTATCTCATCCTGATTTTCAAAATACATAAATAAATATAAGAACATGTTATCCCATTTTAATGTAAAATTTAATGAAAATTTCATGCTTAAAGCTTAGGAAAAAATGGTTTGCAAACCGTAGATGTTCCGAGATCATATGATAGTCGCACAAACAATGATATCCAACAAATTATAAGTGGATTCTCTTCGGCCAATAAATCCAAGGCTTCCTTTGGTATGTGATTCGTAACAAGAAAATAAGAATGCACCAGTATATTTGATCCTGCTATTGTCATCCATGCATTTCTTAAGTATTCTAGAAGGCTTGGTGTATATCTTTTGTGGTACCAATTTGCCTCCAACAAATAAGATCTACATAAATCCGCCCACTATACCATTTATGGTGGATCAACAAAACAAAAGAGTTAATATTTTACATAATCAATGTTAGAGTAGTAAATAATGATACATATATGAGTAATTAATGGCCATACCAGCCTTTTTAGGTATGGAACACTGTTGAATCCTTTTTCCTTGGGAATGTTCAAAGCTATTTCGTTAGTTGAGTTGTAGAGGGAAAGAAAACATATCTGCATATAATGAGGAAGTCGTTCCATTGCATTGATATCCCATCTAAATTACAAAGATTACACTTAAGTACTTGCATAAAAGATGAGCTATATATGAAGCTAATTTTGAGGCTTATTGCTACCAATACAAACCTCTCAATAAAATCTGTGAATAGCTTAAGTTCATCCAAAGTGCCATATACATCATACGCATCATCTACGGTTGTAATCAATGCATAGAGCCTTGTTACCATTCTCCTTGTATACCCAAATTGAGGTTCAAATGATGCTCCCACTGTCCATAAGAAACTCTCCACCACCCTATCCCTCGCAAAGCTCAATTCTCCAAGGCCAATGCTTTTCCACCACCTTTGTTTGAGCCAAAGAAATAATATCAGTTTAAAATTGTAGTTGCACAATTTTTTAACTTTCTAATCATATATATATATATTAAGTAAATGCCCTTGTATCCAAATTACAAAATGAGAATAAACATGTTTTTTAATTACCTCGATACTGCTTTTAGATCTTCTTGGTGGATTGCTTGTACCATGTTGAAATCCAATCTTGCAAACTCATGCAAGGTAGGGTTTATATGTTCTCTAATACTATATACATCAATGAACCACCTTGCTTCCACCCTTATCATTCTCCAATGCAAGGGAAGATCTAGAGCATGGATCACCATTGTATGAAGATTTTGATCTTTGCTTTTCTCCAAATAGTCTTTGAGATGTTTGGTTGCAAAATGTCTTGCTTCCTCCAAGATGCTTTCACCTTCTATCAAGCGGAAGGAGGCTTCGTACAAAGACAACACTTCTTCAGTATCATTACAAAGACATTCTTTGAACTCTCCATTTTCATTGGTGAAACTCTTGAAAGTCTCTGTAATCAATACAACTCTCCAACTATTAAATATATTCAACATTTATTTCTTAATATTTCACAAAGCATTCGGTAGTATATTGTTTACCTTGAGGTACTTTAAATTTGTGTTGTCTTAGCAGTCTAAATTAGCTGTAGCATATAAATTGATCTGCTTTTTGCACACATGATCACCGCTATGATGAGTATTGTATATATTTTCCAATATTCTCCTTATTTCATCTTGAAAATGGTAAGATACTCCAAGTCTTTGCAAGACATCAATCAGTTTGAGTTGCTCTAAAGGATCCATGACTACTTTGTGAAACATCATTGTAACTTCTCTCGTCAACTTATCAACTTTTTAGGTGAATGACTCTGTGAGACCCCGCATTTTTACATACCTTTAATTTACTCATATTTTGTTATTGGATATTTTAATTTATTTTAATAAATTAAATTGTTATCTCACAAATTTTATTTCGGGTACATTTTATTCATAATTAGAGTTAGTTATTTGTGAGATCTACGATTTTAATATTTATAATTATTTAAAGATTATTATTGGTTTTATCATTTGGATTGTTATCGATATTATTTTGATTTAGTGGTTTTGATTTTATTATAGTTATAAGCTTTTGTGAGATTCTTGAATAATAGTGCTTTTAATTATTGTAATTAATTGTTGCTACTGGTCTTTCCATCTGAAATGATATATTCAGTATTTTTAGTTTTAATTATTATAAAATATGGTTTGAATTGCCGAACTTTTATTAATAAGTATTAATTCTATTTTATTTGACATTATCTGATCTATTGATTTTAAATTTATTAAATTCTTAAGTCTTATTATGTTTATTCTATTTTGGTTGGGAAGCTTTTGAATAGCTCCAAAAATACTATGTTATGCAGGATTATTTTATTAACTTGATTTTAGTTATTTGAAATAATACGAGATTTTAAACGTGCTTTAAATATCTGATTTAAATGTATGGATCTATTCCTTTTAAATAATTAAATAAAGTTCATCATTTTAAGTATTGATGAAAAATATTATGTTGAAAAATAAAATAAGTTGAAATAATATTTTATTTAATTAGTTTGAGAATTTTAAGTTAAGTTGATGTTATACGCTTTCAAATCAGTGTTTTAAATTCATCTGTTGTTCGTTTGAAGACCTAAAAGCGTCGGGCCTATAAATAGCGCGAAAAGGGTCGAACCCTCTCATTTTTCCCTCTCCCTTTTCCTTTTCTCTCTCTCCTCTCTCTTTTCTCTCCCACGTGCTACAGTAACCGTGGGAGGAGCAGTCCGGTTTTTAGCCCGTGGCGGTGCCACCCCCGGCCGCCTAGCCTCACCTCTGGCCCCACCTGAACCGCCACCCTCCGGCGAGTCCAACCCCACCGGTGGTGTTGACCACAGCAGCCCCACGTCCCACCGGCAGCCCCAAACTCGAGAGGCGTTTAATCCTCTACGCCGCACCCTTCGCCGCCCATATCTCCGCCACCAGCCACCGTACCATGACACCACCCCCGCCATTTGATCCGCCACCCATAGATGACCTACCATAAGAAATCTTAGCCCCAACAGAGCACCCACTCTCTCTCTCCTCCCTTGGAACCGAAATGGGTCTCCAAATGAGCTTTTCGTCGCTGCGCCGCCGTCCAGCCACCGTGGCTCTCACCACCACCTCCAAAAGCTTCCCCTACCTCAGTTTATCACACCCCTAAAATAGTTTTCCCATCCATGGTCGCACCTCCCTTGTACGGGGGAAAATCCGAAAATGAGCCTCTACCATTTTGAGCTAGATCCGTTGCCTTCCGGTGGTTGCACCGCCTCACCGACACCGCCACGAGATTCCCCATCCTCCAAGGAGAATTCCCCTGAATTTTGGTGTCGAACGGAGTACCCGAACCCAACCCGTCACTTCACCGTGCCTGGAGATGAATAGTACACAATTTACCCGCTTGGGATCGGGGATCACCGCGATGTTCGATTGGCATCTGTTTATGCACTGTAAGTAACAGATATTTGTTTGACTGTCTGATTGACTGTTTGATTGACTGTTAATCTCTGTTTTGTTTGCTTGATGTGTGTGTTAGTGATGATGAGTAATTTGAGAGTAGATTGGTTGGGCCTGAGGCCATTTAATGGAGATTGAGATTATTCCGAGTCAATCTTCCTGTGGTTGAATACTGGGTGAATGGTAATTGTTGACTGTATAATGTTTTGGTTGGATGACTCTAGTATTTTAGTGATTATTGGAGATAAAATGTTTTGGGTTGGACGACTCGACTATTTTAATGATTATTTGTGGTAAAATGATCTGATTGAACGATTCGGATATTTTAGTGATTATTGGTGATAAGACGATCTGATTGGGTAATTCGATTATTTTAATGATTATTAGTGATAAAAAGATTTGGTGGAATGACTCCATTACTTTTTAGTAACTACCGATGTGTGTTCTTGGATTCCCTTGATGTATAGATTGAGAAATATTTGGGAATAGAGAAAATAGTATATGAGGATCATCTGCTGAAGAGAATAACTATACATGCAATGTAAATGTGGTGATTAATGATTGGTTATGATATGGTTATTAAGTTATGAGAAGATCTTAAGAAAATATGCGTGTTTTGGGTAAAGAGAAAGGAGAAGAAAAGTTAGGTTTGACCCCGTTATAAGTTGCGTCCTTAACCCCTATGAGATAGTGTTGGTTGGATGTGATGTGATTTAAGGTCTTGACTATATCTTCATTGGAATATGTACAATGTGTGAGATAGAAGATAAATTAAATATGAGTGTCTGTTCATATGTTAATATATATGAGATATGTTTTGTGAATGTATGATCATATGTTTCAGGACTCACATGTTTTGCATAAGAAGTCACATGTCACATGCATGAGCACGAAAAGCATGTTTTGAGTCAAGCATGTTTTTAAGAAAAAGAAAAGAAAAGATTGAGTTTTTGAAAGAAAAGAAAAGAAGTAAAGTTTTATAAGAACCCCAAAGGCTGGGATGAGGTAGTGCCCCAGTGGAACTCCCTGTCCACTCAGGAGTGTTTAAAATCAAGTGGAAGCCCCTGGGTCGACGAAGAACAGTCGGCGGACTATGTATGGCTCCAAAAGGTGACCGCAGCGCGGTAGCACCTAACGCTGGTGGGTGCCAAGGACGGATAAGGTGTAAGGACCTGCCGTTTTATAAGTTATATGACGCACTCACTTTAAGGTGATGCGGTAACCAGCAGGGAACACGCGGTGCTTAGGGGAGCCATGTTGTGTCCCATATATGCAAAGTGATAAGTCATGACAAGAAAGGCTTTCGAGCCATAAGAAAAGATATGATATGATAAGTGGCGCCTAAGATAAGAAAAGACGAAAAGCATTTTTGAAAAGATGACTTTCGAAAAGAAGTTCAAACAGTACATATGAAAGAAGTCAAGTTATATGCATATGAAAGAAGTCAAGTTATATGAAAGCATTTTTATGAAAAGCAAGTACATGAAGCAAAGCATTGAAAAATGTCAAGGATTACGAATGTTTTTACATGAAAGTGCATGTGCATAAGTCATGTTGCAAGTCTCATATTCATGGTACATGCACCCATTGAGTTTACTGGTATATGCTGATGATGTTCTGTTATGTGAAATGATTGTATGTTGTTTGTTGTCTGTTGCTTACTGGGATTCACATCTCACCACGGTGGATCGCGCCCACCTTACGGTCCCCCATTTTACGGGATCGTAGTTTGTGATTGCAGAAAACGAATTTGGCTCAAGATACAGACTTCACAGGAAAGGAAATTTGTTGAGAGGATGAAGATCGAGATTATGATCTCGAAAGCAGTATTTGTTTATCTTTTTCTTTTGAAAGACTGTATAATCCCCTGTTGAAGAAATTGTTTTAAATTGATTTGTAATTTTTAAAGAATCTCTGGTACTAGAACGACTGACTTTTATTCATTTCCCGCTGCGAATATTTATTGTACACTTGGTGCATGCTTCACACACTCTTCAAACACTGTTCGATGGGATGATTGATCCATGAGATGATCGTCTTGATGTCGTGAGTCCTTCTAAATCCCAGGGGGGATTCGTGGGCGTCACAGACTCCCCCTGCCAAACCAATTTTGTTATTATTTGAATCACCAGTAATCTAGCAAAAAATAGAAAAACTATGTACATGACAAAAAATGATGGAAAACTGAATATATAAAAAACTATGTCCAAGTGCCATCATGCAGTTATTTGGAAAAAAATGAATAAATACATGACCCACATGAAAAAATATTAATTTTTAATGGTGGACTCCACTATTCTTTAAAGTGACTGTACAATACCTGTGCACTCCATGATTGTGAACATAATTTACCACATATTCACTTCTTAATGATTGGATGAAATCATAATGCCAGATGGTAGGATGGTAATTTGTTGATCGTCGAACAATAGTAGCATCAAGACTTGAGTTTTCTTTTCCTATAATCGGGACAAGTGTTTTAGATGGAAACATAGTAGAGGGTTTGGAATTTCGGAATGAATCAAGAACAGTTTAAACACATTGAGTAGGCCATTTGTAAAACTTTGGGTTTTTGATTAATGAAATGGGTTAAGCTGTGGACATGTGATTCACTTATATGCTTGTGTAGACACACATATATAGTCCTCGGGTGGGCATCGTCTCTATTGCCACGGTATAAAAGACACTTTAATAGGATTTAAAAGGTTTCCTGTTCATGGAGACAAATTCGGATGCTAAACTAAGGGTTGTCAGCTATATATTGGTTGGCTACCAAAGATCATGTTTTAAAAGTAGCACCCCCAAATGGGAATGTGGTTGTTTGAGAGAAATTCTCGACATACTGAATTGAGACAGGTGGCATAGATCAGTTATGAGGGCCCAATTAAGACAAAATATGGGAGATGAGGGCAGCGGTGATGTGCAAAGTCCAGGGGCGGCTCAATATATTTTGTGGCTTTAGATGATCATTAAGTATATTATATTTTAATTTAAAAATAATAATAATATTTAAATATTAAATAATAAAATTTTGTTTGAATATTTTGAGATGCAAATATAATATACTTATTTATAGCTTAAATACTTACTTTTATTTTAAGTAATATATTTTTCTTTTAATACTTGATTTTGAAAATAAATAAAGCTATCAACATCAAAATACATATGATTTTGATACTTTTTTCTCATTTTACTATAGTTTAAAGATTTTGTATATTTTGAATAAATTATTTTTAAATAAAATTATTTATTTATTTATCAATATTTTCATCTTTTAGACAAAATGTGGGGGTTTGCTCAAAGGAGGGGGCCTTAGGCGGTGGCCTGGTTGGCTACCCCTTTGAGCCGACCCTGGCAAAGTGTAAAGCTGATATACCTCAACATGAGGTAAGACAAAGGATTTGTCACCCAAAATCAAAATCAATAAAACAAGAAGAGGCATCAATCATATCAAGATAAAAACAGAAGAGTTAAAGAGGTCGGTAGCTTGGGCGAAGGGCGAGATACGAGCCTTAGGTGAGCAACGGTCAAGGAAAAGATCCATAATACTGATGTAAGGTCTTTCCAAATAACACTGAAGTATTCAAAAGGAGGGTGATAAGTGTAATTTTCACATGAATTTTATTTCTCGTTGTGAAGTAAAGTCATGTGCCGTGCCCCAATTAAAGTCCATGTGCGGTTGTGCATGAATGGAGGGCCGAAGTGAAGATGAAGATCCGCATGAAGTAACACCAGCCTATCAAAATGTCATGCGGCGCTCCTTAATTCATCAATATATATATATATATATGTCATCTTCCAAAATTGAAAGAGTCGTGCCCCAATAGAACTTTATCATGTGGATATTCTCAATTGATTTAAACATGCGGTCCCTCTCCTTTTTGCTAAAAGTGAATGTGAGTCAAAGGAAAATCTCTATGGATAATTAGGTGTGGCCCAGTATTGTAAGTGATTTTCTCAATCCTTTAAAGTCCCATGCAGTGTCTTCTTTGTTCCAACGTGCGGGCCCATCTCCTATTTGCTAATTGAATCTATTCTCTTATGAAGTGCCGTGCCACAATTTGAAAGAGGCGTGGAGTTTTTAAGCTCAACAAGAAAATGAATTGCATGTGTGGACTGTTGGAAATATTTTCAAAATAATATATTATTGTTATAAAACTAGAATAAAAACTATTATTGCAAGAGAAAATATTTAAAACATTTTATTTCTCAAGAACTGAATTTTTCATTTTCCTTTCTTTCATTCTTTCTCTCATCTTTCTTTCTTTCTTTTCTTTTCTTCACTCTTCTGCTTGTTTCGTTGTACAAAACTGAACAAAAATATTCGTATTTATAAGCATAAATTATTGTGCAAGTTACTGTACAAATTCATAAAATCCAATAGCGGTGGGGGAGGAATCACGTGAACGCTTGAGGGAGGGGGTCATTCATTGCCCCCTCCATAATTGCTTTATAACACTCCCCCTTGAATGACCACCCATAAAAAATCTG
This sequence comes from Platycarya strobilacea, assembly GCA_036898215.1. NCBI lineage: Eukaryota > Viridiplantae > Streptophyta > Magnoliopsida > Fagales > Juglandaceae > Platycarya > Platycarya strobilacea. The sequence goes on along the minus strand of CM072557.1, from coordinate 33,407,282 downwards.
CCTCATTAAAACCTTGCCAAGAAAAAATCCAGTGGAAAAAAAAATCAATGGCAAAGGAAAAAGAGTACAGTATTCTTATATACCTCCAAGTACTTTAAAATTGCCTCATTAAAATCTTGCAGAGGAAAACCCTGTGGGACAAAACTTTAGCGAAAGAAAAAGAGTGCATGACTACAGGTCTTTAAGTCTTCACATTCTAATATTCTGCACAATTTTTTTGAATGTCGTAGTTAGTAATGCCTTCATGAATAAATCTGCCAGATTATCATTTGATCATATCTACATGACATCAATTTCACATTTCTCTTGGAGTTCATAAGTATAAAAGAATTTAGGTGAAATATGTTTGGTTCTGTCACCTTTGATATATTCTTCTCTGATTTGAGTGATACATGCAGTATTATCTTCATATAAAATTGTTAGGCTATCATTGATCATGGGGAGACTACACTTTTCTTGGATATGTTGGATTACTGATCTCAGCCAAATACACTCTCGACTTGCTTTATGAATTGCAATGATCTCTGAGTGATTTGAAGATGTAGCAGATAGTGTCTGCTTAACCGATCTCCATGATATGACAATATCTTCATAAGTAAATAAATATACAGTTTGAAATCTACTTCTATGTGAATCTGAAAGATAACCTGCATCTACATACCCAATCAATTGTGGACTTGATCCACATTGATAAAATAATCTCATATCAACCATACCATGAAGGTAACGAAGGACATGTTTAATCCCATTCCAATGCTTTTGAGTTGATGCAGAACTATATCTTGCAAGCAGATTAACTGAAAATGTAATATCAAGCGGAGTGCAATTTGCAAGATACATCAAAGTTCTAATTGCACTAAGATATGGTACTTCAGGATTAAGAATTTCTTCATCGTCATCACAAGGACGGAATGGATCATTCTTCACATCAAGTGTTTGAACAATCATTAGAGTACTCAAGGGATGAGCTTTGTCCATATAAAAGTGCTTTAGAGCTTTCTCTGTATACATGGACTGATGAATAAAAATTCTATTTGACAAGTGCTCAAGCTGCAGGCCGATATAAAGTTTTGTTTGTCCAAGATATTTCATTTCAAATTCATTCTTTAAATATGAAGCAGTTCTTGAGATCTCTTCAGGAGTTCCCACAATATTTAAGTCATCAACATAAACCAGAATAATGGCAAATCCAGATTCTGTTTTCTTAATAAAAACACATGGGCATATAGAATTATCTCAAATCCTTCTTTTAAAAGATATTCACTTAGGCGATTATACCACATACGTCTGGATTGCTTCAACTCATATAAAGATCTTTGTAGTCTGATAGAGTACATATTTATAAATGTACTTGTAGATGCTTCAGGCATTTTATATCCTTCAGGAATTTTCATATATATATATATCATGGTCTAAGGATCCATATAAATATGCAGTGACCACGTCCATCAACCGCATTTCTAATCTTTTTGTAACAACCAGCCTAATTAAAAATCTAAATATGATTGCATCCATAACGGGAAAATATGTTTATTCATAATCAATCACAGGTTTCTGCAAGAAAGCTTGTGCGACAAGCGGTGCTTTGTACCACACAATTCCATTTTTCTCATTGTGTTTTCGTACAAATACTCACTTATATCCAACAGGCACACCCTTTGGTGTTTGGACAATGGGTCTAAATACTTCTTGCTTTGCTAGCGAATTTAATTTAGCTTCAATAGCTGTTTTCCATTTTGGCCAATCATTTCTAAGTCGACAATCTTCGACGGTTTTTGGCCCACTTTCTTCATTACTTCTGGTAATGTCGAGGGCCATTTTATATGAAAATATGTTGTCGACAACAGTTTTATTTCTATCCAGAATTTCTCCAGTACTCATGAAATGTATTGAGATCTCATTATTTTCAGGTACCTGTTTCTCTTCAGGGGCAAACATTTCATGAAACATCTCTTCAAGAGGTCCATTTTCAGGAGATTTTGGGATAGGAGATTTAACCTTTTCTGGAGCATCAATTATATTTTAGCTTGTATTGTGGGTATGGGTTCTTCAGGAACACTAAATTCATTTTGTATTTTTTTTCTTCGGGAAATTTTATCTTTTGCACCAATAGGTCTTCCACGCTTCAGGCGTGTCTTAGACTCACCTATTGTTGTTTTGATAATTTGTCATTCAAGGACTTCAATCTTTACTGGAGCATTAACAGTAGAAATATAAGATTTTACTATACCTTTTATGTCAGTAAATCCATCCGGTAATTGATTTGCAACATTTTGTAAATGAATAATCCTCTTAACTTCTAGTTTATATTCATTTGTAGGAGGATCAAATTGAGATAGGGCTTTATTATCCAAACTAACTACTTGTCGTGCTTCAGACATCGACTTTTCGTTACCCATTAATAGAAAAGTGGATTCGTCAAAGTAACAATTCTCAAAACGTGCTTTAAACATATCTCCTGTAAGGGGTTAAAGATATATGATAATAGATGGAGAATCAAAATCAACAAATGTCTTAAAGCTACGTTGAGGATCCATTTTTGTACGCTGTGGAGGTGCAATTGGAACATATACAACATATCCAAAAGTACGAAGATGAGAAATATTTGGTTGTTGACCAAATGCAAACTATAATGGAGAATAATTATGATATGCAGATGGTCTAATTTGAATTAATGATGCTGCATGAAGTATAGCATGTCCCCAAACAGAAACAAGTAGTCTTGATTTCATAAGTAAAGGTCTAGCAATTAGCTGAAGTCTTTTAATCAAAGATTCAGCTAAACCGTTTTGAGTGTGTGTATGGGCAAATAGGATGTTCAACATCTATTCCTATTGACACGTAATAATTATCAAAAGTTTGAGATAAAAATTCACCTATATTATCCAATCGAATGGTCTTAATTGGATACTTAGGAAATTGTACTCGTAGTTTCATTATCTGAGCAAGAAGTCTAGCAAATGCAATATTTCTAGTGGAAAGCAGACAAACATGTGATCATCGACTAAATGTATCAATCAAAACCATAAAGTATCTATATGGTCCACTTGATGGATGAATAGGCCCATATATATCTCTGTGAATCCTTTGTAAAAAAGATGGAGATTCAACAATAACTTTTGAGGGAGATGGTCTAATAATCAACTTACCTTGGAAACATGTAGAGCACGGATATTAATTGGGTAAGATAATCTTTTGATTTTTTAAGGGGCCCATGTGAATTTTCAATAATTCGTCTTATTATTATAGATCCCGGATGTCAAAGGCGATCATGCCAAGTCATAAATATTTTGGGGTCAATGCATTTCTGGTGCACTACCACATATGATTCAATTGTTCTCATCTTTATATAATATAATCCAGAATATAGAGCAGACAGTTTTTCTAATACGAGATTCTAACCAGATATTGTCTTAGTAATAAGAAGATGCTCTTTACTACTTTCATTGGTCGTTTCAATATGATAATTATTTTGACGTATATATTTGAAACTCAATAAATTTCTTCTAGATTGTGAAGAAAATAAAGTATCATTAATACAAAATTTGGTGCCATTAGACAACACAATATACGCTCTTCCGGAGCCCTCAATTAAATCTGATGAACCTGAAATGGTATGGACATAGGCTTTGCTTAGTGTTAGATTTTGAAAATATTTTTTATTTTTAAGAATTGTATGAGTTGTAGCACTGTCAGCCAGACATACATCTTTATCATTCAACTCAGAGATAAAAAACTCATCAATGTGATCCATGATTCTACAAAATATACAAAACTTTTATTACAAATTGTAAAGAAAATACATTAATTGAGTGGAACACTTTCATTTGCAATTAAGTGATCAATTCTACTATCAGGATCTTTAAAGAAATCACAAATATCAAAATGAGTGACATCTACATCTGCTGATTTTAATAAATCATCTGATAGTTCTACTAAATTTGTTTCAAGCATTTTATTCTTTCATTTAATAGATGCTTGATATAAATTAGCTAAGTGTCTGGCTGTACGACAGGTACATAACCAATGTCCAGTCATTCCACATAGATGGCACACCTCTTCACTTCTCTTTGAAGAATTATTTTAGGGATTTTTATCCCTTTCTGAGTTATACCACTTTTGGTGATAAGGTATATTATTATTATCTTTTTTACTGTGGTCACTTCTAGGACCAATATTTCTATAATTTCTCCTACTACGTCTACGCCACCTATTTCTTCTAAAGGATACACCATTCGCTTCTGGGAATGATGTAAACCTATTACCATTCATTTCAGGGAATGATATTGAGCCAGTAGGGCGTGACTGGTAGTTTTTTAATAAGAGCTCATTGTTCTGCTCAGCTACTAGAAGACATAATATAAGTTCAGAATATTTCTTGAACTTTCTTTCTTGATATTGTTATTGTAGGAGCACATTTGAGACATGAAATGTAGTATAAGCCTTCTCTAGTATATCATCATCGGTGATTTTTTCACTGCATAATTTTAATACTGAGCTTATTTTAAAAAGTACAAAATTATACTCACTAACACTTTTATAATCTTGCAATCTCAGGTGCAACCATTCATAACGAGCTCTTGGGAGGAGGACAGTCTTCTGGTGTTCATACCTCTCCCTTAAACTATTCCACAAAATATAGGGATCTTTTATTGTAAAATATTCAGTTTTTAATTCTTCATGAAGATGGTGGCGAAGGAAAATCATTTCTTTAGCACAGTCTTGTAGAGACGTTTGATTTACTTCTTTAATTATTTCACCCAGGTTCATCGTATCAAAATGGATTTCAGCATCAAGAATCCCTGCTAAATAATTTTTCCTAGAAATATCAAGAGCAACGAATTCCAATTTTGTAAGGTTTGCCATTTAGAGGAATAAGACCACTAGCTTCAGAATTGGTAGAACCGTCGTGCTAATAACGTGTTATAAAACTAGAATAAAAACTATTGTTGCAAGAGAAAATATTTGGAACACTTTATTTCTCAATAACTGAATTTTTCCTCTTCCTTTCTTTCTTTTCTTTTCTTCTTTCTTCTGCTTGTTTCGTTGTGCAAAACTGAACAAAAACGTTCGTATTTATAAGCATAAATTACTGTGCAAGTTACTGTGCAAATTCATAAAATCCAATAGTGGTGGGGGAGGAATCACGTGAATGCTTGAGGGAGGAGGTCATTCATTGCCCCCTCCATAATTGCTTCATAACAATTCTATATATTATATTTATTAATATATTTTGAGTATTTATTTTCGAAAGTTATGAATTATTTTGGAAAGAGAGAAATAAGGAAAGTTGATAAGCTTTGTTATGTTTATATTGAAATGGGTCTTTTATTTTACACAAACTATTTGATGGCCTAGTGGGGTTGAGACTCTTATTTCATCCCATGGGAGATGGGATCGAGCCATCCCTCTACCAAATAGAAAGAGGATTTTTGATTCTTTGAAAAAAGAATGAGAACCCATATACAGGCCTGGGGTCTTGGGCGTGCGGCCCAATTGGCGCATGATGCCTCCAAGGCCTCAAACGCTGCACTATTTGGCATGGGCATTAGGCCCTGGGCACGCAAGGCTTGAAAAAAGGAAAAATAAAATGCCAAAATTCGCACCTGTTGGGTTTCAAACCCGTGTGAAATGGTTGCCAACCGGTTTAATACATATACCAGTTCAGATAAGATTACATAAAATGAAAAGTGATAACTTTTTATTCACATAATTTGGTCCTCTATAAATAGATCCATTGGCATACAAATTTAATTTTTTTTTCCAGAAATGAATATCAAAATTCTCTCTCCTAAAAGTTTTTCATTTCTTCAAAACTTAACATCAAGATCTATTCGTTCTAGAAAAATAGATTTCTAATCTCTTGGTTGAATAACGAAATTTAAGGGTATTCACAGTCTAATTTCTTTGTGCATAATGCAGTTAGACAAACAAAACTTGTTTCGAGTTTTATTGTATCTTGGAGGCAAATTTGTTTATAATCCATATGCATACCGTAATTGGTGGGGATAAATATTGTCTTAAGGAAAGTGACATTTGTAACGCGCCTTGAAGCAAGTTTTTCCCTTACTATTTTTTGTTTTGCAGCCCTTTTGCACCAACAATCTTAAGATAATATTTTGATTATTAATGGCACATAGTTTGAGAGAGTTTGCTTCAGATTTTGTAAAACTCGAATGTTTTGATGGAGTCAATTTTCGACGTTGGCAAAAGAAGATGCACTTTCTCTTGGCTAGTCTCAATGTCGTTTATGTTTTAACCACTCCTAAGCCAATTACAAATGATGACGAGACAATCGCTCAAAGTCGGGCAAGAATCAAATGGGAACAAGACGATTACATTTACAAGGATCATATTTGCAATGCAATGTCTGATACATTGTTTGACGCTTATCAGAATAAAGCAACCGCCAAAGATCTATGGGATGCAATTGAGGTCAAGTATTTTTTAGAATATGCTACAAGTAAGAAATTTCTGATTACAAAATTTTTCAATTATACAATGGTAGATTTTAGGCCTATTGTTGAACAATTCAATGAGATTATGCATATTCTTAATCAATTTCTCAACATGAGATCAAAATGGATGAATCAATATCAGTTTCATCCATTATTGATAAACTTCCTCAATCATGAAAAAACTATAAAAGAAGTTTGAAACATAGAAGAGAGGAAAACAGGCTTAGAGACGTTAATGACAAGCGTGACTCTTTGACTTCCAACATGCACATGTTACAGGAAGGAAAGACCCACAAACCTGGACAATCCAATGAATCCGAATATGAAAATCGGAAGAGAAAGAATAATTTTGGAAGAAAACAAAGTCACTTCTAAAATGAGAATCAGAAAATTTTGGGAGTAAGTTACTTCCATTATGGCAAGCAAGGCCATTACAAAAGAGACTATCGTTTTCTTGGGAAGAAAAGGCAGTAGTCTGGTTCTAGAGAAAATTATGAGGCAATGATCTCTGAGAATAACACTCTTGAAGGAGATAACTCCTGGTGGGTGGACATAGGAGCAACAATGCATGTCTGCAAAGAGAAGAGCATGTTCAAGAGGTACGAGCCAATGGAAGACGGTCATGTTCTTTACATGGGAAACACATCTACTGCCACAGTTAAAGGTAACGGGACAATAAAAATGAAGTTTACTTCCTGAAAAACTCTTACTCTCAAGGATGTTTATAACGTACTAGAAATTATAAAGAATCTTGTATCTGGTAATCTTCTGAATAAGTATGGGTTTAAATTAGTTTTTGAGTCAGATAAATTTGTACTGACCAAAAACGGTAATTTTGTGGGGAAGGGTTTTTTGAGTGAAGGCATGTTCAAACTTGAAATTAATAGTTAAATTAATATTTTGTTTAATTTATATTATATACATAATTGTTGTTTAGAACACATAAATGTTAAAACTCTAATACATATGATTAATTTAGATTTTATTTATGAATATGCATGCAAATAAATAAAAATATGACCGTTGCATATGAATTAATTTGTACAAATAATTTTATGGTATTTGGGAAATATCATGGATTATGATATTGAGTACAATATATTTCCTTCGGTTATAGAAGGAGGTTTCCTTCGGTTGTAGAAGGAATATAAATGCTACTTGGAAATTGAGCATGATAATCAAATAAACTAGTGAGTGGATATTTACCCATAGTGGAGAAGTAATCTCCTAGATTAAAGAAGCAAATATGCATAACTTATTCAATCATAAAGACTAAGTTTATAGCATTGGCTTCTTGAAGCAAAGAGGCAAAGTGGTTAAACATGTATTAATAGAGATCTCGAATTTAATAAAAAATCAATGCCATCTATCTTTGCATTGTGACAGTTAGGTTAGATTGCCATGGGCCTAAACCATTTATTTAATGGCAAGTATAGGCATATTAAAACAATTACTCACAAATAGAGTAATTATGATTAACTTACGAGATGTTGCTGAGATTGGCATATCCATTAATTAATGAACTTGAAAGAGAATTGATGTGGGACATCAAAGGGATGAATTAAAGCCAAAATATTAAAATCACCAATAATGGAAACTCGACTCAACTCATGAATATATCATGACTTGAGTTCAATGAGCAAAGTATATTATATGTTCGTGTTTGAAGTACTAAATATTAAAATTTGTTTTCAAACTAATTTAATCATCCCAAGGTTTGAAGTGCTTGGTACTATAATGAAAAAGGAGAGGCTGAGCAATAGCTCTTAATAGACTTATAACATGGTTATGTTAAAGTGTTTAGGTACATGACACTTTTGATAAGTCCACCTATATCGAGGGTGGTGTATCCTTCTATGTGACTTAGGCTTTGTCTCTAGAGTGCTCATGAAACCAGGATATAGACACAAGGCCAATCCACGTGTTGGCTTTTATGAACTACTCGAGTAAAAGAAAATTTATATGTGAGATATACCCAGTTAATCATATAGAATCGCTAGTTTAAAGCATGGTCTACTATGCCATTCTGGTTAGCTTTGATGTATTTTCACTATGTGAAGATTTAAGTCCAAAAGACACTTTCATTTATGTATAAGTTTTCCTATTCTAGCTAGGAAATATTTTGAAAATGGTAGGGGATTGTTGGGAATATTTTCAAAATAATATATTATATATTATATTTATTAATATATTTTGGATATTTATTTTTGGAAGTTATGAATTATTTTGGTAAGAGAGAAATAAGGAAAGTTGATAAGCTTTCTTATGCTTATATTGAAATGGAACTTATACTTTACACAAACCATTTGATGGCCTAGTGGTGTTAAGACTCTTATTTCATACCTATGGATGGGTTCGAGCCATACCTCTGCCAAATAGAAAAAGGATTTTTGATTCTTTGAAGAAAGAATGAGAGCCCATATACGGCCCAATCGGCACATGATGCCTCTAAACCCTCAAACGCTGTAATGTTTGGGCTCAAAGGGTGTAGCGCATGGGCATTAGCCCTTGGGCACGCAAGGCTTGAAAACCAGGAAAATAAAATGCCAAAAGTCAGACCTGCTGGATTTCGAACCCGTTCGAAATGGTTGACAGAGCGGCATCGTGGCCGCTGAACTAGGTTTAACTTATATGCTGGATGGCAATCGACTTAATACATATACCAGTTCGGATAAAATTACATAAAATGAAAAGTGATAACTTCTCATTCACATCCTTTGATCCTTTATAAATAGACCCATAGGCATACAAATTTGATTTTTTTTTTCCACAAATGAATTTCAAAATTCGCTCTCCTAAAAGTTTTTCATTACTTTAAAACTTAACATTAGGATCTATTCGTTCTAGAAGAATAGATTTTTAATCTCTTGGTTGAAAAGCAGAATTTAATGATATTCACGGTCTAATTTCTTTTGTGCATAATGTAGTTAGATAAACGAGAATTGTTCCGAGCTTTACTGTATCTTGGAGGCAAATTTACTTGTAACCCATATGCATACCATAATTAGTTGGGGCAAATATTGTTTTAAGGAAAGCGACATTTATAACGCATTTTGAAACAAATTTTTCTCTGACTATTTTTTATTTTGCAACTTCTTTGCACCAACACGGACCCCAAGTGTCTTAAATGGGAAAAAGGAAGTCCACAATGGGAAAAATCAAACTGCATTACGGCACTTCAAAATCAAAAATGTTGGTTCTTGGGTTGAAGACTTGCCATGTATTCCAACTTGTGTTATTTTCTTCTTTTTACAAACTTCCTTTTTTTTTCATTCATTCAACACAAATAAATAAATAAATAAAATAAAAACAAATACTAAAAAACTAATAATTTTAATAAGTAAAAGAGTAATAAAATTTATATAAAAATTACACTTATTAAATTCCCTTAAACTTAAATTTTGCTAGTCCTCGAATAAAGAAAAAGAGAAAAATAATTTAAACAAACATTAGTGTAATTCATAAAATCTCTTGCCTCAAATATTGCATCAAGTTTATAATTCAATGAAATCTTTCAAAACCACTCAAGTCCAAAAGTTAATTCAAAACTTAACTCTAGGATCTACTCCATTCTCTATCCCCACATTCATGCATATCTATTATTCTCACTTCATTATTAGCTCTCCAGATGGTTTTATGCAAACAAGTAAATAAGTAATGAATCTCTAAAAATTCCATAGGCTTGCTTTTCAAATCACTCTCCACTAATGTAAAATAAAATATTACCTAGGATCAATAAGTTTTTATTAGACTTGTAATGTATGGCTAAGATGAGGGTTACAGAGAAAATATAGGATTTCACCTTGATAGTAATCAAACAAATTCTAGAATAAGTAGAGACCATTCAAATTCACATGAAATTTCTCTAGATATGCACAATAATTAATGATAATTCTAAGCAAGGAACATAGAAAATATCAAATTAAGAAAAATCCTGTAAAAAATTAACAACTGGATTTAAGCAATATGAATGTTTCTTAAAAATAAAATCAATTTCAATCATATTCTTATGTAGGAATTTTTATTTTGTTTTATTTTTTTTAATTGCTTTTTTGAGAAAGAGTGATATACGCGTTTTCCTGATGTTGCGTGTTGACAAACTGCATGTTAAATTCAAAAATCAACAAGAGACGCTCCATTTCGAAAGAGATTAGGTAGTGCTTGTTTAAACAAAAAAAATTCCAGAGGTGAAACGCGCCACAGCCAACCAAATTAAATAATTGGTTCTCTACTTTTTCTTGTAATAGTAAGGGTGGAAGAGAAGAAAGGGCAATCATTGTATAACTTTCTCATAATGAAACAAACAACGTGATAGTCCACAAATTAGAAAAGTTGCTGTGGGGTCCGTCTCCTTATAATTGTTCTTTTGACCTTTTTCTATTTTTTTTTTTTCAAAACAACAAATTATTTTTTTTTTTGACTAAATAAAATAAATTTCTTTCCCCAAACTTAAATTTTACGTTATCCTCAATAGAAAAAAAAAAAAATTAAAAAAAGAATGAGAAAGTATGAGAGATGCTCCATTGATTTTCAACTAAATATTTTCTTTAATGTACAGTTGTGCACTCCTTCAAGATTTCTTCGATGTCTTTATTCCTACAAAATGAAGCCAAAAAAAAAAATTAAAAATAATGAAATTAAAACTTAAAACAAAAAAACAAAATAACTTGACGTTATCTTTTCAAACTCAAAATACCTATAGCTTGACGTTATCTTTTCATCCCTTATCAATGGTGAGATCGATGGAACATTTTTCTAAGTGTGAGATTCCAGATTACGTATATTTTTACGTATTATCTTTATTCTTGTTGTTAATTATTTTAATTTATTTTAATAATATTATTGGTTGTGTTTTATTTGTAAAAGTGTTATTTGAGCTATTAATTAGTTAATATTAGTTTTACATTGTTTTTATGTTTAAATATTAAGTTACATTACTTTTCTTATTAATTTTAATGTGAGGTAATTATTTTAACGATTGGACTTAAATTCCTTTATTTTATTATGGGAGTATTTATTTTGTTGTGTTTTAATTAATTTATATAAGGTGTTTCGGATTGGGCTTAAATTTATATATATATATATATATATATATATGTGAGTTGGGGTTTTAAGTATTTTAAGTCCAAGCCCAGCCCGTAATATAGCCCAGACCCCTTTGTTTTTGATGCTATGCATTTTGACTTATATGTATGCATTTGGTTTCTTTTTCTTTTCTTTTTTATTTTTCCATCTGCACGTTACAGCCCCCCCTGGTTCGTTCGGTTGCATGCTTAGTCCAACCACCGCTGACCACTGGCGGCGACACCGCCCCTCCATTTGAACCATTGTCCACCGGCTACCCACCACCGGCAACCCCCACTTCGGCTGGCCCCTCACCTCCCCTACTCGGCCTAAAACTTGAAATGGGTATTGTGAACCCATATGCACGGCCTGAGCTCACTGCTAGCCTCCTAATTGCATTGTCGGCTTCCACCACCTCCTAGTGACTTCTGGCATCACCCCAACCGTCGGCACCACCCACGACAACACTTAATGCCCCCAACCCGAAATGGGTATTTCAAACACCCATACACGGGTTTGCCACCCTGGCGCCGCCACCGGCAACCACTTAACCTCACCGCCGGCACCAAAAGGTTCCCCTTGCTCAACCAACCACCCCCTAACTCAGTTTCCCTATCCACGGCCCCACCTTCCTTGTACAACCTCAAACCCAAAAATGGGTTTCCACCCACTTTGAGCCCGATCCGCCACCTTCCAGTGGTTGTACAGCCTCACCACCACCTTCATGAGATTCTCCACCCTTCAATGAGTATTTTCCTAAATTTTGATGTCAAACCGAGTACTTTAACCCTGCGTACGAAATGACTGCAATGAGCGCTATGGATTAGCGCTTGTTTGAAGATCTTTGCTTTTACTCGCTGTAAGTACTTTACAAATAAATTTTGAGATTTAAATATATTTTGCATTAACAATTCTGTGTTTGGTTAATGATTGAACTTATTGAATATTAGATAAGTGTTTATGGTGGTACGCATTGTATAATTGCACACTGGTTTATATGTATAATTGGTGTTTTGAGGGTTCTATATGAGACGTACTGTAGGGATGGTGGTTTAATCCTACCTGTGATTCCCACCTACAGTATTATTGGGTTTATAGATTTTAACAGTTTTGATGGAATCATAACTGGGACTGCGATATGTACGCTCGTTCTGGTCTGTGTGTGTGGATGTCATATTGGAGACGGCGGTACATAATGACCAATATGATTAGTGTGTGGATGTCATAATGGGGACGGCGATACGTAATGCTCATTATAATTGGTATGTATGTCATATCGGGGACGGCGATACGTAACGTCCGATATGATTGAAATGTTTGTGTCATGACGTGGACGACAATACGTAACGCCCATTATGATTGGTGATGTGTGGATGCCATATTGGGGACGGCGATATGTAACGCCCAATATGATTAATGTGTGGATGTCATGATGGGGACGGCAATACGTAACACCTGTATGATTGCCATGATTATGGGGTAAACAGGGATAGTGGTAGAGTCCTGCCTGCGATTCCCGCCTTCAGTGTTAATTGGATTTGTGAGCCATTTTCTGAGAAAATTGTGGGTTTTGGTAAATTATTTTGAGTACCATTTTCTGGGAAATGATGGATGTTTTTATTGGGAGTTTATCTTGGGCCAAAATGAGATTTTGGCGCGTATTTATTTTATTTATTTTGAGGAAGATAATTTTGAGTTTCATGCATACGGTATCGTGTTCATGCATATTGTTGTTGCATGAATATATTTTATATCTTGTGGTTTGTTTGGGTTGTACTTACCTTCGATGTCATTTTTGGCGTCGTAGACTTTAGATGCAGATGTTGAGGAGGCTAAGCTTGAGGAGACGGCTCCGCTGTTGAAGTTTGGTATATAATTTATTATCTTGGAAAATATATTTCTCATTTTTATTAAATGTATTTTTATGATTTGTATTTGGGATGACTGTATTAAATCTCCTGTTGGAGAATTTGTGTTAAACTAGTTTGTAAAATGATTCTAAAAATTCTGGTACTTAGATATTGACCTTATTTATCCGCTATTTTTAATTATGCATGTCACGTGTTCACATACTTAGCACCTGACGTTGGGAGTGCGTAACCCGTATTGTCAGTATTCAGACGCCTCGATTCTCGTATTCTTTTAAAGAGAATTTGAGGGCATCACACTAAGTTAAATAATAAAACTTTATGCTCGATTTTGAATTCTCCTCTCAGAATATGCTTATCATGCCATCTTTTAGTTTTATATTTGTAAATCCAAGCATTCTCATAAGCATCATTGCGAAACTCATCCATCTCGTTGAGTTGTAATATTCTCTTATCCTCATCCATTTGTAAATCTAAGTTCAGTGTCCTCATGTGTTCCTACAAAGCTCTTGGCAACTTCTCCTCTATATCACTCAAATATTTCTTAGTAATAATCAGAAGAGTAGAGTCTTGGCCTAAGTGAGCGTTCCTTAAATTTGATGAGAGTGGATCAAGCTCAAGTTTGGGTGGTTTCTTAGTTGGAGATGTAGGCCAAGGTGAATTTAGCTCTTTCACTTTCTCAGGTGGTAGCTTTAGAAATTTCGCTCCATAAGTCTCGCTGGCCACGTCTCGATCACTTATTGGAAACAAGAATGTACCTCAAAAAAGACCTCTATAGGCTTAAATACATTAAAAATGACCTACTCCTCGCGAACCCTCATAATGAGTTTTCCTTGCTGAACATCAATTAGGGTTCTTCACGTCGCAAGGAAAGGTCGACTTAGTATCAAAGGGATCTCCTCATCCTCCTCCATATCAAGCATAATGAAGTCAGCCGGGAAAATGAACTTATCAACTTTCACCAATACGTCCTCAATGACTCATCTCATGTATTTAATTAATCTTTTTGCCAATTGTAGAGAGATGGTGATCGGTTTTACTTCTCCAATACCCAATTTCTGGAAAACAGAGAGAGACATTAGATTAACACTTGCCCCTAAATCACATAAAACTCTATTAAAATAAGATTCTCCTATAGTGCACGGGATAGTGAAACTCCATAGATCTTTCAACTTAAAGCACTCTCATTGGCTTGGCTAACTGAGATGCTTGGCTAAAATTTGAAGGATTTCAACAAAAAAATGGCTACATTGGGTTAGCCAAGTTCAAAAATATTTAGCTAGTGTGAATAGTAGTTCTCCAAAAATGGAAAGTAAATAGTTGCTTGGCTAAAAATTAAAATATTATTATTCTATCTAACAAAACACTAGAGTACCTTGAATTCAAATTAAAGTATTATTATTTTATTCAACAAAGGTGAAAGAATATTAATTTAATAATTTATTATTATTATATAGAAAATAAATGGCTAATCCAATGTGCACCTTAAATTTAAATTGATTAGGCAAATGTAAAATAGTAGGATATTGACTAAAATAATAGGATATTGGCTAAAATTTGAAGATGAATTTGCCTAAACCAATGAGAGTGCTCTTAGATGGCAATTTCTTTTGTAAAATTGTACTGCTTTTCTCTGTCAGTATCACCGTCTCATGCTCCTCAAACTTCTACTTATTTGACATAACATGCTTCAAAAATTTAACATAATTAGGCATTTGTTCTAAAGTTTCAATAAAATGAATATTAATATGCAATTGCTTAAATATGCTAAAAAATTTAGAGAACTGATCATCAATCTTATTTTTTCTTAATTTTTGTGGAAAAGAAAGTAGTGGATCATAAATTGAAGGAGGATAAGTTTTAAAAATAACTTTCCTGAAATTTTTGGATTTTGAAGCTCTTTGATTCTGCTTAGTCTTCACAGCTTGCTTTACCTTTTTTTTCTTTTTCTTTTTCTTTTTCTTATCTCTGGCTCGACTTCCTTCATCTTGGACTCCTCATTATCCACAGCTTCATCTTTCTTGGCATTTTCTACTTTAGGCTCCTCAGATGTCCGCCCATTTCTCAATGATATTACCTTGACATGTTCTTTCAGATTGGTGACAGTGTTGCTTGGCAAAATCTCTACGATCCTCTTTGTAAGCATATTTGAGAGTTGACTAATTTGCTCCTCAAGATTGCAGATTGAAGCCAAGTTGTTTTGGATCGCTATATCCTTTTTTTGCATGTACTGCATGAACATGTTCTCAAGTGTTGGCTTTTTCTCTTGCAGTGGAAACTGTTGAGGTGGTCTGACCAGCTCTTGACTATTGCTCTATGAAAAGTTGGGGTGATTCCTCCATTCGGGATTGTACGTGTTCAAGTATGGATTATTCTGATGTTAAAAATTAGACACGTAATTAGCTTGTTCAAAATTTTGTTGAGTAAAAGGATTCCCCACTTGGCAGTCTATAGTTGAACGATTTCATGCACAATGATAACAAACAATATTAGTTTGAATAGCATTAACATTCATCTTACCTAATTGTTTAGATAAAGTTGTCATTTGTGTTGCCAATATAGTAATAAAATCAAGTTAAAAAACTCCAGCCGCTTTTCTTGTCAATGTTCTCTTTGTAGGCCACTGATAGTTGTTAGATGCAATTTTTCTAGAAGTTCATAGGCTGCTTCATGAGTTTTATTCATTAAAGTCGCTTCAGCTACTGCATCAACCATAAAATTGCTTGTAGTTCTCAGACCATTGTACAATGTTTGTACTTGAAGCCATGCTCACTACAAGAAATTTTAGTTTTAGGGACGAAATTTGTTAGGGACATATTAAATATCGTCCTTAAAAGCAATTTTTTGAGACGAATGTTAAATTTCGTCCCAAAAGTTGGACGAGTTGCAAAATTCATTCAGACGGACAAAAATCCATCCGAACAAGACATTTGGTGATGAAACAAATCATCTCAAAAAATAAAAATCGTTCAGACGGGTAATTATTTGTCCGAACGATATTTAGAAGGAAACGTGGTGGAAAACTTGCAAGTCCATTCGGACAGGAAATATACTGTTCGAACAGTAAACAGGTTGGAAATTAGATTTTAATTGTTCATCACCATTAATTTATGCATATATATGTTTTTTACATTAATTTCGTTTTATCATTTTTAAAATATAAAAAATGTGTTTATATTACATATTATGATTTATGAAGCATCTAAAATATTTATAAATGTACAAATTGATTTTATGTAATTATTTTTACAATGTTATTTATTTTATTATCACGAGCGGTAAGTAAAATGAGAAAAATAAGAAATAAACATTGTTATGAACACCAAAAATAAAAAAACATACTAAATACATTCCAAAATATATAATATTGTTCGATACAATGCATAAAGTAAATATTACATAAAAATACTCCTACTACTTCGGTATCAAATCTATGTCCTCCTGCATAGATTTGATCTGTATTTCTATATCATCTATCATCCTCATAATGCGATCCTCTGCCTCTGCTACCATGCAAGTCGCCACTCTCTCCACCACAGCCTCCAACTGCTCTAGAGTAAATGTTGCAGCCTGGCTTTAAGCAGGCTGGATAGCAGTACTAGTAGTAGCAGCAGTCGACCCTAGAATCCTTGCATAAGGGTGCCTTTGCTCTTGCTGATAGATATATTGTTGAGAGCCCGCATTTGAAGTTCTTTTTTCTCACCCACCCGCTCTGTAATTCTAGCTCGAAGTAGGAGGCCAGATATCATCAGTCCAAATGGTAGACTGCCTCCACTCCCATATCGTGACTCCTGTCTGATGTGCTGTGCCTAGTCCATACTAAAATCTATCTTGTGCTTCTTCGAATCCATGTTGTACCCAACTATCAGATTCAGTATTCTGAAGAATGGAGTGCAGTCAACCTATTTGATGACATTCCCGCCATCATATGCAGGAGCCTCGTGATGTCGCAGTAGCTCACGTACCTAATCTTCTGTGAGACCATCATCAAGCACGTATTCCTAATTGTTATCAGCATCTGAGCCAGTAGCCAACTCATCAGTAGTCCATGATGCCAGGGGCGATGAGGATCTGGCCTCTGTGTCCACCCTAACAGATCTAGACGTTGCTGTTGCGGACGGATGAGGATGTGTCCAACATGCGGGGGATATCCAAATACTCTACAATCACCCGAGGAGAGAAGGTGATGCTGACTCTACGCACCATTAGTACGTAATGGTGGATATCTCCAGGCTAATCTCCCAATGCATGATAGAATTCGCTTACCATATCAGGATATGTGATCCTCTCTTGCAAGCAGATCGGAGCTCATCCACGCTCCGTGAAGATCTAGCGGATGGTTTGTCTCTCCCACTCTAGTTCCATGAAGTCATCCAAGGTGATAGGTTGCTCTATTAGAACAGACGAGAGCAGCGGGAGCAGTGGGAGCAGTGGGAGCAGTTGAAGTAGTGGGAGTGGAGGCAAATGGAGGTGTGCTGCTAGTCCTAGTCATCTGATCTCTCCCATACTTTCGACCTCAATCTGCCATTCGTCTACTGTTCAACAAAAAAGCAATGCAAAAAGTTAGACATGTTTTTATCAAACTCAAAATACCTAAATGACACAAAAACATATATCGAACTATTCTATGTGGCACTTACTCGTTTGGACGAAAAATAACTCGTCCAAATAAGTAATACCCATTCGAAACGGAATAGGTCATCTCCTACATGTCGTCCGAATGGGGTTTATTCCCCGTCCAAACGAAAACCCTGGCAAAGAGAAATGGCCGAGTTGACTCGGCCATTACTTTTTACCCACAAAAATCAAATCTATTCGAACCAAATCAACCCTAGCATCATTCCTAAATGTCTGAAACAATTAATATTAGGAAAAAAAATACAAAAACTACGAAAAATGGGTTGGATTCGAGTTGAAATCCGAATCCTATAAAAATGGGTGTTCATAATCCATTTTCAACAAATAGGAAGGGTTAGAGGGACCATACCTTATATATTTTACTGTAGATGATGATCTCGGCGAGTTTTAAGGCGATTCTCATTCGAATAGTTGTGACTTTTGGAATCTCTCGTCTAATGAAAAAATGAGGCGTTCAGCGAGGGTTGTGTTATATATACCCCGACACTCGTTTAAACGACAAGTGACCATTTCGAACGAGTAATGTTCAGACAGAGGGGGCATCTATTCAAACAGAGATAGGAGAGTTTGGGGTTTAAGTAATCTACTATCAGTTCGGCTAATTATGACGATATTACTATATATTATACGACACTAATAGTATTATAAAGTATTTAGTAAAAAAAAAAATACTTAAATTGGTCTTTATTATACATATATTATACAAAACACTAAGATGATAGTGTCATATATAATAAGTGTCGACGCCCCCGCCCACGCTTGGGTTCTAACGCAAATCTAGGGGTCGAGGATAAACATCGCAGGGAAGTTCACCCCTCGTCATATCGTATTCGTACGTTTATATTATCTATTTTTATAAATTATTTATTAGATTTTTCTCTGTTTTTTTTTTATTTTTATTTTTAACGTCAAAGAAAGATTCTCGCAGCGAAAGGAAAAGGTCAAGCCTTCTATAATATACATCACATGGTTATGCTATGGATTCCAAACATAATATCATACATAGCCAAATTTCAAAATTTACAAAAAACCTTTTACCAAATACATAAATAAGGGGCGTAACAAAACAAAGTGGGTCTTGACACTG
Source organism: Platycarya strobilacea (assembly GCA_036898215.1). Classification (NCBI taxonomy): domain Eukaryota; kingdom Viridiplantae; phylum Streptophyta; class Magnoliopsida; order Fagales; family Juglandaceae; genus Platycarya; species Platycarya strobilacea. Next base: position 33,388,167 of record CM072557.1, on the reverse strand, counting down.
CCCATAAAGTTCAATAGACGGGCTCCTTCTTTATCTTCTTAAGGTTCAGGCCCCAGCGAAGCCGATCCAAGTCTAGGCTAGGCCCTACCTCACATATCGCCCTAGAAGGCGGTCCAAAAATACGTCCTAAGTGAAGGGACTCGTCTACCCCTAACACTAAACAACACCCCGCAGGGTATAAACCGACGGAACTGTACATTGTCATTCTTAGTGACTCTACCTCCCACTGACCCGGGAGGTTCAGAGTCACTGGCCCCCTAAGGGCAGTCTCAATTGGGTCCCTGAGGATTCGAGGTGTCATCATGGGGGTCGTACTCAGTTGAGCCATCCTCTCCTGCAATTACTTCTATCGTTCCCAAGGGGAAGGATAGTAAGGACATAAAAAGGGGTGAGATTTCAGGGGAAATCTCAGCAAGTAAACAAACATTTCAACTAAAAACATATCAGGCATATAAGTAAATGAACCATAAACATCCATATGCATATGCAGATGACACTTGACTCATGCACATGCTCATGAAATCCTTCTTTAAAAATTCCAATTGTCATTTTGTTTCTGTTTACATGTTCATATTTGGAAAACGTCGTTTCCGTCACAATTCATAAAAATAATTTTCTTCTTTTATTTATACCTTTTATGTCTTTTATCTTAGGCATCATTATCCATATACTGTTCTGTTTCGTGTTGGCTCGAAAGCCCCTATTGTCATGACTTTTCATATTTTGACACCTCACGGTTCCCCTACGGACCATGTGTTCCCTGCTAGTTACCGTAGCGCCCGGCTACCGTATCAACCCAAGTCACTACGTTACACATTTCTGCTCTTCGTCGCTCGGAGACCCTTAGTCCACCGAGTGACTACAATCCATATTCTTTTATCGGTGAGGCCGAGACCTACACCACCCATATGCACCCACTAGCTTTAGGTGCAACCACGCTCCAGAATCCCTAAGGGAGCCATACATGGTCTGCCGACAGTTCTTCGTCGACCCAGGGGTTTCACTCGACTTTACACACTCCTAAGTGAATAGAGAGTTTTATTGGGACACTACCCAGTCCTAGCCTTTGGGGTTCTTTTGAACTCATTCTCTTTTCTTTTAAGAATATTTTGACTCAAAATAGAGTTTTCGTGATGCATGCATGATTATGCAACTTTAATGCCATTTCACGCCCAATACCCGAGATGAACTCAAGTGCACATTCAAACACTTTTGCTCACTAACCAAGGACCTCGATTACAAGTCCCTCCCCACATGCCTTCACCCATAATGGGCTTGTATGTAGGGTAGGGTATTCGACCCCTCCCATGTAGGGTTTGGGCCGAGCCCTATTCCCTTCTCTCTTTTTTTTTGTTAAACCCAATGATGTCCTCTTTCCTTTAGGAGAAAAACCGAACCTTCCACTCTACTAATCAATTTCATTTTTCTTTCGTCAATTTAATCTCCTATATTTAACTTCATATAATAATTTATTTAACCTTCTAAATTCCATAGCACCAATCCTATCTAAATTGGATCACCATCTATCTAGACTTAATAATAACACTCAAACATTATGCTTTTGATCTATAGATTCAACAACAATGTCCATAGATTTGATATCACAAAATAACATATTTCCTCAACATCATGATATTTCCACCAAACACACATGCATTACCACCTCAACACACTTTGCCTTTTTACATTTCATGCTTATTCACCCGAGTTAAATCAAACCCTTAATGTGACATGAAATTAAACCTAAAAATATAATTTTTTAGGCAAATCACCACATGCTCAAGCTTTATCAACTTAAAAGAGAAAACCCTTCCACCATCACAACATACTTTAGTGATCGTGCATACAATACTACATCTTTGATTATTTCTCTATTATGCTCTCCACTTCTAAATTTCTAGTATCTTGTATACTAAATCATCCATTCCAAACTTTATTAAGTTTAGATACTATATTACTAAGTTTATTTACACAATCTTTTCATGCCAAATAATCTCTATCAAATCAACACATCATGATATAGCAACACAAGTAGCAACCAAACAACCATGATCATCCATTTATATTCAAGAGATGTAAGAGTAAAATGAAGGTACACTTACCACTTTCTTTTAGTAGCTTTAGAAATCTGAAAATGTAAGTAAAATATCATATTAGACTTGTTATAGCATTGAGATTAAAAGAAAAGATTTGCTAAGTTTCAAATCCTAAGTTAAGTGGTGTGTGTTCTCTTTGAGTGTTCTTAACTTTGGATTGAATCAAAGAATGCCTTACCTTCTTCTAAGAAATTTTCCTTCAAAGTTTGCTTGATCCTATCTCCAAAAGTCTTGATATTCTTTGGTGTTAGGGGTAAGAAGAAGTGAAGCAAAGATGAGAGTGATGAGGGCTTGAGAGTGCCGTGCCGAGAGATGCAAGTGTGGAGGGGTGTATGTGTGTGCAAAATGGAAAGGAAGAGCAAGAGGCCATTCGGCCATGGGGCTTTCCCTAAGCCTTGTCACCCTATTCCCCATGCAATGGTGTGACTCTTGAGGGATTGAAAGATGTGATTTGGACTTCTATCTCTAGCGCATGATTAGACCCTAATCTAGGCAACACTTGAGTGAGGTTTTCTTTCCTCTTTCTCCTTGGATGGCTGGCGCCCCCCCTTGGTGTGTAAGTTCACTCAGCACCTCACCTCACTCTTCACACACTCTCACATCGCCTCACATGTCACTCAATGGATCTCATGATCCAATTCTTGGAGGAAGAGCATGGGGGGTTCGGATATGCCCTCCCTTGCAATCGGAGACCTACCTCCAAAGCATGCATCCTTTCCTTCCTCCTATGAGAAGATCCCCTAGGACTCCTCCACAAGGTGCACGGCACCCTTCCAAAACCGCCCACCCCCCTTTTGTTTCTTTTCTTTCCTTTTTCCTTCTTCTTCTCCTTTGACTTGACATTGATGTGATCAAGTGAAGACTTTTTTGAGAAGTCCCCTTAGCCTTACACGCCTACTTGCCCCCTCAATGATGGGGAAATCCCATCCTAAATCCCTACTCCTTCTCCTTTCAAGAAAACTACTAGTCAAGGTCTCAACCACTAGCAATTTCCATCTTTCTAAATACTAGTCTTGGAAGACTTCTTGAAACTCTCCTACCTTGACAAGTGTCCACAAGTATGGGCTTGTTGACTTGTGGGCTCTATCCATGGGCTTTTGGGGGCTTTCCTAGTGTGCCCTTGGGCTTCTCAACCATTCCTAAGTTAATCTTCCTAAGCCCAAGCCTTCTCTCACCAATTTGGCTTATCCATTTTATTATTATTATTAATATTACCATATAATTAAATTTAATATTAAAGACTCAAATTCTCGGGCTGTCACAATAAGTATATATCAAGTACTTCATTATACTAGTATAGATTAGTTAGAATATAAGTATTATACTACCCTTAGAATAGTATATATACTTAGATTACTTAATATATTAGTAGTATCATCACATGATGTTCAGTATAAAGTAACTACACTATCCTTATAAGCTATTATTTTTTAATTCATATCTGAGATGTTCTGAAGCGTCCGAACAAAATAGTTTTCTCTCCAGATGTATGGGGTAGTCGTCCGAATGCCAATTGAAAAGTTTGGGGTTTGAGGTTTCGAGTATCAACTTGGGTGGTTATAATAACACTAAAAGTTACTATATGACACTAATAATATTATAAAGTACTTAGTACAAAAAAAATACTAATATCTTTCATATAATAGACTTACGTATTGTACATATTACTAATATGATAGTGTTATATGCAATACTTATAGTGGTTAGTAATGCGTATATATATATATATATATATATATATACACCAAGTACAATTAGTACTCTATAATACTACTATACTAGTATAGAATACGTAGTATGTAAATATTATACTATTTATACATTGTACTTAGTATATTCTAATTAAGTACTTAAATAGATTACTTAGTCTCATAACTCGTTCATCATATTGAGAATATATAACTTTTAATATATTATTCAGTATAGCATTATCCCACTATTATATTACTAATTGAATAATATTTCTTGGTTCAATATTATATTAAATTAACATTACTTAGTATATTAATATTATAATAAGAGTGTAAAATTAACTAGTAATATAATGTAATTATTTCGTATATTACTATTATAATAATGAGGTATTATTTCTAATATATTATTTTGTGTATTAATATTAAGTGTTCGTTCGAACAATAATCTACTATTGTTCGAACGTACTTTATCTCGTAGTTTGTGTTTTATATTACAAGGGAATTTTTTGCACCAAATATTGAGGATTTTTTACGTCCTAAAGGCAATTTTTCTTTTCGAACATGAAATACCCAGAATATGCTGAGAATAATGCATCCGGACTTAAAAAAACCTACGTTTGAACGTGAAAAAGTTGAATTTCCTCACGAGAAAACGAAGCGACAATTTGAAATTTTAGAGTTCAGACGGGTAATTTGGACGTCCGAACAAAACTTCACATATTTAAACACCCAACTCTTCATCTCAGTTTGAAGCGGGAATTCCCCATTTCTGAGAGAGGGAGACTGATAGAGTGGCAGAAAACGGTCAAGGACTATGGGAGGATTCTTGAGTGAGAATAGGTAAATTTTATTTGTCAACATCTTTTTTGTGTATTTCGAGTTTAACTATTTTTTTCAACATTAAAAATGGTTGGGGTTTTCTTATTAAGTGATTTTTGATTGTAAACAATGTATTAGAATTGAATTTCGAGTTGGAAGTACATAAATTGAGATTAGTTTTCTAATTGTTAGGGTTTAGGATTAGAGATTTTATCATATTTGGGGGTGATTTTATATAGAGTTTAAATATTTCATTATTTGAGGGTTTTATTATATAACTCATTTTGAGCATGATTTATTTATTTGGACATTTGTTGCTTACTTGCTTGATGTTGAGGATCAATTTTGGTATTCTGTCTGCACGATCCTCGTTCGAACAAAACTATTCACGTTCGAACAAGGGTTCAGTTTCTTTTGGGTACTGCTCAGATGTGAATAATTCTGTTCGAATGATAATCGTGCAAACAGAATACCATTGCCAATAATATATATTGTTTATTACTAATGTTGTTGGTTATTACTAATATTGTGGCTTATTGTATTATTATAGATAGATGTTAGACTTGATTGAGTGCTACATTAAACTTTAGACCCGTTCGAGAGTTGTTGCCAATTATTCTCTTAAGGAATGATTGGGTACAACTCTTGAATTGTCCAAAGTGAGCAGTTTGGATTTCTATTATCTATATCGTAGAAATATTTAGTCAGTGCTCTTATGTTAGGTTATAAAATTTTGGTGTGCATTTCCTTACATTCTTCGGGTATGCAGTATCACGACTAGCATACTTGGAGAATTGTAGAAAAATGCTGCCAAAATTTTACTAATATTAGAGCTTTAGACAGAGTATATATGCAATATAGATGATAGTCTTTCGAATGAGATAGGACCAACTACCTTATCAAAGTAGTGCTATGAGGATATCAATTACAGTGTTATTGATGATATTTATGAAATGATTTAGGTTTTTTTAATAGATAGTGGACGGGTAACGAAAATACAATGGACAAAAGTTGGATGCTATTAGGAGATAGACTTGGGCGAGACTATAAAGAGTATGCACTGGAGGTGAAATTTTTAATAGAGTTTGTGAAAGATAGTACTGACAGTCGAGGTTTTATAAGATGTCTGTGCAAGAAGTGCAAGAACTTGAGTTATTTAAACATGGTAGTAGTGGAGTCCCATTTGTTCGTTAATGGGATAGATCCTAAAGACTCGCATTGGGTTCTACATAACGAACCATTTCCCATAGGAGTTAGATTTGGGAGTCATTCCAATCAGATGGAGGAAAATGGTGTCGAGATCAATATCGACGATACAAATATGGTCGTTTCTATTGATATTGATGATAATAGAGAGGATATGACTAAGTTGTTAGGCGATATTGGCGCAGGCATGCTTGGGGTTCAAGATGGAGAAGGAACATCTTCACAATCTTTTGAGGGAAACAAGAACTTTGCAAAACTATGGGAAGATGCACAACGACAACTTATAAGGGGTGTACCTGTCATAGCAAGTTATCATTCACAGTTAGGTTCCTACATATCAAGTCAATATGCCAGATATCTACAAAGGCCATTGACATGCTACTTGAGTTATTTAAAGAGGTTCTACTGCAAGATAATGTGGTGTATCGTAACTTTTATAAAGCAAAGAAATTGAAACGGGGATTGAGATTTGATTACAATATTATCCATACCTGTAAGAATGATTGTGTACTCTTTTGGAAGCAATATGTAGAATTTTACTCATGTCCAGTGTGCCACGAGTTAAGATGGACATTAGATAAGCGTAATGTACCGAATAAAGTGTTGAGACATTTTCCATTGATCCCTCGACTTCAACGATTGTTTACTTCTCGAGTGATTGCGAATGATATGACTCAACATAAGCAGAAAAAGTTCAAAATGATCAATTCCTCTCGCATCCGGCAGATTCCTTATAATAGAAAAAGTTTGATGGGGAGTATCCATGGTTTGCCAAAAAGCCTCGGAACGTATGCCTTGGGTTAGCAAGTGATAGTTTTAATCCATTCAGCAATATGAACACTTCTCATAGTATTGGCTTGTGATATTAATGCCTTATAATTTTTCACCTTGGAAGTATATGAAGGACCCTTATTTCATGATGACTTTATTGATCCTAAGGTCGAGGTCAACAGGAAATGACATAGATGTATATCTACAACCATTGATAGTAGAGTTGAAAAAGTTATGGGAACTAAGTGTGAGTACGTATGATGCAGCTAACAAAGATAAATTGGCTTGTCCTGTTTGCAACAAAGATACACAGCCACAATGGTTAACAAATGGAAATTATGTTTCATGGGCCATCGTTGATATTTACCTAATAATCATAGATGGCATTTGAACAGGGCAATGTTTGATGGGAAGACTGAGCGGAGGTCATCACTGCCAACACTGTCTGGCGATGATATTCTTGCACAACTACTCGAGGTTCCAGAAAATAAATTTGGGAAGGACGCACGAGCGCGAAAGAGGAAACGAGATCCAATGGAATTCAATTGGATAAAAAAAAGTATTTTCTTCGAGTTTTCATACTGGTCTACATTGACACTTTGTCATAATCTAGATGTTATGCACATTGACAAAAATATATGTGAAAACATTTTGGGTACTCTGATGTCAATAGGAGGGAAAACAAAAGATACAATTAACTCCTTAAAGATTTAAAGGAGTTGGAAATAAGACCGGAGTTGCGTTTACAAGATAAAATTCCACATCAACTAAAATTAAAAAAATTCAAAAGAAATAAAAATAGAAATAATAATAATACACATATTTCTAATCATTATATAAAAAAATCTTAAAAATATCAAAATTTTACAATTGAGATTCCTAGTCAGAAATCCTATTTGTAGCATTATCAATGTGTTTTTGCGTCACCCTCAATGACTGCTGCATGCAATAAATTAACCTATTTCAGTATAGAAGATCATGGCTCTCCGTAGTGTTTTCACTAGTTCTGCTACAGATGGAGTTGGGACTGCATCTTCATCCAAACACAGTAAGCAGGGACAAAGCCAAGATTTCTAGCTAAATGGAGGCTGAAAGATATATCAAAGTTTGTATATGACAAAATTAAAAGATTACTTAAAAACATGAATTAGTATATAATAAGTTTCAAGTTTGAATGTAACATAAAAAATTAAAAATATTTGATATACCAATTGATCTCAATATATATTTTTTTAACATGTGAAGGTCATTATTGATCATATTTCTGATCAATATAGACTACGAAATAATATATAAGAAAGACTTCATTTTTTTTGTTTTGAAACCCTTGTTTTAAAAGCTAAAAAAGTTTCTTAATTTTTTTTTTTAAATCAAAACCTAGTCTTAACAATCTTTATGATATAAAGTTTTTAAAGTGTCCATAATGTTCAACTTAAGTTTTCAAAATAAATGGTAATGAAAATAACAAATGAAGATCAGTCATTTTAAATATGATATTCAAAATTAATTTAACCGTATGTAGAACATAATAAATCAAACAAATTAAACAAATTGGGTTTACATGTTGAATCAATGAGCATATAATATGATTTATGAAAAATAAAACATGTTTGAGATTGAGTAATGCTATAAATTATACACTCATTCTGTTTTCATTTCACTATAATAAGGCGACATTACCCATCAGTCTTCATATTTTTTTAACCATTGTTATAGACATTTATTTAAAGGCATTAAATTTTTAAAAGTAATCACTATTTCAGTTTATTAATTTTCATTTTTTAGAAATGAAAAGTCCACTTGTATGGATTTATTATTTCAGTACTTAATTAAAATAGATCATATATGTCGTCCTAGAAAAGTAGCATACATTATTATAAATATAAGTTTCTAGTTTTTTTTATGGTAAATAACAATTTACAAGTAAACTTTTTTTTCTCCAGCGAAACTGATTGTGTTTTATTTTTATTTTTATTTTTTATATATAGGAAAAGATATCGAATCTCATTCCAATACTAAAAGATTACAATATTGCATCATGCCATATGATATGAGATACACAATACGAGTAGGAGTACCACCAAACCATAAGGTCATCCAGATGCCATGAATGCTTAGCCAAAAAATTGTGCTACATTGTTGGTAACACGTACGACTACTATTATTATAAAAAAACTGCTTATTTGTGACCAGCTATTTCTTTCTAAAATGACTATTCCATGTTAAAATGAGTGTTTTTGCAGTAAATAATCATCTTCACCATAAATAATCCGTCACGGATACTCTTTTTCTTGTAGTGTATATGCTGCACTATGACTTAAATAAATCTGGACGTTAAGCTCTTTATTTCATGATTCCCCCATATGGACCGTGACTCCTTATTAGGAGTGAACAAAATCATCATTCTGCTGACCCGTCCGATATGCCGACCAACTACCAACCCGGTAGCCCGACCCGAAAGGCATGTAAACGGAAGCCCACCTTCCGATACCCGTTACCGACTCGTTTGGGTTTCAAACGGAATACCCAATAACCAGCTTGATTAGATTCAGTTAGGATATCAGTACCAGGGGGACGAGCATGACACCGACGGTCGTCCTAGCCATGAGATCTATCTGGAGGTACTCCTTCCAATTGTAAGTCCTAATCCAACGGAAGCAGGGGAGGAAGAGCTCGATCCACTCTACCCAGGTCATGCTCTGCAGCTTCAACGTCCATTTGGAGAAAACGGCGCTCGGATATGAAGTAAAAGACGATGGCAACATGCTGGGGTGCTGCAACGAAATGATCTCACAGGCCGGGTCGACGTCGGCATCGAGTATAGATATATATAATATTTATATAGTAATTGCATTTCCCGCGTAATTCTCTGCAAGTAATAATTAATTATCTTAAAGATATATTTTGTCATTCAAGGTGAAATACAAAAGATTTAATTCTCATGCAACTGGCCGGATCGATTCTGGCCATTACTTTATAATTTGAAAATGAAGGAATAGAAATAAAAAAAAATGATTTTATAATTTTGGACATTATGCAAGATACTTTTTTAAAAAGTCAAAAGTAACCACAAAGAAAAAAAAAAGGCTTAGCGGAATACCCGATAAGCTGTCGGGTTGGGTATTCGGCCTAACGAGATGATATGCTATCGGGTCGAGTCGGAATACTTGTTATCGGGTCGGGTCGAAGTACACCCCTAATCCTTATTGAGCTCATTCAGTTCAACATATAGTTTACTGATACCCAATACTTGTTACTTCATGCTTAGGTTTGCTTCCAAAAACAAAAACCTCATCCACCACTATCTCAAAGAACCACCCCAACACCTGATTTGTAGTGGAAAAATAACACCATCTATATTAAGTTTAAGAGCTAATTCAGGAGGGAATTGCCAATTGCCCTTTGGTTTAGAGCCCTACTTTCTAGCTGCTTCAAACATTTTGTGTTCATTCACAACTAAGCATGATTGACTGTTTGCTCTTGTCAGCTTTACATTTTCAAAGTAAAATCGATTTCTTCGAAACCATAGACCCCAAGCACACACAAATAGTTTAAGAAGCTCAAAAAAATTATTCCTTCAAATTAACATATGAACAATCTGCACTATGTCTCTATTCATATGCCCATCCTCCAATAAATCAAATTGGAACTGCACAAATTGAAGAATAGAAGGGCAATAGAGAAGAGCATGATTAATATCTTCCACCTCCTTTTTACACCACTTGCATATAGCATCAGACACAACCCTCGTGGACTCCATGTTTCTTAAAGTAGGAAGACCATAATTGCAAACCTGCCATACAAAAATCCTCACTCTATTTGGGACGTTTAACTTCCATATGTGCTTCCACATTCTGTTTAGCTCTACTCTGTTAGGAGGTTCAGCTTGGTTTCTATCACCTCTTATTTTCATAGATAGTCGATAAGCGCTCCTCACGACTTCCATTAAATTCAAAACTTCAACGGCTTCCATTGGAGATAACAACCTTCTCACTTTCTCAAAATTCCATTGCCTTGTATCTAAATCTATTAGGTTCAAGACTGTTCACTATAGTTGATCATCTGTGATAGATTCAGGGACTTTGAGAAGTTTATGGTCAGGGAGCAAGTAGTCAGTCTAGAGTTTGATAGCTTTATCATCTCCCACTCTCCACCTACACCCGTGAAGTAGAAAGCTTTTAGCCTCCCAAATGCCTCTCCATACATTAGATGGTGTAAAATAACTTCAACATTGGAATAGAACAGTTTTTGAAAATGTTCAAAGAAATCTTAAAAAAGCAAAGTAATAGCTGCATTTGAATCTGCTAATGATCCTCGAAGCCATAATCAAGATGGTATGAAAGGTGCTAGAGCAGAAGTACATAAATGGCTAGAAAGAAATGAGTTGATGTGAAGACAAAGATCTAGAGTGCCATGGAAAATTGCTGGAGATTGAAACACAGCCTATTTTCATCATAAAGCTTTACAAAGGCGGTCCAAGAATTTGATAAAAGGAATTGAGGCTTATTTCTTCGAAGCAAAAGTACATATATCCCTCAAGGAAATGGATCCCACTAAAGCTCCTCGACCTGACGGTAAGGCCCCTCTTTTATTCCAAAAATATTGGTCTATTGTTAGTAATGATGTTACACATGTTGTTTTGTCAATCTTAAATGGTGGATGTTGTGTGCCCCTAACCCTCATGTGTGAACAGGTGAAAGTCAAGATACTCGGATGATGACCACATAGGTCACACATCTCATCGCCATGTGCAAGTGTGTACAAATAAGCAATGTGTGCAACATAAAATATCGCAGCGAAAAAATTAAATGGGTTTGCCAAAACTAATATACTAGAAAATTTAAAAACTTACAATCAAAAATAAAATTCTCCAAGAGGGTTTATACAGTTATCCATTGAAATACAACTAAAAAATAAAAGATCCATAACTGAAAAGCGGAAGGAGAACGATTTCCAGCCAATCACTCATCTAGCAGAGTCAGTCCCTCTAGCTCAAACTTGAACTCCACAACAACTCTCAGCAAGTAAGCAACCATACAACATCCAAGAGTGTAAAAACACACTTAAGCAACCAACACATTTCACAAACACATAGTAAATCATGCAAGAATGAATCTACTCCCTTTCTCCGAAAAGGACACATTACTCACTCACACCAAAAATCACGTTTTTGATCCACAACACAAACTATTTATTAAGTGTACACCATGATCTCCTCTAGGGACTACTGGTACATCCTGGATTCTTTCGTCACACCACGGGTAACGATCGTGCATATGATTTTGTAACGAGTGATGCCTAGCTCCGCGCACGGCGTGTACCATAACTAGGCATCATCTAGCCCTTGCCAGCAAAGAGGCCATGGGTCAGGTCGAGCATTACCGTCTTGACGGACCCAACTTCACATCAATTTATTACGCACCCGAGTGACTAGAGGAGCTTCACCGAGATAATGTTCCATCTCGACTTGGGTCGTAATCCAAACACATTCATATAATCATTTTATTTATGCATGCACCAGGATCTCCCTTGAGGACCATTTGCATATCCTGGTTCTCTTCGTCACACCACGAGTAACGACTGTGCATGTGATTTTATAACAAGTGATGCCTAGCTTTGCGCCCAGTGCATACAATGACCAAGCATCTTCTAGCCCCTGCTAGTTAAGGGCCATAGAGTCGGCATGAGAGCGTTACCGTCTTGTCCGATTATTGTTACCCTACGACAACCCAAGGGACATTATGACCCAATCCTGGATTGAGGTTGTAATACTCACGCACTCATATATCAACTAACACACATTACCCAACATCCAGTTCATACAACATGGTATAACACAACACAATTATAAGAACAATTCCACTAACTTCATCTTAAGATGCACATATGCATGATAAGCAACATATTGGATGACTAAGAATGCAAACAATATTCAAATTAATCGATGCAGATCTATTAGCACATCGAGGTGACACCAAACATGAAGGAATAGCGGCGGGGCAATGACTACAAAGGAATCTAGCCCTTAAGTTGGGTAATATCCAAGGATGGGAAAGTCGGGAATAGACTGGGGGAGACCGAAGGGTAATTAGATGACCACTGGAATGGAATGCGATTGAGAGAGGCAGCAATGGGCAGCAAAATCTTCTATAGTCATGAAAATGGATTTTTGAGAGAGGGGGACTCAATGAAGTGGATTATAAAAGAAGATAAGACGATTTTTAAAAGAGAATGAATGGAGATGCTCGGGCATAAACAACGGAATCCACCTATGATTGAAACGTGCACACTCGCAAGTGATTCGGGGTGAAAAAGGAGACAGGCCTTGCATGCGTTGGTTGGCAGCGATGACTAGGAGACAATAAAAAGAGAACAAAAGGCCAAGAAACATAGGGGAAACGACCAAAGAGGCTCGGAGTGGGAAAAAGGGAGGTGGTGAAATGCCGAGATGCCAAGACGAGCAGCGGTGGTGAGGTGTTGCAGCAAAAGGTGGCATTCTGAAGCCAGCTAGAGGGCGATGGTCCGGAGGCAACACCAATAGCAACAGACACACATGTTGCAACAAGCAAGAGAGCAACATAGAGAGAGAGAGAGAGAGAGAGAGAGAGAGAGAGAGAGAGATAGATAGATAGAGAGAGAGATTATGAGCTACTGGGGCTTTGTACCTATTTTTGCTTTGTACTGAGGGGCTTACCACTTTATTTCAAGAAGCTGAGTTGCAGGGTGTAGTGGAGGGGGTTAGAATTTGCAGGGGTGCTCCCAAGGTGAATTAGCTCATGTTTGCAGATGACACTATTCTATTTTGCAAGGCCAATATGCAAACAAACCACCATATTTTGAAGCTACTAGATGTATATGAGCATGCTTTAGATCAAAAGATAAACAAAGACAAAACCAACATGGTAGTTAGCAAGAATTTACAGCCATGTCTTCAAATCGAGATTATGAGCTATTAGGGTGTCACTCATTATCTCAACTATGACAAGTACTTGGGGTTATCCTCAATCATTGGAAGAAGGAAGAAACAAGCATTCTCACAATTGAAAACAAGAGTCTGATAGAAACTCCAAGGATGGAAGGAGAAATTATTATCTCAAGGGGATAAAGAGGTACTCATTAAAACTATAGCTCTTTCAATTCCTACACAATGTCTTGCAGTAAATTGGCCAATTCTTTGTGCACTGAATCGAAAAATTTAGTGACAAACTTTTGGTGAGGACAAAAGAATGAGAAATTAGATGCAAAGCTAGAAAAAGTTGTGCCATGCAAAATCTGAAGGTGGAATGGGATTCAAGGATTTGAGAATGTTTAACATGGTGGCCCTTTTGGCTTAGCCAGGATGGAGAATTCTAAAAGAGGAAGATTCTTTGTTTCATAAAATTTTTAAAGCAAAGTACTTTCCAAAAAAACTAATTGTTGATGTCACTAAATGATAACAAAAAAATAAATAAATAAATAAAAATGCATGAACATACATCTATTTATAATAAAATAAAAGCTATTCAAAGTGGCAATATTCAAGATAAAACAAATATTCGATACAAAATAAAACTATGTTGATAGATTCTTGATGTCCTCCTGCACCACATTCATGCATTCCTATCCTTTCAATTGAGTAAAGATGGGCACAGTGATCCTCTCCATGTCCTAGATCAAAAGCTCTCGATGGTCCTCCAACAAAGATTCCATTGCCCTGGTCGCCCTAGTGCCTTTGCAAGTTATCAATAACTTAGTAAGCAGACAACATATATTAGTATGTAAACATGAGTACTTACAGAATTTAAAATGCAGAACAAAATATTTACTTTCAGAACGTAGAATAAAAAATTTGGCAAAATCAGAATATGTTACCAAAAATATCAAAGCAAAAGTTGAAAAATATTCATAATTAAATTCTTTTGGCATAGCATTACAGAATATCATATCAGGATATAATTTCATGTTTAAATCCCATGGTAGGGTTGTGCAAACCCCAATGACCAGTCGAACATAAACAGAATTTGAATCGTCCCCATGTTATTGTCAGAGCCCCAAGTGTGCACACTAGAAAACCCATGCAGAAACTACTTTGCTTCCAAAATAGGTGCCCTAAAAACATAAAAATTGGTACCAACCTGAACAAAAATATAAATAGAATATCATGCCAAAGGTTTTTAGATATCACATTATATGATATCAGAGTATAGAACATCTTCATAACAGTTGAAAATCAGATTACGAAAATATAATTTATGTACAAAATTTCATATTTGCTCTCCTTTGCATAGCTTAGAAACAAAATGTTAAAATAGCTCATGTCTACACCAATTATGCCAAAAAATACTTTATTCTTATACTTAATTTCATGAGCAATGTTGAACAAATAATTGAGATTTTTTCAAATTCCTGTTCATAACAAACCATGCATATTTTTAAAAATTGACCTCACTTTATTTCTTTGATGAAAAGTCTAGCGTATAAATCCCTCTTACTTGAACTTGTTAGTTTTTCAAATTTCCTACACAACAGTATTGAACAAAAATCCATCATCACCTATAAAAATTGTTATGCAACTTCTATAAATTTCCAATTGAACACATATTTCAATCCTTAAATCTGAAATACTAAGTAGCCTATTTTTCTATAAAAATAATCTAAAACGCTTGTAAGCCAAAAGTATCATCACGGCAAGAAAAAATAGCATTTGTGGCTAATTCTATTTCCAACAAAAAAAGGTGTTGTGTTATTTCGGGAAAATCCTTGCGTTAACTTTGAAAATTGTTAGAAACCCTATTTTTGACGAGTTGTGTGTGTTGATAATATTATGGCCACAAATAACACCATCTGATACTTATGGTTTGTTTTATAGCGAATATTTGTCACCTTAATTACTTTAGACACAGAATATTTTAGGTCTTTTGGTTATTTCACTTGTTATGGTGACTTACAACACCCCCGACGCATTATTTTCCCACACTTTCAAGATTTTCCCTCTCTCTTTCTCTCTCTCTCTCAGTCTCATTCACCAAGGTGGTTTTCGATCATTTCCAGTGCTGCCGTCTATCTTTCTCATCAACGCTGGTGGGTTTCTCTTTCAAACTTTTAGACTCCAGCGATCTCTCTCTCTTGTAACTCTTACACGTACCACGATTTCTGTCTACATGTATATGGCCTGAATGCATGTAAATATTGGTTGAGGTTTCTTTTGTTTGGTTGACTTTTATGAATTAGGCATATTGATTCTATGTGATCCTAAGTTTCGAACATAATCTATCTCTCTCTCCCTCTCTATTATCTTGTTTGGCCTTTTACATATTGATTTTATATTAGCAATAATGTGTGGTAAAGGTAGGCATATTGTTTGTGGTTTGTTGTTCCAACATATTGTAAATAGGACAGAGTGGTTTGTTGTTCCAACATATTGCATATAGGACAAAACATAGGAAAACAAACTTTATTCACCATACATAGCAGGAATGATGACATACAAGGAAATAAATTGTAATTGTATGCGAGTGTGAAGGAAATATGTAATATCTTGAAATTTCTAAGATAAAGTTTTATTTAGATTTCTTTAAAGGATTATATTTTTGGGAATATATTTTCTAGGAAAAATAGAGTTGGAAACCTAAATGAGAGTTTTGGACTTAGAATAGCCCCGTTTGGATTCGAAGATGAGATGAGTTGAGATGAGTTTAATTTATTTTTTAATATTATTATTATTTTGGTATTTGAAAAAAGTGTATTAGAATTTGAAAAAGGTGTATTGGGATTTGAAAAATGTGTATAGGAATTTGTATTTTATATAAAAAATTATAAAAATATAATGATGAAATGAAGATGAGTTGAGCTGAGTTGCGAATACAAACAGAGCCTAAGTGAAAATTTGTATTAGAGAAAATATTGTGGAGAAATCTTTGAGATTTGGAACAAAGTATCAACTATAGAAATTTATTTTTAACTTAGAAAGATTTGAATTCTCAAATATTTGGGTGTAAATGTAAGAGGAAGTGATAGAACCAAATATCAAACACTTGGTGTACATTCTCGGATTAAACTGTCGAGGTTTAGTGTAATGATCATAAGTTACTCATATGAGGTCCAATTGAGGTGATTCTAATTTGTATAGAATCCTAAGAGATAGATATAAAACTTTTATGTTATGACTTTTTGAATATTTAGACAATATCAATGACTTATTTCAGAATCAAATGGATAACTCTGGACTGAGCTTAAACCAGAACTCGAGTTGGAGAATATAGATCCAAATGAGATTCTATCCTAACCAAACTAAGAAGTGGCCTTCTATAACTTGTTAAATAGAGTCCTAAGGAGGTTAGCAAGTAATCAAAAGAGTTGGGGGAAGGCTAAGGGGGCGTGGGCTAACCAGATGAGGGCTGGAAAAGGGAGATGCATGCATGGGTAGGTAGGATGACACATCATCCCTTATCCTATAAGCCTCTACCCTAACCATTGATCAAATGGTTAACAAAAATATCTCAAATACTAACCATTGGATGATCATTTCAGCTACAAAACTTAGGATTTCTGGAGGTTTAGTTTAATCATGAAAAAAGATTTAGAAGGGACACCTCATCCTATGCAAACTAGAAAGCATTTGTTTTTACCAATTTACCCTCTTCTCCCCTTCACATAAGTCGACCACCACCCCTATAAATAGACAATTAAGAGTTTTCTAACTCTTTTGGAGAAGCATAACACGAAATCCTTTGAAGGAAACCCAAGCAAAACCCTTCTCTTGTCCCTTAACCTCCAACTATATCCTAAGTGAGCTTAGTAAGAGTTTTGAGGAGAAACATTGCAAAGCTTGGTTTGATCATCTTCAACCAGACTTAGAGAGTGTGTAAGTTCATATTCTAGCTTAACTTTAGTATAGAGATGGTTATTTAAATGGTTGAACTATACATGTTTAGTATTGAACCTTTATAGTCTTGTTAAAGAGTGTTAATAAATCAAAGTGTTGTTTGAAGTGGTTTTATTAATGGAAATGTGTAAAATGAAGTTGAAAGAACCTAAAAACTATATTATAATAAGTAAGAATCAAGTTTGTGTGGAAAGATTGCGAGTTTTGGATTAAAAAGCACATGTTCTATAACTTCGCTCGACTCCCGCTCGAGCGAAGAACAACTGTAAACTCTCGCTTGACTCTCGCTAGATGTCTGGCTCAAGCGAAATGCAACCTGAGACTTCGCTCGACATTTGCTCGATGTATTGCTCGAGCGAGTTCTAACCCAAGAACTCGCTTGAATCTCGCTCGATACCTTGCTCGAACGAGATACCCAGTTTGCCTATTATTCGCTTAATATTTTGTTTGAGCGAGCTCCAACCCGAGACTTCGCTCGACTCTCGCTCGATATGTCGCTCGAGCGAGATATCATGTTTTGCTGTTTTTAAGACTTTTGTTGGGATAAATGTGGACATTGAGATAAGAAAGAATTATATGTGTTATCTAAGTGTATAGCATGTGTAAAACACTTGGCAGAATTTAAAATACATATATGTGTGAGTATGTGATAGTTTAAGAGTACATGCATGTTCTAATATGTGGTGAGATTTAAGAAGAGTAATACATCATATACTTAATAAACGTTCCTAAGAATAAGAAAGGAACAACTAAGAATAAGAGATATGGATAGTTAATCACGTCGTGACGGGAACGGCAAGACGTAACGCCCGGATGGCTAACGTGCTCACAGGGATGGCGATTCGTAACGCCTGTCATATGATAAAAGTGATATGTATTATCACAGGGAAGGCGAGATGTAATGCCTGTGGAAGTGATATGATTAGTAGGGACGACAAGACGTAACGCTTACTACGTTAAGTATGTTCCGTGTCAAGACGGGGATGACGAGACGTAACACCCGGAAGATTGACACGAGACTCATCATAACGGAGATGGCGAGACATAACGCCCGTATGATTGATGAGTTATAGGTGATGGGGACGGCGATACGTAACGCCCATCCAGAATAAGAAAGAAATATGTTGAAAAATGGTTATCTGTGATGGGGACGGCGATATGTAACGCCCATTGAAGATAATAATTGAATAAGTGTTAAGAATGTGTCAATGATTAAGAAAAGAACTTAAGATATCCTAAGAGTGTAAATCTGTATGGGTGATTGATAAATTACGTGAAACATGTTTTTGATCATGTTCTTTTATTCTCTTTTCTTAAAAAGATTAATGATGACTGTGTTTATGCTTTATTAAGCTAATTATGCACTTACTGAGATTTTTAAGAAAATCTCACTCTTTTGTGGTTTTATGTTTCTTTCTTGTATGTGTAAATTATATATAGGATGTGATGGCCAATAGGGGGAAAGCCCCAATGATGCAGGAGACTCCGAGGAGTCCTGAGGGACTTTTTAATTACGGTCCTTATGAAAATTCTACTTTTGCGTCCCTGGAACTTTTTATATATGATCAGCCGGTGGAGTTGTGGTATCACAGTGCACCTACTTTTGCCGAGGAGAAGGAACGTATAGGTTGCTGTTTAACTTTGGAATTGGATGGTTCCCTATCTGTATGTGGGGTTTTATAGGCACCACATGGACAATATCTTCAGCAAGACCATTATCTTAGCTTGGATATGTTCTGTTATGGGGGGGAATTTCCTGAAGTTAAGAAGGAACCAAAGTAACTATAGGGATAGTCTTTTGATATGTATTTTATTTGGTTGGAACTGATAACTATTTTGGGCATGTATATATAACAGTACAATGTTTGATGTATGAAAGAAGAATGTGGAAGTTGTATGTTAATATTTGCCATATGTGATCTTTAGAATTGGTTATAATTAATACCTAATTCGTTGCGAATTATATGACTTATGTCAGTAAGTCAAGAGGAATGCTTTAGGATATTGATATATACGCGGGTGAGTAGCTTAATATTACTTATCCTGACCCTTTGACTTATGATAAATCCCAGACGTGAGTCGGGGGCATCACAAAATAAATTGAAGAAATACAAGGAAATATTGGATTATACACAATTGATATTGCAATTGTTGCCTAAACCATAATCATTCTTACCAGTGACATTGCTAGAACATCCTAAAGAGTTTTTCTAAAGATAAAATGATGAAATGATTTAATAGCTTGAATTTGTTATTGGAGATATTGCTCCAATGTGATATCATCGAGATGTAATCATCCCATGGAATATTGCTCTAGTAACTTCCTGTAGTTGTTTTAATCACTTTAGAAATTCTTTATCATATTAGAAACCTATTGCATTGAATCACCAAATGCTGGTCTATTGAATGCAATCGTCCTCAAGTTAATTGGTGATCCCTGCATTTGGTATCAAAATCATCACAAATTGAACCATCTCCTAAAGTAGATTAATAGAGTGGCTAAATTCCAACGAAAGACAATGCTGCGACAATTTGGGATATGATGTCTCTCTCATAAAGTATGAAATTCATTTATTCAAGTCAGTTGAATGTAGCCTCATCCATTGTATGGAAGTCATTTATTCAAGTTAGTTAAATGCAACCTCATCCATTGTACTATTCGATTGCCCTTATAAACCTTCTTTGGTTAGTTGCTCTCATGCTTGGGTGCATAGTTCTAATTCCATATGTACTCTCTGAATGGCACCTTTTTGCACTTTTATCCATCTTCCCTGTTGCTATAGCGATAGAAAATGATTAAGATACTACATTTTTACAACACTTTTAATCACTTTTTAAATAATAAGCATTTTGTAAAATAGGTTGCAAAATACTATTAGGAGTACTATTATTTTATAAAAATGCCCCCATTAAAACAAAGTGTTAAAGAGGTTATAAAGGTGTTGTATCTATATCAATACTCCATGGTGAATACAATGTCATTAGAGATCTCTAAGGTTCTAATTTGATGCCAAGGTTTTACAGGAAAAATTCTGTTCAAGATAAGAGAAATCTGTTTCCTTTGGTAGCACTCTAGAAATCCATGATCTCTAAGAGCCTTTCATCATCAATGTTGCCTTTACATCAAGCCACTCACGCACTAATGCTGTTTTATGTGATATTATCAGCTTTTTTTGAAGTATTCCTTTCTCACCTTCTACCAAGGTCACCAAAAAGATTTTGAGCAATCGAAAACCTTCTTACAAAGGTATTATCTTTTCACACAAAAGACTTCCCATCAATGTTTTGCAGTTATTATGTGTGCATGATAATGCATTAGTATTGATTATCAGCTGTATCTGAACCACATGATTACTCACAGATTGCTCATTGGAGAATTGATCATTATTGAATGTGTTGCTCGTGTCTGTACTTGAGTTTAGATGGAACTCAGCACCTTTTGAGAAACTACACTTAATTGGATGAATCTTGAGCCTAGGAGCTAGAAATAGAAATGTCTACTTTATTGACCTTTTATAAGAAGAAACAAATCATAATAGCATATTCTATCTCCTCACCATGAAACTTTACATCATAAATTATGCTATATACTTAGATTTTAAAAAATTGAAGATCCTCTACTAATAACACTATAATATTCCCCTTCATAGCTGAAATAGGAACCACAATAAACATATCAAGCCAATAATCTCCTTAATCTATGAAATACCTATTCTTAAAATCGGTGAGAATTATTTACAGTAAATAATATGCTCAAAAAAATATATGCTCAAAAAATGTTTAAAAAATATGGCAGTATTTATCCCTTACTAAAAAGCTTTTCCAACTCTACTTGTTTCTAGATAGACAAGAGTTGCATGCAAGTCATTGATAGATTTGAATATAGGGAATATGCTAAAGGAGTTAAAGAGTTCCTTACCTTGGCCTGATCTCATGCTACAAGTGAGGCAATCCATTACCCACGTGTCTAATGTTCAAATAATCACTTTCTACCAATAAGCTAGGTAGAGAGACACTTATTTATTAAATGTATCGACAAGAATTACACGTGGATTTTCCATGGTGAGGAAGAAGATGTAATCATAAGTGATGATGATCTACATGATCCTGAACAAAAGAATGACTTTTGATGACGTTGATGTTATGTTACGAGATATTTGGGCTGAGGAGTTTCTTGATATTCCCATAACCAAGTCATTCCATGCTGAGGTTTTGCCATCGTTCGATATTAATTTATCTCGCACTTTCGATCAACTGTTGGCTGATTCTTGGCGTCTTCTTTATGAAAGTTGTCCAAAGTATTCTAAACTATCATTCATTGTCAAGTTGCTGCACATTAAGGCATTTAGCAGTTGGAGTGTAAAATTTTTCGACATGCTTTAGCACTTGTTAAAGTCAGCTTTTCTCAATACTCTTTTGCCAAACTCATATCAAAATTCACGTGACTTAGAAAAATGCTTGGGTTTTACTTACAACAAAATACATGTTTGTCTGAATGACTGCATAATTTATTGGAGGAAAAAGGTCAATAAAGATGAGTGCCCTAAATGTAAACTCCCCATCTGGAAATTCAACGAAAATAAGAAGAGATGAATTCCTCGAAAGATTCTATTTCATTTTTTGTTAAAACCAAGATTGTAGAGATTATTTATGTCACAGAAAACAATAGCCTATATTCACTCAATATACTTTACCTAATTTCAACACAAACACCAGTCTATTGAAGAAAAGAAAATCCAACCTACTTAAATAAAGAAAAGTCGCTGCAATAAAAATATTACCCGACATAAAATAATTTACAACCCGAGCCCAACCCAAAAACATTTAACTACTTCAAAATAACTTATCATCATACACTTAAAAACAAAAAGAAACCCTGTAAAAAATAAGCTCGTGTGGCACCAAGTGAAGACAAGCATTAAAATATAACTTTAAAAACCCCCGAGTTTCATTTTAAAATTATGAGGGCAAATATGTAATTTTGCTTAACTAACCTACTGCAACCTTACGTCAAGAGTGAAAAGAAGTGTTTAACTTGCGGGAAGCTGCATTAACGCTAGATCAGGGTACTCCTGCGATGGAGGCTCACTGTGAGAGGAGGTGTCGGGGCGGGGCTGGAGTGGCGGGCGACTAACTCGTTGATGGAGCATTGAGTGAGATAGAGAGAGAAGAGAGAAGAGAGAAGAGAGAAGAGAGAGAAGAGAGAGTAAACATGGAAAGAGAAACTGAGTAAGCCGTGAGAGGGAGAGGAACTGCACGGGATACTCACCAAGAGAGCA
Organism: Platycarya strobilacea; assembly: GCA_036898215.1. Classification (NCBI taxonomy): domain Eukaryota; kingdom Viridiplantae; phylum Streptophyta; class Magnoliopsida; order Fagales; family Juglandaceae; genus Platycarya; species Platycarya strobilacea. The sequence goes on along the minus strand of CM072557.1, from coordinate 33,365,438 downwards.
GTAATGCGGCAGCGACAAATCACAGAGTATTGAGGGGTCGGCATCACTAGGCTTCCCTTGTCATGGCTGGTGACACCAAAAGAGATGAAGTGCTTTGTTTTGAGATGCAAAAACAGAGGTCCTTCGGTAAGGTTGAGAGTGGTGTTTTTCGACGTGGGTTCACGACTAGCTGTGGCGGTGAGGTTTTGATAAGTGGTTATTACTTACTAGATTCCACGTTGGGCTGGGCAGTGGGGATGATGGCACGGGCTTAATTAAAATTTGGTGTTTGGGAGGGGTCAATTGACAAAACGTATAGTATGTATGAATATAACTAATATGTTTTTATTGTACGTGACTTAAAAAGAAAATTATAATTATACTTTATAAAATTATATACAAAAAATACATATTTATAAATTAATTTATAAGATAATTTTTTTTTTAAATTTTCGTAGTTTATTAGAGACCATTACAAAAAGATAAAAAAAAAAAAGAAATATTGACTTAAAATTTCTCTTTTAAATTAAACTTGACGACAATCTTTTATAAAATAAAAGTTAGAATTGTAAGTAACGTAGAAGATTTGGGTGTTAATGAAGTGAAAAGATAAGAATGAGATTATGTGAGTATTGAGATTTGAGTGGATAATTTTAGTATTTTGAAGGCCTGGTTATTGGGGACTAATTTTAGTAAAAAATCCAAAGGTTTGAGAAAAATTACTTATTTATATACCATATTAATTTTTTTAGCATGCACCTTAGTCCACCCCTGGATAGCAGGTTGACCTCTTCTATGGTGCCAGGGGTTACGATCGCATGACTTGGGCAGTGGCATCGGTTTTTTTTTTTTTTTTTTGATGAGAAACTTCCACAGACATTCATCACAAAGAGAAGAGTCCATTTACATAGGACAGTTGTCCAACCAGACATACTGAGTGACAACTGGGGGAATAGAGTACATCCATAGAGATACATTTTCTACACTCCATGCATGCTTAGCAAGATGGTGTGCCACCTGGTTCCCTTCACGAGGAGTATATTATACTTGGTGCTCCTCAAACTGGAGTAGCAGCTGCTTGACATCACATAGGAGATTCCCCAAGGCATGTAAGGCCATATCTGAGGATTGTAAAGCTTCCACTAATAACAAACAGTCACTCTCAAGGATGATCTTCCAAATACCCAAGTGAGAGCTAAACTGCAAGCCTCGTAACATAGCTAACAGCTCCACAGACTCCGCCCCTGCCGCTTCATGTTCAGCCTTACTAACTGCCATAATAACCCTGCCGTTAGCATCCCTTAAAACCCCTCCCACTCCTGCTTTATGATAGTCATAAAACAACGCAACATCAACATTTAACTTGCAGAACCCCTGTGGAGGCGCATGCCAGAATGCAAATTTTTTGGAGCTAACAGACCTGGCAAGGTTAGTAGATCGACCCTGTAAACTCAAAGCATGATCAATGACCGATTCAGGGGACAAAACAACTTGGTCATGAAGTAGTTTATTTCCTTCATACCAGAAACCCCAAGCAATAAGAAAAAACCGTTCCAGCTGAGAGACATCACCCACTTGAAGTATTAGCTTTGCAATGTCTCTAACAGAACGCACTTCATTAACTTCCTTCATAGCAGGCAAAGTAATATACCAGTGATTATGTACTGTGAGGCAGTAGATCAAAGCATGGAGTAGGTCTTCACCTTGGTCACCACAACTTTCACACAGAGCAGAATCTAATACATGTCTTTGAACTAGAGCTCTTTTTGTTGCGAGGCGACCAGTACATACCTTCCATGCGAAAATCCTTATCTTATTCAGAACTTGCATCTTCCACAAAGAACTCCAGAGCCTCTTGTCTTCAGTGCTATTGAAGTGGCAGGCCGATTCATAGCTTCTTGAGAAGTCAGGATCTTGTAAGCACTTTTTACGCTGTAGTTACCACTCCTTTCATGCCGCCATATCCAAGTATCAGCATCTCCCTGGACTTAATGTAATCTTCAATATATCTGCTGTGATATTTGGATGGAAGAGAGCTCTAATCTGATCAACATCCCACCACCCCGTATGCCTATCAATAAGCCTAGAGACATATTGAGGCAAATCAGAGTTCTGTGACCCGGGGCCCAGCTATCATTCCAAATCTGAGTGTTAGTGCCATCAACAATACGGATTAAACAGCCATTTAACAGAACTTGCTTAGAGTCCCATATCCCTCGCCAAGCATATGAGGGATTAAAGCCAAGTTGCGCCTAAAAAAAAGAAAAATCCGGGAAGTACTTAGCTTATACACCTTATAGAGTAACGATTCCTCAAACTTGAAAATCCTCCAAGCCTGCTTTGCTAATAATGCCAAATTGAAGACTTGAGATAGTGTTCCTCTTCCGTCGTTGGGACGCTTTGGAGTGGAAAACTTGGAATTGCTATCCTCACTTTCCAGCCATAGAACACGGGATCGCTGCTTCCACATTAGCTCTTCACGCTCTAACCAAATTTGTACTTCCTTATGGGCTTGGCTTAGTTTGTCATTATCAACACAATAGGGCTCTGTCTCCTGCAACCTCTTTAAATGCTCCTTGGCTTCATTTAACTTGCGATGCACCAGGCCAAACTCTGAATAATTCCATTTAGTCAAGGAATCACTACACGATCTTACCCGAGCCATAGTCTCCTTCATAGAAGGGTCGCCGGATCTACCACGCCATACATCTTCAATTATCGTTGCACAATCCTTATGTCCCACCCACATAGGTTCGAATCGAAACATTTTCTTCTTTCGGGTATGCTGGGCAGAACCTTCCATAGTTAACCATAGTTGGACATGGTCAGAGTACGAGACCGAACCATGGATTACCTCGAACACAGGACATATGGACATCTAGGCCGCATTCGCCAAACAACGATTTAGCCTCTCATATACTCGTTCCTCCCCTTCTCTTCCATTGCACCATGTAAAAGCAGGACCCCTCGTGAAACCCAAATCCAACAGTTGACAATCACACAAAGCGGCTCGGAAGTCTTCCATAAGATTATTAGGTCGCCGATTGCCTCCCCTCTTCTCCCCATGCTCTGTAATCTCGTTGAAATCACCCATAAGTAACCAAAGGCAGGGGACTCCCATCTCTAAATATCGTAGGAGCCCCCAAATAGCAGGCCTACAGGACACATTGGGGTCCCTATAAATTCCAGTAAATAACCAAACACCTCCGTGAGACTCAGCCCTTTAATCAGAGCATGGATATGATGCCTAGAGTAGTTAACAATTTCCAGATGCACCTCGGATTTCCACATAAGCACCAGCCCTCCACTCCTTTGCAACAATCCACCATAAGGCAATTCACATACCCCAATATGAGTTTATAGCGATCCATCGCTTTAGAATTTACCTTAGTTTCTTGCAGAAACACAAGGTCGGGATCTTCCCGCTTGATGAGATCAAGCAGAGTTCGTAATCCCCGTGGGTTCCCAAGCCCACGAAATTCCAACTGAGGCACTTCATGATTGCCGGCGGGGCTGGAACTCAGCCTCCGCCGATTCAACATAGGCAGCATCCCTGTCGAAACCCTTGAGTAAGTTCAGAGATAGACGTTTAGAAGCTCAAGAGGTGCCTTCGCCATGACTACGAGCTCCTCGTTTCTTTGGGAAAGTGGCCACTGGAGATGCACAAGGCAACTTCTGCATAGATAAGGACTTGGGCTTAATCTTCTGATTGGTTTTGGCCCAGAGGAAACATCCGCTACATCCTCTGTCCTGGAGGTGCTGGATCCTTCCTGTCGTGGGCCCATAAAAAGGATCGGTACCCTTTCGAGACCCTTAGAGACAGAGCCCTCCTAACTACCTTCCATTGGGATAACTGTCCACTGCTTTGCCATCTCAGTAACTGTCAACTGCTGCTCATCTCCAGCAGCTATCGATTTCATAACCGTTGGAGCAACGGTTTTGTGGCAATTAACATTCGACGGTCCAGATCTTGCCATCCTCGCCATTGAATTAGAACCACCTTTCTTGGTTGAATCTCTACCGCCAAGCGGTGGCTGTTGTCCTGTTATTCGTTTAGCACTCCTTCCCCCTCCCGGCAAAGCTCGCAACCATTGCCCATAAGGAAACTCAACATGTGATCAGTATCAGTACTATTTTTCCAAATCTTGCAGTCCTGAAAATAGAAATCAGGCAGACGTTCATACGTAAATCGAACCAGACAGTCCTGCTCAGCCCCTAACGCCACACGTTTACGACATAAGAAAGGATTGGAGAGATTACGGTTGACTCTGATTTGAAGGTACTCACCCCAAGCCACTTCATCCGGTTCCAAATCAATTTCCAGTAACTCTCCGAGAAACTCACCAATGCGTCAACCCACATACATATTGCTAGGCATAAAGGTCAAATCATGCACCCTAACCCAGAAGGCCATTTCTATGAACACCACTTCATCAACTTGCAATTGGCCATTAAAATCTTTGGTGAGGACAAGGTGTTTGTCAAAAGTCCATGGTCCATCGGTGAGAACTCGATGCTTATCCCGTTTATCTTCAAATTCCGCTAACATCAGAACAGAGGACAGATCCCGAAGAAATTGGAGAGAGTTCCCCGGTCGCCAAGCACGACTCATGGTCTGTTTGAAGGCCTCCCGGTTGAAATTTCTATCAATAAATAATTTCACAAAGAGACAATACTCTCCCTGGAAATCACCTCCTAGAGGTTGGCAGTATCCACAAACACTTGTTGCGTATAAATAATACTGTCCAAAATCACACAAGACGATATTTAAGTGGTTCAGCAATTTGCCTACGTCTACTAGTACCAAATTCAATATATTTGTATGAGATTACAAATATACAAACAAATCTCACGTTTCTCTCTAATTTGCACACACCACTTCTAACACTACCGCACTCTCTACTTATACCAGAGCTCTCCTCTTATAGGAGAGGTTTTACAAAAGGCAGCAACTAAATATGACTTTGTAGAGATGGTAGGTGGAGTAGTAGGTATGGATGGTGCAGCCAATTTGATTTTCTTGTGGACGGTGCAGCCATTTCAGAACATCAAGCTTGGTATTCACACTTAGGTAGCTCTTTCAACCTCCTTCTTTTTGACATGAGAGACTTCCGCTATCAAATGCGCCATAAGACGCCAAATGCACTCAAAAGTGCCAACATACCCGAAGATGCTCAGCAACTTGCAAAATTTTGATCAATTCCAAGCAGTGTTGGAACTTGATCCCTGTGACAACTTTCGTCAACATATCTACTGGATTATATTTAATGCCAATCTTCTGAAGTAATATGTCATCTTCTTCTAATATTTCACATACAAAGTGAAATCGGACATCGATATGTTTTGTTCGAGAGTGATATACTTGATTCTTGGCCAAATGAATTGCACTTTGACTGTCACAGTAAACGGAGACCTTTTGCTGCTTAAAGCCCAAATCTGTTACCAGTCCCTGTAACCAAATGGCTTCTTTTACGGCTTCTGTTACAGCCATATACTCAGCCTCCATGGATGACAGTGCAATCATAAACTGTAAACACATAGTAAACACATATACTAACTGGTACTCCAGACATAGTAAACACATATCCAATTGTCGATCGTCGTTTGTCAAGATCTCCAATATAGTCTGAGTCAGCATATCCAGTTACTAAACTATCTTCACTCTTCTCGAACTTCAAACCAAGATCTACGGCCCCTAGAATATACCGTAGAATCCATTTAGCCGTATGCCAACATTTCTTTCCAGGATTATGCATATAGCGACTAACCAAACTGATTGCCTGGGAGATATCAAGTCGTGTACACAATATGACATACATTAGGCTACCAACAACACTTGCATACGGGACATTCTTCATGTAGTCCCGCTCTTCATCATCTTTAGGAGACTGCAATGCACTGAGCTTGAAATATGGGGCCATTGGAGTACTCACCGGCTTCGTCTTTGAGTCCAAGTTGAAGCATTGCAATACTCTCTTCAGATATTGCTTCTAAGTAAGGTGAATTATACCTTTCACCGTATCTTTGCTGATCTTCATCCCCAATATTCTCCATGTTTCTCTTAGATCTTTCATTTCAAACTCATGACTCAACTAAGTTTTCAAACGATTTATCTTCACCTTGCTTTTACATGCAATCAACATGTCATCTACATATAAAAGCAAATAAATGAAAGATCCATCTGCAAGTTTTTTGAAATACACACAATGATCGTATTGGCAACGAGTGTATTTCAGGTCTATCATAAAGCGATCAAACCATTTGTACCATTGCCGAGGTGACTGCTTCAATCCATAGAGAGACTTCTTCAACCTACAAGTGGTTGGGATCTCACCCCCTTCAACTGATAGTGCATACGTCACAAAGTCTGCATAATGTGTCGGTACACATTTCTCTTTTCTCGGCCTGTTGGTTGCTGTTGATTCAATTTGACTTAGAGGTACTGTGATTGGACTATCAACCTCTTCTTGTCTGTCATTTCTTGAATCATTTAGAGTAATAAACTCCACCTTCTGCGAATCACCGGATGTTTCGCCATCAATGCTGCCTTCATCTGAATCTTTATGCTTATGTGACTTAAACATCTCAGATTCGTTGAATGTAACATCTCTACTGATAATTACCTTCTTAGACTCTATGCACCAGAGTCTATACCCTTTTACACCAGAACTTAAGTTCAAGAATTTTGTTTTCTTGGCTCTAGGATCAAGCTTACTTTCTTTAGCATGATATTAAGCAGGACATCCAAAAATGTGTAAAGAGTCATAATCAGTAGCATGTATACCTTTCCATATTTCAATAGGTATCTTTCCGCCATTGGCAGCTGCGGGTAGTCTATTGACGAGATGGCAGGCATATGTCACAGCTTCAGCCCAAAATTGTTTACTGAATCTAGTATTCAGTAACATACACCGTACTTTCTCTAGTAAAGTACGATTCATCCGTTTTGCCACATCATTCTGTTGTGGTGTTCCTTATACCGTAAAGTGTCTGACTATTCTCTCTCTCCGACATACTTCCATGAAATGGTCTAGAGTATACTCCCCTCCATTATCTGATCTGAGACATTTGATTTTTCCACCGGTCTGAGTCTCAGTTATCTTCTTCCACATAAGGAAGATGTTCAACACTTCATCTTTATTCTTCATCGTATAAACCCACACACGACGAGAATAATCATCTACAAAAGTTACAAACTAATGCTTACCTCCCAAAAATGCAACTTTGGTAGGTCTCCAAACATTGGAGTGTACATAGTCAAGTATCCCCTGTGTATTGTGTACAGCAGTTCCGAACTTGATCCGCATCTGCTTCCCCAATATATAGTGCTCACAAAAAGACAATTTACCAGTCTTGGCACCTCTGGGTAAGCCTTGCTTCACCAGTGTTTGCAAAGCTTTTTCTCCGGCGTGTCCCATACGCATATGCCAAAGTCTGGTAGTGTCAGCATCAGTCTCATCTAACTTCTCACAACCTGTAGAAGCTCTTCCATCAATAGTACTTCGTTGTAAGAAGTACAAGTTTCCTCCCTCAACCCATTCTTAGCCACCTGAACTCCCATTACCACTTTGAGAGTTCCGTCTTCAATAGTGATTCTGAATCCCTTTGAATCCAAAGTTCCTAGTGAGATAAGATTTTTTCGCAAGTCTGGAACAAACCATACTTCTATCAGAGTCTTGATAGTTTCATCATGCAGCTTCAACCAAATACTCCCTATTCCCTGAGTCTTACAGGCACTGTCGTTGTCCATAAGTATTACTCCACCATCAATCTTTGTAAAGTCAGTAAACCTGTTCCGATTGGGACACATATGATAGGTACATCCGGAATCCAAAATTCATTCATCAGGATGACAAATGAATGATGAACCTGTCAAAGCAATGTCTAGATCCTCATCTCTATCTGTGACATTGGCTGTGGTGGGTTATTTCTTCTGTTGTTCTTTTAACTTGGGACAATCCTTCTTCTAGTGTCCTTTGTCATGATAATAGGAACACTCATCTTTGGCTAGTTTTATGTCGACTGATGAATCAAGTAATGTGGCCCGAGTTTTCGATTTCTTTCCTAGATACTTTGACTGTGTTCTCCCTCTTACTGTCAATACTTCACTTGATGTATCTAGCTGTACCTGCTTATCTTTTCTATGGTATTCATTGCTAATCAGAAAACTAGATACATCGTCACAACTAATTTTTTCCTTCCCATACAATAGTGTGGTAACTAAATGGTCATATGTATTGGGCAAGGAATTTAACAACAGTAAAGCCTTATCTTCATCTTGGATTTCAACATCCAAATTTAATAAATCAGCAAGAATCTGATTGTAACTATTCAAATGTTCGGACATGCTAATACCTTCACGAAATTGGAATCTAAAGAGCTTTTTCTTCAAATGCAAATGGCTCTCAATGCTCTTCTTCATGAACTTATCTTCCAATTTTTTCCAAAGTTCCTTTGCATTTGTCTCTTTCATAACAAAATACTTCTGATCTTTGGTAAGGCACAAACCGATTGTACTACAAGCTTGGGTATTAAGCTTCCTCCAATCATTTTCCGTCATTTGGTTGGATTTTTCTTTCAACGCCAAATCCAACTCTTGTTGAATCAAAACGTCCATCACTTCACATTGCCACATGTCGAAGTTAGAAGTTTCATCGAATTTCTCAACTTCAAACTTGGTATTTGAAACTGTGGACCTATACCCTAAATTACTGGCATTTCTAGAGTTCCTATCTTCCCCAACACCTTCCATATTAATTTAGAAATTTTAAAAGATAAATTTCAAAATTTTAACCATATGGATGAGTCTGAAATGATCCAAATAGTTGGAAAGCACTATTTGATCGTCGAAATCGGACTCCAAATGGCTTAGATCAAGCCCAAAAACAGATTTGGAATCGGACGGTCCAGATGTGTATGACGCGTGAGATACACGCGCAAAGGGTGTTTGAGGCGCGTGGGGTACATGCACAGAGGCTCTCCCGGCAACGTGGGGGCTCGTGTGCGCGTGGTGTTCACGCGTCTTCAATCTCTCAGGCGCGTGGCGGTGCATGAGACGTATTTTTCACTCGTCTTCAACCTCCAGTTGCGAGTAGGGCACGTGGGTACAGGCTCCGATCTTCAAACGGCACGTGCGGGCTCCTTCGAAGTCCGTTTTTTATTCCGTTAGCGCAAACGGATTCGTCTCAACGTAAGGAACAGCCTGGAGTTGTCAAAAATTAATTTTGACCAACTTGATTTCTAGACAGTGCGAACCAAAGCTCTGATACCAATTGTTGCGCACAAACAGTACTATCCAAAATCACACAAGACGATATTTAAGTAGTTCAGCAATTTGCATATGTCCACTGGTGCCAAATTCAATATATTTGTATGGGATTACAAATACACAAACAAATCTCACGTTTCTCTCTAATTTGCACACACTACTTCTAACACCACCACACTCTCTACTCATACCAGAGCTCTCTTTTTATAGGAGAGGTTTTACAACATGCAGCAACTATATATTACTTTATAGAGATGGTAGGTGGAGTAGTAGGTATGGATGGTGCAGCCAATTTGATTTTCTTGTGGACGGTGTAGCCATTTCAGAACATCAAGCTTGGTGTTCACACTTAGGTGGCTCTTTCAACAACACTTCGGCCGATTCCGCTTTTGTGAGAGAAAGTTTCTCACATAACACACTTAAATCCTCTGCCATAAAGGAAATGAAAAAAAACACTAGACGATCAACAAAGTTCAACGAGAACAAGGAGAACTGAGGAACGAAACAAACTAGAAAAACCACCCTACACAGCAGTAGGAAGAAAACTCCTATTCCAAGGAGAGCCTAAGTGGCATCGGTTTTAAGTTGTGGTCATTCGTGGCAATTGGCGGTGGAAGCTTATTGGAGGAGGTGCTTCACTAAAGCTTTTGCTTCTTGGTGGTATTTGAAGAGGGTAGCATGCATGGAAGGAAAGGCTTCAATGGAGGGTTGCGGCTCTGGTTGTTTTCTCAAGTGCATGGTACTATACATGCATAATCATAGGAAACAAACCCTAGGGAGATTAGGTAGTTCTTTGCATTAGGGTTAGGCGAGACTGTGAGGTGAGTAACTGGTGAATATATAGAACATCGCTAACCCTAGAAAGAACAAACGTGTACGCAAGGGAATCATATGAGCATGTTAGGGAAGTATGGGAGTTTGGCACAAGCTCCTACAGGCTTGGGCTTTTTGGGGCCATCGGGTAGGGCCCATTTTAAATATTTGGGTCCATTTTTTGAATAGTGTAAGAAATTAATAAATGAGCTTTTCTCTATGTTTTGGACCTCGACTCAACCTCTAAAAATAATTCAATTTTCCCAAAAAAATTATCGGCCTATTAAAAGTTTTTTTTTAAACCTACTTATCAAATGAAATGAAAAAAAATCATACTCCACCAAAAATAAAATTTGGGTCCGTAATCTATATCGATAAAAAACTAGTACTCAAATACTCAACTTCGCTTTTCAAATTAGAAAGCAATCTTGGAGATTATCAATGCACAGGGTAGACTACCTATAGTCAAATATCGTAACTCAGATTCGATGCAGGTGAGGAAGTATACAGGGAGGTCAATTAGCTCTCCTTGTGTTATCCATAACATTAGTCAAGCACATTCAATTTTGAAATCTGTCTTATTCTTTCTTGGATAGATATTGTGTAAGACAAATAAATTTAACACGCAAAAGAAGGCTCAACAATTAACCTATTTGATGACATTGCTTCCATCATATGGAGGAGCTAAATTGTTCAGCATCAATCGATGAGGACGCTAATCAGATTATTAGGGGATGTGGAGAATGAAATTTATTATTATTAAGGGATGTGGAGAAAAGAAATTGATTATTATTTGTGCATGCAAGTCTTGACTCACGATATAAGTTGACGATTGTAGAAGATTGGATTAGAGACGTCCTTAGTGATGAGGACGCTAATCAGCTTATTAGATCACTTAAATGTGATATTGACGATTTTATAATTACAAAAACAGTGGTCAGTCTTCAACTAAAGGTGGTAGCTACTCTTCCTCGATCAACTTGTCATCTTCCAGGGATGACACACATGAAGAAAGTTCAACTTTGTTGTAGCTACGATACTATCATCAAAATTGTGCATCATGGAATATTTATGCAATGCAAGTCTGAGATTGATCGTTACTTTTTGGAATATGTCGAGCCATCTAATGATACATTCCAAATATTAACTTGGTGGAAGGAGAATTTTCATAACCCAAATTTTTAAATATCCGTTTAATTTTCACATGTGGCATGATTATTGAAGGTTGATTAAATAATGAATAAGTATAATAAAGAAAATACTTATAAATGTATGTTGGAAGGTTAGGAGTAGGATTAGATACAATGGTGGCTTGTTTTATGTGCAAAAAGTGCCTAACCCGAGATCTCGCTCGACTATCGCTTGATATCTAGCTCGAGCGAGATACAGGGAGGGATTTGACGTCTTTTGATATAATGGTCATAACTTTCTCATTTGATATTGGATTTGAGTGGTTCAAGAGGCTATGGAAAGCTAAAAGGAATATCTACAAATTTTATGTTTTGAGATTTAAGAGATATGGACTTAAGAAAATACGAAATTGAGATTGAAGTGGAAGATATGGATTGGAGATAGATAGGCATTGACTTTGAAGTTGACTAAGGACTTTGGATAAGATTAAGTCTTTGGATTATTTTCTCAATTATCTTAAGATCTGGACAAGTGTATAGAGATGTGGAAAATGAGGAGATTCTATTTAGTAAATATCGTGTGAAATAAGAGGGATTATCTATCAAACACTTGGTGTGCCCGGATTGGTATTCTCGGGCTTATCTATCAACTTTTAGTAGACAAATCATAACTTGATCATATGAGCTCAGAATGAAGTGATTTAGTTCCTATAGAACATTAAGAAGTATATCTAGAACTTTTATGTTTTGGATTTTTGAAGATAAAGAACATATCAAGGAAGACCTCTGGTGTGAAGTGGACGGCTCTGGGTTGAGTCCAATTGATAACCGACTTAGATGAATTGTCCTATATTCGGCCATGTGAAGAAAATTGTGATTGGCTATCAATTTTCCTAAGGTCTTGACATGTGTAGGAGTATGTGTCATGAGGAGATGAAGTGATCTAGAAGCTCTAGTTGGCCCAAAGACATGAAGCAAACATGAGAGGCAGAAACCTGTCTAAATCTGTCCAAGTCTAACTAAGTGAGTTATAAACCAAAGTTATCCCAACCAAATCTCGAAATGGTCTTCTAGAACATGTTAAGTGGTGTCTTAGAAAGTGTAACATGTGACAAAATTGGATAGGAGAGGGGTTGGGAGGCATGGCATACCAGAAGAGGGCTGGAATGGCTTGGTTCATGCATGGTTAGGTGAGTGCCACTTCATGCCTTATCTCAATAGCTCCCTTCTCAACCTTTGATCAATTTTGGCTTACTAAAGTGACTTAATATCAGCCATTGGATGAGGATATTTGCTGCCAAGTCTAGATTTTATATGCTTAGATTTAATCATTTGATTTTAGGAGGTATGACACCTCATCTCCCAAACAAAGACATAACCGGTTGCCTATAGCCATCCCTTCTTTTCCTTTTCCTCTAAAGGGTCGACCACCCTCCTATATATATATATATGTATTGATAAGTCTTATAACCCTCTTTGGAAAGGAGAACACACGCCCATTTGGAGAGAAAACCAAAGAAGAAGCCTCACTAAACCATTGAACATTCAAACATCACCTAAGTGAGCTAATTGTGTGATCTTGAGGAATTCTTCAAGAGCTTGGTTCTATCCTCCATTCAAGTTTTGGAGAAACTAGTAAGTATACAATTTAACCAAATCTTGGCATAGAATAAGTAAATTGATGATGAATCATGTTTGTTGTTGGTTGGAGTTTAAACCTATCTTATATGATGAAACGAAACCTAAGTGTGTTTTAAATGAGATTTTGTTATGGTAAAATGCTAAAAAAATTATAAGAACATAAATTTATGATTTAATAAGTAAAAATCAAGTTTATGTGAAAAGATTGCAAGTTTTAGATTGAAAAATCCCATGCTCGAGCGAAGAACAACTGTAAACCCTCGCTTGACTCTCGCTAGATGTTTGGCTCGAGCGAAGTACAGCCCGAGACTTCGCTCGACACTCACTCGATGTCCTACTCAAGCGAGTTCTAACCTAAGAACTCGCTTGAATCTCACTTAATACCTTACTCAAGCGAGATACCCAGTTTGCTTAATGTTCACTTGATACTCTGCTCGAGCGAGTTCCAACTCGAGACTTCGCTCGATTCTCGCTCGATACCTCGCTCGAGCGAGATGCCTTGTTTTACTAAAGTTCAGGATTCTGATTGGAATAAAAGTTGAAGTTGAAATATGGAAAAATTATATGTGTGACCTAAGCATATAACTTATGTAAGATACGTTGCAAGATTTATGTTACCAACATATATTTATGATTATGTGTTAAGTTTAAGGGTACATACATTTTCTAGTATGTGATGAATTTTAAGAGGAATTGGCATGACATGTACTTGAGAAACATTCCTAAGAATAAGAAAGGAACAACTAAGAATAAGAGATATGAATAAGTTAGTCACGTCATGACGGGGACCAGCGATACGCCCATATGACTGACGTGCCGACAGAGACCTAAGCCTGTCGAGAATATGAAAACCGATAGGGACTTAAACCTGTTGAGTATTTGAAAACCGACAGGGACCTAAGCTTGTCGAGTATTTGAAAAACGACAGGGACCTAAACTTGTTGAGGATATGAAAACTGGCAGGAACCTAAGCCTGTCGAGAATTTGAAAATCGGCAGGGACCTAAACCTGTCGAGTATTTAAAAACTGATAGAGGCCTAAGCCTGTCGAGGATATGAAAATCGGCAGGGACCTAAGCCTAACGAGGATATGAAAACCGGCAGGGACCTAAGCCTGTCGAGGATATGAAAATTGGCAGGGACCTAAGCCTGTCGAGGATATGAAAGCGAGCAGGGACCTAAGGCTGTTGATGATACGAAATAAATAATATTTGATGGGGACGCCTATCGATGATACGAAATAAGCAAGACTTACAATGTTACGAAAGAAAAGAAATTCGAGTTTAAGTATGATAGAGTGGTTCCATGAAGAATATAAGTCTAAGTCATGCATGAGTCTCAATAAAGCATTTTTATAAGATATATGTTTCTGAGCATTAACATGTATGATAAGTTCTTATGTCATCTATGCCATATTTCGTTAACTGTGTACTTACTGAGATTTTTTGAAAATCTCACTATTTTATATTTTTATCTATTATTTCTTATGAAATGATAGATGGTGTTGCAGGAGTAAATAAATTGTCATGAAACTCAGATATTACAGGAGATTCTGAGGAGCCCCGAGAATCCTACAGAATACTCCTCTCCTAAGAGAATGATTTCATGTACGTGATCAAATGAAATAACAAGTGTATCGGATGACAGTAAGAGATGATATTTGCTAGAAGAAAATTAACTGGGTTATGTAAGTTTTGGATTCAATATGTTATGATAAATGAAAAATTATGAAGGATATAGTTTAATATGCCATGTGATCAATTTATACAAGAGTTAGATCTCTTTGCATGTATTGAAGATTGACCTCTTTCCATTGCGTTTTGCATTGCACTTCATTAGTAAGTTTATGTGCATACACTTTTAAAAAAAAATATATATATATATATATATATATAGGCGTTACAAGAATCCTGGCAAGTTTCCAATCATTTCCTGAATAACCATGGATGTATTGGTCATTCCTATTAGTACGGTTTCCTCTAAGTCAGCAATTTTCACTGCAGGTCATGTATTGGACGTTTATCGGAGTTCATTGTCTTCGAGCACCGTCATAGCCCTTGTTTGCACAAAGAATTGGTTAAATTTGATGCCCATTGGAGTAGATACCCTAGAAGCTGGGATCTATAAACTTGAATCAAGTAACTTTATGATCTTAAATGATTATTTACACAATTTTAATGCTTTTATTATTTAAATTATAATTAATAAAATTTTTTAGGCCTAGCTATGAAGTCTAAATTAATTATGGACGACTAAGGTGAACCCTCAATATCATGATTATCATCATGCAACACTCGTCAGAGTTAGGGGTGGAGGTGACTTGATAATATGTCCTATATATGTCATATATTACTTGACTAATGGTTTAGAAGTCTATTGTTAAATGACTATAGAATAGATAGTGCATCTGATCAATGAAACTTATGCAAGAAAATTGAAAATCACAATCAAGTAATCGACTAAAAAATGATGCGGGAGATTGTGGCTATTTCATACTTGAATGAAATCTGAGACATTATTGATGTTTTGGTGCTATAAATTTAAATTTATTTCGATTTGTAGTTTTTGATTTAAATTTATCGTTTGAGATTAATGGTTTAGTTTAGTCATTGTATTTAAATATTAGTTTTTTAATTTATTTTTAAGGCATCGCAAATTTCTTTCTCATAATAAACATTTATGCAACAATCTAAAACTTTTGCTCACCATCTCTATGTCGATTAATGCATTGGGCATTCTTTGTAGGATTCATTTCAATCATAAAATTTACAAATGGTTGAGTATAAATCAATTCAAATTTTGGTATCATACCCAGAAAGTCAACTAAATAAACATATATAGCATGCAATATATGTGTAGAATAGAGAAGTTTTATTTATGTTTAAGCAAATCAAGCTAGTTTTGGTTTGGCTTTTACATCATTTATTTTTGTAAGGGCTAGTGATCATGACTTGTGCACTATAGCTAGAGTTACCATTTGACACATTGTCTCCAAAAGACAAAGAAAAAGGAACAAAGAAAAGAAATATCTCTAGGTAATTTTGAGGTTGAAGCTTCAATCACAATATGTGTGGATCTATTAGGCATTCATCAATCTTTAGATAGAGGAATGGGATGAATTAGCAATGCTAAGACTCGGTCCTTAGTTTCGAGATCTTCAATGCTATGCTCATCTCCATCCTGGTACATGCATAGGGACATCCTCACAAAATTCATTCCAACATGAATGAATGTTTTAGAAAATGGAGAACTTTCAGCGATTTCTTCATTATACTTCATCCATGTCGCACTAATCAAATTCCTTATATACTCACGAGCATCTTCTTCACTAGCACCAGTATCATTCATGTAACATTGAATTAATTTGGGAACATCACCTCTCTCTAGCTCGTCCTAAGTTTCGAAATAAAAATATTATAAACATGTTATCCTATGTTCATGTAAAGAAGTTTGATAAATTGTTGTTAAAAGACTTGGGTTAGTGTGTTGTGCAAACCTTAGATGTTTCGAGATCATCTGCAAGCCATACAATTAATGCTTGACAACGCATTATATTGGGATAGTCTTCCAATAAATCCAAGGCTTCCTTTGTAATGGGATTTGTGACAAAAAAAATAAGAATGCACCAATATAATTGGTGCTGATATTGAAACCCATGCATTTTCAATGTATTCTTGGAGGCTTGGTTTATATCCACTATAATACCACTTCACCTCCAACAGATAAGATCTATATAAACCTGTCCACTGAAACATTTATGGTGGATCAATGAAACAGAAGAATTATAATATACAACAAATACTAAATTATATAATGTTGAACGTATATAGAACTGAAGCTTATACCCCCTTTTTAAGGTATTGGATGCTATTGAATCTGTTTTCCTTGAGGGTGTCAAAAGTCATTTCATTAACAGAGTTGTAGAGGATAAGAAAACATAGCTGCATATGGTAAGGAAGTCGTTCCATTGCATTGACATCCCATCTACATCACAAAGATTAGATAAGTATTTGCGTTAACTAGAAGATATTGATGAAGCAAATATTAGAGATGTACTGCTCCCATTAATACAAACCTCTCAACAACATCTATGAAGAGTTCAAGTTCATCCAAAGTACCGTATATATTATATATATCATCTATTGTTGTTATCAGTGCATAGATCATTGTTGACATTTTCCTCAAATATCCATATTGAGGTAGAAATGATGCTCCAACTGTCCATAGGTAATTCTCCATCACCCTATCCCTTGCAAAACTCAACTATCCAAGACCAGTGCTCCTCCACCACCTTTGTATGATCAAAAGAAATAATAACAATTTTAGAATCATATTAACAAAATCTGTTACCTTTCTTATCGTGTGTGTTTTTATACAATAAATCTCCACATAACTTTTCTGCCTGAGGGCCAAATTACAAGATCATGGGTATAATAAACGTTTGTTTTACCTTGATGCTGCTTTTAGATATTCTTGGTGAACTGCTTGTACCATGTTGAAATCCAATTCTACAAGTTGGAGCAAGGTAGGGTTCATATCTTCCCTACTTCTATATATATCAATGAACCACCTTGCTTCCAACCTTATCATCCTCCAATGTAATGGAATCTCTAAGGCATGGTTCACCATAGCACGAAAATTTTGAACTTTGCTTTTCTCCACATAATCTTTAAGATGTTTGTTTGCAAAATCTCTTACTTTCTCTAAGATGCTTTCACCTTCTGTCAAGAGGAAGGAAGTTTCGTACAAAGCCAACATTCCCTTGGGATCATCACAAAGACATTCTTTGAAATTTCCCTTTTCATTGGTAAAACTTTTGAAAACCTCTGTAATCAACAAATTAACTCATCACTGGTTGGTTATAAATGATGTCATTGATGTGTCTATTTAATAATTTTGTCAAGCAATAATTACTAGAATGTTGTTTACCTTGAGGTACAATATATCTCTTTTATCTTAGCAATCTAAATTCGAGAGCCGTGGCATATAAACACTGCTCCTTGAAAACACC
Source organism: Platycarya strobilacea (assembly GCA_036898215.1). NCBI lineage: Eukaryota > Viridiplantae > Streptophyta > Magnoliopsida > Fagales > Juglandaceae > Platycarya > Platycarya strobilacea. The sequence goes on along the minus strand of CM072557.1, from coordinate 33,347,597 downwards.
ACCTCCATAATGAGTAATGTGTATTTTTTCCAATATCCGCTGTATTTCATCTTCAAAGTGGTAAGATACTCCAAGTCTTTGTAAGACATCAATCATCTCGACTTGCTTTAGAGGATCCACCATTTTGTGCAACATCTTTGTCATTTCTTCCTTCAAGATATCAATTTTTTTAATATATGACTCTCCCTGGCAATCCAAATAATTTCACTGGTTAGTCACGAGGTTGTGATAATGCAAGGACTATACATCTAGCGCAAAACTAACAAATTATAGAAATGACAAGATTTACCACATATACACTTTTTAATGACTGGATGTAATTATCATGCCAGATGGTAGGATGGAAATTTGCTGATTGTCGAACAATATTAGTAGAGTCGACACTTGAGTTCTCTTCATGGGTCATGCCTTGGAATGGACGAGGAACATCATGATTTCCTTTTGTTGCATGTGAGACAGGTTTCTTAAATGGGAGCGCCAATGCAGCGGGATTGCAATGTCGGACTGAATGAAGAACGTTAAGACAAGACATTGAGCAGGCCATTAGTAAAAGCTTTGGTTTTCCGGACTAAATCGATTAAGCTGTGGAATGTATGATCGATACAAGTATATGCCTTTATATATATACATCCTTGGGTGGCTGTGGTGATCTCTATGTGATCGTATTAAAGGCAAGGGAGGGTAGCTATATATATATTTGATAGAAATGATAATTTTATTAACGAAATGGAAAGCATTTACAGACAATTATCAAGCCATTAGAGTTGAAAAATATTGTCTGGAATACAATCCCATCAAATATTAAAACTCTCAACACTAGCAGCAGTTCTAACCAAACAATGGCCACCATATTTCCTTCTCTATAAACATGAGAGAAAAAAAAAAAAATTAAGCAATCTCTAAGTTGCTTAGAAATTTGGGCAAATATTTAGTTGATTTGCATAAAAACTAATTAGAATGGACGCAATGTAGTTACAATGTTTTTAATGATCAAAGTTATTTTTACTGGTGGCCAAATATATTTTAAGCGTAGAAATGACTCTTTTTGAGATGGTTTGCATCTTTTTGGTATTTAGATTTTACTCTGTGTTAATAGAATAGAATAGTAAAAGTGTCAAAATCTATATTTTAATAGAATAAAAATATATTTGGAGAATGGTTATTTTATAAGATCTGTTCAGATAGTTATATTATTTTGTTCAAACGTTTTTGGTCGATGTTCGAATGGTTATTTTATTAGGGATGAAGTTTTCCATCCCTATATATATCATTCGAACACATTCGAACGGTAAACTGCACCTTCCATCGTTTTTCAAGAATGAAATTTGAATTTCGTCTTCTCTTTTGAAATGAATTTCATTCATCTCAAATAAAAATATCCCAGAAATGAATTTTTGTTGGGGTGATTGAAGAGTACTACAAGAGCTGGGAGCAAGCCTGGAAAGAAAATCCTATTAGAGATATTAGAAGTTAGCATGCTATTGTGATTGGATTTATTGGATTGAATGCAATTATGCTCCCACGTGCGAAAGAAACACTGTAATCATCTGATATGGAGTCATGGGCGGGCCGCCTTAATAGTATCGGCCAATTTAATATTAGATGAAATTTTCTTTTAAAAAATATAAGCTTACATATATATAAAAAAAATTTATTATATTTAATTAAAAATGAGATAAAATAAATAAAAAGAATGGAATAAAAGTACTTTTTATTTTTAAAATTAAATAATAATCTTTCAAAATTTTTTATTTTTAAAGGGTTACTATTTATTTTTGAAGACCAAAAATACTTTTATTCATTTCTCTCATTTTCTTCTCCTCATTTTTAATTAAATATGACAAAAAAATTTTGATATATGTGTAAACTTGTACTTTTTAAAAGAAAATTTTGACTAATTCAATACTAATGCTCTTAATTAATTTTTAATTTTTTTAATTATTTGTAATTTTTATTATTTTATCATATTAAAATATTTTTTAAAAATATCAATATACTAATAATTACTTCCTTAATTATTAACTAAACAAACTGAAAATATATGAGATATTAAAATAAAATATCAAACTAAATAGACATAATATCATTTTTCATGAAGTCATTGATAAAATCTTTCACGTTACTATTAAAAAAAAATATTTATAATAGATTATTTATGATAATAATGATTATTTATAAAAATAAATTTATTTTAACAAAAAATTAATTAATTTAACAAAAATTAATTGAGTATAAATAAATAATTTTTTTATAATATATTTTTTTCAACATTGTGGATTAGTGAAAGCTATTTATCTAATTAGAATATTTGCGTCCAGACATTCCAATTATTTCAATATTTGCATAATATTCGGGGGTGAGATCTTTATTACAATATTTGCGTCCAAACATTCCAATTATTTCTAGGAATACTGCCAAGGCAGATTTAGTTAAGATGCATCAAAGGGAAAAAAAATAGGATTAAATGCATGTTAAATGAAATTCTTGGTAGAATTAGTTTAACATTTGACTTGTGGACTTCTATAACCACTGATGGTTAGATGTGTATTACAGCACATTTTTTGGATAAGAGATGGACTTTACAAAAAGGGTTCTGAACTTTTCTTATATGCCACCACCACATAACGGCATATCTTTGTCTGAAAAATTTATAATTTGTTATGTGAGTGGGGAATTGAACACAAGATTTTCTCATTGACTTTAGATAATACTTCTTCTAATGTTGTTTCGGTTGAGTTGTTAAAAACTCAATTGAACATTAAGAAAGCTTTTGTTTGTGATGGTGAGTTTTTTCATCTTCGTTGTTGTGCTCACATTCTGAATTTAGTGGTACAAGATGGGTTAAAAGAGATTGAGGATGCTATCTATAAAGTTCGTGAAAGTGTCAAGTATCTCAAAGGATCACAATCAAGAAAACTAAAATTTTTAGATTCATCAAATCAAATGTCTTTGGATAGCAAGAAAGGGTTGAGACAAGATGTCCCCACTAGATGGAATTCTACTTATCTTATGTTGGAGAGAGAATGCTATTTTCTATCGTCGTGCCTTTGGACATTTGGCATTGACTAATTCCAATTTTAAGCATTGTCTATCTGAGTCTGAGTGGGAAGAAGTGGTGAAGATTAAAAATTTATTGAGTGTTTTTTATGTAGCCACTTGTGACTTTTCTGGGACCAAATACCCTACAGCCAATCTCTACTTTCCGGCAGTGTTTCTGATTTATTTTAAATTAAAGCAGCGTTCTATAGGTGATGACGACTACATGAAGAAGATGTCTAAGAAAATGTTTACTAAGTTTGAGAAATATTGGTCTGAGTTCAATGTGTTGTTGGCTATAGCAGTTATATTGGATCCCCGATACAAGTTGGTTTTTGTTAATTTCTCTTATAAGAAGCTTTACGGGGATTGTTCCTTAGAGTATATGAATGTTCAGACCAAATTGGCATCTCTTTTCATGGAATATAGTTCTTCTAGTGCTCACACTTTTTCTACCATGAGTTCTGATAACACTGTTAGTAGAGCAACAAGTGAGTTAACCGAAAATAAAGAAATATTTCATATAATATCAAATAATATTTTTATTTAATGATTTAAATTATATTGTTATTTCATATCGCATATCATTAAGAAATAGTTTTATTTTTTTATTTTTTTTAGGAATTTGATACATTTGAACATGATGATCGTAGTCTCCATTTGCAAAAAAGTCAATTGGATCTTTACTTGGATGAACCTAAGGCAGATAGAAATGCAAAGATCGACATTCTTTCCTTTTGGAAAGGAAATGAATTTCGTTATCCCGATCTTGCCAAAATGGCTCGTGATATTTTGAGTGTACCAATCTCTATTGTCGCATCTGAATCTACTTTTAGTGTTGGTGGACGTATCATTGATCAGTTTAGAAGTGCACTAAAACCATATGTTATTGAAGCATTGGTCTGTACAAGAGATTGGTTATATGGCGACAAGGAAGGTAAAATTTTGAAATTATATAGTTATTGGTTTTTTTTTTTATATATATAGTTGTTTTTATAGACTGTCTACTAAATATTGATGTTTTTTTTAATAGAAATAAAAGAAGATCTTGACTTCGATGAGTTAACGGAAGATGTGATCGAGATAAGCATCAACAAAGGCAGTGACGACGCTATACCTATTTCTGCAAGTTCTAAGTTTGTTTAGATGTGTGATTTTATTATTGTAACATTAACATGTTTACAGTGTATTGTTTATTATATTTGAGGTGTAATTTTAATACTTTACAATGGAGTCATGAGTTTGCATTATGGTGGTGTTATGGTGTATTATCATAAATTGTACTGTATTACTTGTTAGATTGTGAAGTTGTGATTTTAAGATTGTAATTTGTAAATAGTTATTTATATTTTTCAGTTAGAAATATAATTTGTAATAGAAACTTATGTAAAAGCAGGGAAGTGGGCTATTTGATTTCAGGCGAAGAGAAGTTTCTGTATTGTATTTGCTGGTAGTTAATAGGGTGAAACGTGTCGGGTCGTGTCGGGTGACTAACGGCTTAACGGATCTTAACGTGTTGTGTCGGATTTGCGGGTTGAAATGTGTCGTGTCGGGTCGTGTCATTTTCGTGTATATGCTTAATTGGTCTTAACGGGTCGTGTCGTGTTAACACGATATTTTATAGGGTCGTGTTAGGGTTGAGATTTTTTACACGAAATTCTTAACGGGTCGTGTTCGTGTTGACCCTTTAGACGTAATGTATATGTCTTGACACGACACGAACACGACCGTTGACACGTTTTGACACCCTTACTAAAATCGGATGGTCTAGGTTGGTGGCGGCTCATTGATGGACGTATTTGTTTATTCAACAAAGTTTTTGTCCTAGCGGGAATTGGAGGAAACTTTATCCAAATCATCTATAAAAGGACGAGTATTTTCTTTGAGTGATATTACACTCCCAAATGATCCGGCCTAGTTCAATTATATAAATATATATATATTATTACTTTTAAATATATTTTTTTTAAAAAAATTAAAAATTGCAATAGCAATAAAACACATATTTCTAATCATTATATAAAAAATTAAAAAAAAACAAAATTTTACAATCGAGATTTTTAGTCAGAAATCCTCTGTAAGACAAGGATTTTTTTTTTTTTCAAAAAAGAAAAAGAAAAAATCAGACCTTCCCTAATCAGTCATATCGTACAATCGCCTAACCAAAACGACCTCCCTTTATATCAACGTGTAATGCATGCAGTTTAGCAGTTAAATTAATGAGCTCCCTATATATCAACGCGTAATCCGATAGATCATTGTTGTCTGCCATTTTTGAAACATTTAATGTGATCTTCAATAAGCTGGGCCATGCTCGGACCAGTTTTTCTTGGGCTGTTAAGTGTTAACATCATAAATGACTGCTTTTGCATCACCCTCAAACACTACTGCATGTAAATTATTATAGCCTTCTAATTGAATTGATAAAACATTAAATTTAATAAGAATTTAGATATTAAAATTTATTTTAAATTTATATTAAATTATTTAAAATTCAAATAATTTAATTGTTATAAACAATAAATCCAAATTAAATGTTAAATATGGCGAATAAAAAACAATTACTAAATTTTTATTTTATTATTATTTTTCTTTCTCTTTCTTACTTTACTTTCTTTTTCTATAATTCTTGACCAGAGAAAATTAAGTTATTAAAAAAATATAGTTGGATGAGAATTAGGTAAAAATATTTTTTTTAAATGTTGATTAGTAATTTAATTTAATTATAATATGATTACTAATTACTTTTTTAAAATTTATAAGTTAATTAAAATATGATTATTAATTAACACATAATTAATAGAATAGTCAACTATGATAAAATTAATTAATTTAATAATTGTAAATAATTTAAAAAAATTAATTATTAATTACTTATTATTATATATCTTCATAAATGAATAATCCAATGTAGAGATTTGATATGAATAGTAAAAGTCAAAAGTTAGTTATATTATTTTATTATTATATTTTAAAAAAATAGTTATTTCAATGTAGAGATTTATGTAAATAGAATGGCCAAAAATCAAGAGTGCTCTTAAAGGCCATGGCTCACCATATATAATGCTTTCACTTCTGCTACAGATGTAGTTGGGACTGCATCTCCATCCAAACACAAGAGTATCAGGGACAAAGGCAAGATTTCTTTAAATGGAGGCTGAAAGATATATCAAAGTTTGTATTTAACAAAAATTAAAAGGTTACTTAAAAACATGAATTAGTATATAATATGTTTCAAGTTTGAATGTAACATAAAAAATTAAAAATATTTGATATACCAATTGATTTCAATATATATTCATTTAACACGTGAAGGTCATTATTGATCATATTTATGATCAATATAGACTACGAAATAATATATAAGAAAGACTTATTTTTTTTTGAAACCCTTGTTTTAAAAGCTGAAAAGGTTTCTTTAATTTTTTTAAAATCAAAACCTAGTTTTTACAATCTTTATGATATAAAGTTTTTAAATTGTTCATAATGTTCAACTTAAGTTTTCAAAATAAATGGTAAAGAAAATAACACATGAAGATCAGTCATATTAAATATGATAATCAAAATTAATTTAACCGTATGTACAACATAATAAATCAAACAAATTAAACAAATTGGGTTTACATGATGAATCAATGAGCATAAAACATGATTTATGAAAAATACAACATGTTTGAGATTGAGTAATGCTATAAATTATATACTCATTCCATATTTTTCATTTCACTATAGTGAGGCGACATTATCTATCAGTCTTCATATTTTTCTAACCATTGTTATAGAAATTGTTGGGAATTTTAGAGATGGAAAAGAGAATTTGAAAATGAATCAAGACTTTGAAGAGTATGAAAATACTTTCTTTAAAACAATATTTTCTCTCACTCACTAAGAATTTGCTAAAGGATTTCTAGGAAATCGTCTCCAAGATACAACAAAACTTTTAAATTTTTCAAATAGCAATTTTAGAGAGTTCTTAAAGTTTCTATTGAGAATGACAGGAACAAGAAAGGACTTTTTTTTTTCTTTTTTCGCGACTTAATAGGTCTATCACAACACTATTTATAAAGCTTGAAAATGTATCTGTGAAAATTCACGTCATTTTCCAATTTAATCGTTTCTCGCTCGAGCGGGGTATCGAGTGAGTCTCAAGCGAGATCACTTCCTGAACTCTCGCTTGAGCTACACATCGATCAATGATCAAGCGAGATCACTGCCTGGTATCATCGAACGAGAGTCGAGCAAGTAACGATTACAACACAATAATTCGATTGAGACGCGTCTCTTCTTCAGACGTTGTACAGGTTCAGATCCCAATGGTATCGCGCTCGAGCGACACGTCGAACAAAAATCGAGCGAGTTCACTGCCTGGATTCTCGGTCGACCGGCACGTCAAGCGAAAGTTAAGCGAGAACTCGGCCTTGAGTTTGCTTGAGCAACTTGCCAAGTGATAGTCAAGTGAGATCTTTGCCTGCACACAACTCTTAACCATTTATTACAAGCTTTCTTCCTTTAACTTTTAAATATATATTACAACATATTCCAACAATCCCCCATTATATATTTAAAATTCAATTTCACTATTGACATTATCATGCATAAAAGAATATATCTTTCGATTTAAACATTCTCTTAGTGTAATTAGTTCAAAGTTTTGAAAAATAATTTGTGGCCTAGGCTTAAACCAAAAGTTTTAGTTCAAAATCGGAACCAACACACACATGAAAATATTCTTTTCACAATAGAGTTTCTTAAATCTTAGCACTATTATATAGCTTTGTGCTACATCCTGATTTAATGAATATTTACAAGAGATAAACCCAAGTCTCTTGTTAGAAGCGGCACCACTTCTATATTCATATAAGCGAAGTTCCTCTTAAGTATCCATCACTAAGACACTTAAAACTCATTCTTTTTAAACGTAATAGTTAGCACTTTTCCATCCTGAAGGAGAATTTATTATTTTAGTGCTCAACTAACCACATATCAGTAACTTGTTATTACCCATTAAACTCTTTTAGTCAAAATTTGAAGAGGTAGGTTACAATTGCTGGTGATTCTATTGAAAATGTTTTAGTCCCATTCTAATGGATGTGACTCTTACCAAATTTCGTGACAAACTTTTGGTAAAAGGGTCTGCAAAGTTATAACTTGACCTTACGTAGACAATTGTTATGATTCCATTAACTATTAATTGTCTAACATAATCATGTCTTAGATTTATGTATCTAGACTTTCCATTTGTACACTTTATTGTACGTTCTAGACATAGTAACTTCACTATCACAATGCAGGGAAATAGCAGACATATGTTGTGGCCACAACTCTATATCCAATAACATATTCTTAAGCCATTCCGCTTCTTTCTCTATTGTTGCTAAAGCTATAAACTCTAATTCCATTGTAGAATGAGAGATGCACATTTGTTTCTTTGATGACCGAGAAATGGCACCCCCAGCAAGGATAAATATCGAACCTATCGTGGATTTATTGTCACTTATGCTAACGCTCCAACTAGCATCTGAGTATTCTTCAAGTACCGCTAGAAACTTTGAATAAAAGAGTCCTAAACTAATTGTTTTCTTTAAATATCCAAGAACTCTACCAATTTCTTTCCAGTGGTCTACACTAGGACAACTAGTGTATCTTGAAAGTTCGCACACATCAAAAAAAATATTAGGTCTAGTACAATGTATAGCATACATCATGTTACCAATTGCACTAGCATACTCTAGTTGTGCTAATGCTCTTCCAAAATTTTTATCCAATTTGACACTAGAATCAGATGGTGTATTCACTTCTTTTATTCCTAAATGTTTGAATTTAAGAAGCACTTTTTCAATATAGTGAGATTGACATAACACATAACCGTCACTATGTTTATTCATCTTAATACCCAAAATAGTATCTACTTTGTTGAGATCTTTTATTTTGAACTTTGAAATCAAATACTTCTTGGTTTCACAAATGCCTTCCATATTGGTACCAAATATTAGCATGCATCAACATAAAAACAAACAATAACACCATACTTTTTAGTAAATTTTGAATAAATGCACTTGTCAGCACTATTATGTTTGAAACCATCAAACAAAATAATAGAATCAAAGTTTTCATGCTATTGTTTCGGTGCTTGTTTTAGTCCATATAATGACTTAACTAATTTACATACTTTCTTTTCATTTTCTGGTATAACAAACCCTTCAGGTTGTTCCATATACACTTTCTCATCAAGATCACTATTTAAGAAAGCAATTTTTACATCCATTTGATGCACAAGTAAGTCATAAATTGATGCAAGAGCAATTAGTACATGAATACATGTGATCCTTGCCACTAGAGCATAGGTATCAAAATAGTCCATCCCTTGTTTTTGACTTAAACCTTTTACAACTAACATTGCTTTAAAGGCATGGACAATACCTTCAGAATTATACTTCTTTTTTAATACCCATTTGCAGCCAATCGCCTTTGAGTTTGGAGGTAGATCCACTAGTACCAAAGTATTATTTGATAATATCGAGTCAATTTCATCATTTATTGCTTCCTTCCAAAAAACTGCATCTCTAAAAGCATGGCTTCATCAAGACTTTTTGGATCATCCTCCATGTTAAGGACAATAGGTATTTTATTAAGGATTATGTTTAAGTCTCCTTCTACATGGAAGACTACAGCAAAAGCTATGATGAAATCAAGACCAAAATTCTTTTCTTTTCTAACTCTCTAACTTTTTCTTTGCTCTTTTGGCAAATCTAAAGAAACTCTCTTATTCTTATTCAGAAAACTATTCAAGTCAGAATTAGAACCTTGTGTTTGACTTGGTTCTGAAACATATTCAAAATCACTTTCAAATTTATTTTCAATAAATTCAACATTTCTTGATTCCACTATAATATTAGAACTCAAGTCTAATAATCTATAAGCCTTGGAATTTTCAACATATCCAACAAACGTACTTTTTACAGCTCTTGGTGCTAATTTAGTCCTCTTTGAATCAAGAATTCTATAAAATGCTAAACACTCCAACACTTTAAGATAGTTTAAATTTGATTTTCTACCATTCCAGAGTTCATAAGGTGATATTTGTAATTTTCTAGATGGTATTCGATTGTGCATATGGCATGCAGTAAGTAAAGCCTCTCCCCACAAATTGAAAGACAATTTTGCACTTAGAATCATAGCATTCATCATGTCTATAAGAGTTCTATTTTTTCTTTCTGCCAAACCATTTTGTTGTGGTGTGTAAGGAGAGGTCATTCGATATATAATCCCAAGTTCTTCACATAAATTAGGAAATTTATTTGAGAAATATTTTCCATCTCTATCAGTTCTAAGAATTTTAATTTTCTTTTCCTTTTGACTTTCTACTTTTGATTCATAGCGAATGAACATGTTATAAACCTCATCTTTACTCTTCAACAAATACACAATAGTATATCTAGAGAATTCTTCTATGAGCGTAATAAAATATCTTCTACCTCCTCTGGTCAAAATGTCATTTAATTCACAAATATCAGAATGCATAAGTTCTAAAATTTGTAGATTTCTATTAGCAGTAGGAAATAGTTTCTTAGTCATTTTTGTTTGAATACAAATTTCACATTTAGAATCAACAACATTCTTATAAGAAATTAAACCATGCTTATTCATGTGTTTCATATGCTTAAAATTTAAATGTGCTAATCGACCATGCCATAAAGTAAAAGACTTAATCAAATAAGTAGAATATTCAACATCTTTATTAATAATACTTAATTTGAACATCCCATTACAGGAATATCATTTACCAACAAAAATGCCATTCTTACATAAAAAATTAGCAGATAAGAGGTTCTTTTTAATTTCTGGAACATGAAGAACATTATTAAAAGTAATTTTTTTCTAGAAGTCAGTTGCATCTCTACATCTTCTCTTCCATGGAATTGGACAGTGTTGTGGTTCCCTACAAGAACTTGTTGACCATTAGTAGCCACGACATAGTTTTTGAATTGTGCCTTATCATTGCACACATGCACAGTGGCACCAGAGTCAAACCACCAATCAGAGGAATTTACTGTAGAGGCAAGATGCACTTTAGTTATCATTACAATTTCCATTTCTTCCATCATTGCAATTATTTCCTCAACTATATTTGCAATGTTTGAACTGCCACCATCTTCTTTCTTCTTGTTTTTCAAGAATCTGCACTCACGAATATAATGATCATTCTTTCCATAGTTAAAACATTGCCTATATTTCTTATCCTTGTTGGTGGAGAAATTCTTCTTAAAGGTGTTTCCTTTCTTTGGCTTAAGAAAATTTCGTTTTCTGTCATCTCCCTTTTAGACATTGTTTACATTCACTTTAGAATCAAAATGGCTATCATCACAAATTCTACTCTCTTCTTCAAGTCGTAGATATTTTTCAATTTATTCTAAAGTGAGTTCTTCTGCCATATGCAGAAGCTTCTTCTTGTAATTATTCCAACTTAGTGGAAGTTTTGCATTGCTCTCATTTGGAATGACTCAAGAATAGTAATTGACAGATTACGGAGTTTGTTGACCAAGACTTGTAACTCATGCACTTGGTATAACACAGACAGATTTTCCACCATTTTAAATTCAAAATTTTCAAAATTATATATTTATCAGTACCCAATTTTTCTGTCTTATATTTTGCTTTAAGGGCATTCCATATTTCCAAATGAGATTTCATGGCAGTAAACAAATCATACAAACGATCAGATAGAGTATTAAGAATGTGACTTTTGCAAACCAATCCATCCTCTTCACATTTTTTCCTTAACACCTTGACAGTCTCAGAATCTTTAGGAGTTGGTGCAAGAATAGGCTCTAAACTTGGATCCAGAACATAGAATATCTTCAATGCGGTAAGAAGAAATTTCATCTTATCTTGTCAGCGAGTAAAATTAGTTCCATTGAACCTGTCCAATTTCACAAAGTCTTGATTCATGACTTTGAAAGCGGTGGATTCAGACCCTCCTTCCATTGCACAAATATCGTCTTAAACTTGTTGGAAATTTTGGAGATAGGAAAGAGAATCTCAAAATGAATCAATGCTTTAAGGCATATAGAAATATATCTTTAAGACGATATTTGCCCCCACTCACTAAGAATTTACTAAAGGGTTTCTAGCAAATCGTCTCCAAGATACAACAAAATTTTTGAACTTTCCAACTAGAAATTTTGGAGAGTTCTTGGAGTTTCTATTGAGAATGACAGAAACAAGAAAGATAAATGATTTTTTTTTCTTTTTTCACGACTTATTAGGTCTGTCACAACACTATTTATAAAACTTGAAAAGGTATCTGTGAAAATTCACATCATTGTTCTAATTTAAAAGTTTCTCGCTCTAGTGGGGTGTCGAGTGAGTCTTGAGCGAGATCACTGCCTGAACCCTCACTCGAGCTACACATCAAACAATGATCAAGTGAGATCACTGCCTGGTATTTCGCTCGAGTGACACATCGAGCGAAAGTTGAGCAAGTAAAGATTACAACACAACACTTTGGTTGCAAAGTACTTTCCAAATAAACTGATTGTTGATGTCACTAAGGCCCCCTATTTGTTTTCAGAGATGAGATGAGATAAAAAAATTATAAAAAATATTATTATAAAATATTTTTTTAATATTAGTTTTGTTTTGGAAATTAAAAAAGTTAGGCTGAGATTTGAAAGAAATGAATTATTTATTTTATTTTGTATAAGAATTTGAAAAAGTGTAATGATGAGTTTGAGATAAGTTGGGAAAACAAACAATGCCTAAATGATAACAAAAAAAAAAAAAAATTCATGAACATACATCTATTATAATAAAATAAAAACTATTCAAAGTGGCAATATTTGAGATAAAACAAATTTTTTATACAAAATAAAACTATGTTGATAGATTTTTGATGTCCTCCTGCACCACATTCATGCATCCCTCAAGTCCTTATAGCTGAGTAAAGATGGGCACAGTGATCCTCTCCACAATCCTCTTCATGTCTTAGATCAAAAGCTCTCGATGGTCCTTCAATAGAGATTTCATTGCACTGGTCGCCCTGGTGCCACTACGAGTTATCAATAACTTAGTAAGTAGAGAATATATACTAGTATGTACATATGAGTATTTACATAATTTAAAATGCAGAATAAAATATTTACTTTTAGAACGCAAAATAAAAATGTTCACTTTTATAATGCAAAATCAGAATAAGTTTCCTAAAATATCAAAGCAAAAGTTGAAAAATATTCATAATTAAATTCTTTTGGCATAGCATAACAAAACATCATATCAGAATAGAGTTTCATGTTTAAACCCCGTGGTAGGGTTGGGCAAACCCCAACGGCCAATTGAACATAAACAGAATGTGAATTGTCCTCGTGTTGTTGTCGGAGTCCTAAGTGTGCATATAAAAAAACCAATGCATAAACCATTTTACTTACAAAATGGGTACCCTAGAAACATAAAGTTGGTACCAACCCAAATAGAGGCCACAATTTTACACCCGTGATAAGGTCAGAATGGAACAGAAATATAAATAGAATGTCGTGCCAAAAGTTTTCAGATATCACATTATATGATATTAGAGTATAGAACATCTTCAGAATAGAACAAAATCAGATTACGAAAATATAATTTATGCAAAAAATTTCATATTTTCTCTCTTTTGCATAGCTTAGAAACAGAATATCAAAATAGCTCATGTCTACACCAATTAGACCAGAAAATGCTTTATTCTTATACTTAGTTTCATGAGTAATGTTGAATAAGTAACTAAGGTTGTTTCAAATTTCTTTTTGTAACAAACCATGCATATTTTTTAAAATTGACCTCACTTTATTTCTTTGATGCAAAGTCTAGCATATAAATCCCTCTTACTTGAACTTCTTAGTTTTTCAAAATTCCTGCACAACAGTATTGAACAAAAATCAATCGTCATCTATAAAAATTGTCACGTAACTTCTGTAAATTTCCAATTGAACACATATTTCAATGCTTAAATCTGAAATACTAAGTAGCCTATTTTTCTCTAGAAATTATCTAAAACACTCGTAAGCCAAAAATATCATACACTATAAGCAAAAGTAGCATTTATGGCTACTTTTATTTCCAAGAAAAAAAAATGTGTTTTGTTATTTTCGGAAAATCCTTGCGTCAACTTTGAAAATCGGCAGAAGCACTATTTTCGCCGATTTGTGTGTGCCGATAATATTATGGCCACAAATAACACAAATGTTTGTTTTTACGGCAAATATTTGTCACCTTAATTACTTTAGACGCATAATATTTTAGTTTTTTTGGTTATTTCACTTGTTACAGTGACTTGGAAGATGCTATAATAAGTCATCCCCTAATCTTACAACCCCCCTGGCGCATAATTTTCCCACACTTTCCAGATTTTCCCTCTCTCTCTCTCTCTCTCTCTCTCTCTCTCTCTCTCTCTCTCTCTCTCTCGATTCTCCAAGGTGGTTTTTTATCATTTCTAGTGCCACCGTCTGTCCTTCTCATCAACGCCGATGAGTTTCTCTTTCAAACTTCTAGGCTCCAGCGATCTCGATGTCTCTCTCTCTGTGTAACTCTCGTGCGTACCACAGTTTCTGTCTAAATGTATATGGCCTGAATGTGTGGCGCCCTTGACCCCACGTGTGAACAGATAGAAGTCGAGGCACTCAAATAATGACCACACGGGTCACACACCCCCATCTTCATGTGCAAGTGTGTCCAAACATGCAATGTGTGCAACACAAAAATATCACAGCGGAAATAAAAAAGGTATTCAAACGAGTACCAGAAAATTTAAAATCTATAAACCAATCCAATGCTCCTTACAAAATTATTACAATTAACCAGCTAATAAATAAAGTAAAGACAAACCCCCAGCTCACAACTACAATACTCCAAATCTTCACTCCATGGGTGGAGCCAGTCCAACGCTCAGATTCGAGCTCTGCAACAAATCTATGGTTCTATGAAATGAAATTCCAGGTAAAAACACCACATGAGATAATGACATCTCAACAAGTAAGTAACATCTAAGAGTTTAAAACACATTCAAGCAATCAATACATTCACATACACAATAAAACACCTAAGGATAATCTTACCCCTTTTTCTCGAAAAGGACACATTTATAAACACACGTTAAAAATCCCGTTTTTGACCTACAATACAAACCAATCAACAAGTGCATGCCATAATCTTCTCTCGGGATCATCTGTACATCCTATCTCCTTTCGTCACGTCACAGGTAACGACCATGCATGTGACTTCATAACCAGCGATACCCAGCTCCGTGCTTGGCACATACAATGATTAGGCATCCTCTAGTCCCGGCCAACAAAGGAGTCATGGAGTTGGCACGAGACTGTTACCATCTCGTCTAACCCAGTTGTCGCCCGACAACAACTTAGAGGAAGTCACATTAGTTTATTTTGCTCCTGAGTGACTAGAGGAGCTCCACCAAGATAATACTTCATCTCGACTTAGGGTCGTGAACCACATACATACATACATACATACATACAATCATTTTATTAACTCATGCACCATGGTCTCCCTTGAGGACCATTCACATATCCTGGTTCCCTTCGTCACACTACTGGAAATGACCGTGTATGTGACTTCGTAACTAGCGATGCCCAATTCCGCACCCAATGCATACCATGGCCAAGTATCCTCTATCCCTTGCCAGCGAGGGGCCACAGAGTCGGCACAAGAGCGTTACCGTCTCGTCCGATCCTATTGTTGCCCAGTGACAACCCAAGGGACAACATAACCCGCACACATCACCCAAGCCCGACTTGGGGTCGTGATACACACGCACTCGCATACCATAGCCCGCACACGTCTCCCTATCCCCAAGCCCACAACATGGCTTCACAACACAGTTAAATAATTAAAGCAATTAAACCAACACATATCAAACCAATCACATGTAGCCCAGTCCTCCAATACAAAGCAAGGCAACACATTACAAATAAATAATTAAGACAATTAAATAAATGTATATGCATAACAGACAGGTATTGGATGACATAATAGATCACTCAACAAGCAAATGCACAGTATATAGCAATCATAAAACAATTCTATAACACAGTTTCACCAACGATTTCTCAAACAAGGTTTTACAAACAATGTATCCCAAACAAGATTTTACAGCCAATCAACTATATGTGTTCTCATCCTCCATTACCAGCCTCAGGCCTAGCCAACCAAAGTTCAACAAAATCCCAACAGTCCAAAGATTAAATGCAATGAAAGGCAGATTGGACTCACCGAGACAACGTCAAGCACGGCAAAGCAGCGAAAGGGCAGCGACAGAAGCAACAATGATTTGGGTTTAAACCCTTGATATAGGGTGGATTTGAGACTATGGGTTTCGAGAAAAAGGGACAGATGGTGGTTACGGAGTTACGGCCTTTAAAAGGCAGCACAAGACAGAGGCTCACGACGGTGCATA
Organism: Platycarya strobilacea; assembly: GCA_036898215.1. NCBI lineage: Eukaryota > Viridiplantae > Streptophyta > Magnoliopsida > Fagales > Juglandaceae > Platycarya > Platycarya strobilacea. The sequence continues at coordinate 33,331,117 of CM072557.1, read as the reverse complement.
ACAACCTAGTCCTAGAGTCATCGGGACAAGGGACAAGGCCAAAGGGTGGGATATTACAGATTTTGGCTATTGAGAGTGGTTTGAGGAGGGTCGAGCTCGGCTATAGGTGGTAACGGTGGTAGAAGGGTTGGAGAAGGTGAACACGAGAGACCCATTTCAGAATCTCGAGCTGCAAGGAGAAGGGGCTAGATTAAGCACGCAAGCTGGGCCCTCTAACACAAGCACGACCCAACCCAAATAAAAATACAAAAGAAAACACCAAGGCCCATCTGAAACTAAAACACCCATTAACACCAGGGCCCAATTCGACAATAATTAAACAAGTTAAGTAATTGATTAAAAACAAAGAAAGAATCAATTAATGTGAAACTTTAACTCTTCCATTTTTTGTAAGATAATTAATTTTTCATAATAAATTCTTATTATTTTTCTTGAAAAAATAATTATTTAATATTAAAATACAGTAAAAAAGATACAATCAAATTATTTGATAAGTAAAAATATTATATATATCGATAGGAATAACTAAATATACTGGATGTATAAAAAAAACATCTAACTCATATTAGAGTGCTATTAATGACTCAACAAATTCTTAAAAAATTATCCAAAATATACTAAATTCAAGTTGGAATAAAACATACCTCTCCTACCCCAATCCCTTCTTTTGATAGAGTCAGATTACCAAGACTATTGGACAAGGATGAAAGTTGGGCATCTTGAGGATACATTTTCAAAAGTATTTGAGTCAAAATAAAGTGTATGAAGGGGATTCAAAATTCCAATAGCTACATGTCCTTTTTTTAAATCGAGAATTACTTTTGTTACTTTATTCCATAATTTCATCAATATGGAGCTAAAATGATCATACTCTGTAACCTAAGCCTACATGGATGATGACCATTTGTCAAAACACTTTATATTCTTTGCTTGTTCTTGGTGTTGTGCTTGCCTTTTACACTTGCCTTCTACAATTTCATGTCTTTAAGACAAAGGAGTAGGTGGCGGAAGATTATACGTGGATTATAAGAGAAACAATTAGAGATTGAAAGACATGATGATAAATTTTGATAAGGAAGCTGGAAAATTCATAATCAATATTATTCTTTTATTACTTTTTAATACAATGGATGCGGGAAATTTGGTAAATGAAACTAGACAAAAGCCTAGGCAAAATGCTTATTACATTAATACATATGCATGCCATTTTCCTTAAAAATTTGATATAACGCCTCCAAATTTTCCTTAAAATAATACGAGAATCAAGACGTCAGGATGATGACAACACGGATCACACATCCCAACGACAAGTGCCAAACATGTGTGCACACATAACATACATATATAAAAGTCGCAGTGAAATAATTAAAGTCAATATCTAAGTACCAGAATTTTAAAAATATTTTACAAACCAATTTAAAAAAAGCTCTCCAACAGGAGATTTAATACAGTCATCCGAAATACAATTTAAAACAAATACATATTTATAAAAAGGGAAAAATAAATTTTCCGAGATAACAATTAATATTAATATCACCTCAACGGCGGAGCCGTCTCCTCAGGCTCAGCCTCTTCATAATCTACATCTAAAAACTACGACACCAAGATGGCATCGCAAGTAAGTACAACTCAACCAAATCAAAAGACAGAAATACATCAATGTCACAACAACAACCATGAACAATTACCATATGCATGAGGCTTAAAATCATCTTCCTCAAAGTCAATGAAATAACCACACTCGTCAAAATCCCAATTTAATCTACAATAAAATCCCAATAAAATCACCCATCATTTTCCATAAAATAATATCCTCAAAACCAATCATACCGGGCGTTACGTATCGCCGTCTCCGATATGATTTACACACACACCCGAAATCATAATAGGCGTTACGTATCGCCGTCCCCATTACGATCCACACACACTCATTTCATAGCGGGCGTTACGTATCGCCGTCCCCGATATGAAATGCACACCCAATGACCATAATGGGAGTTACGTATCGCCGTCCTTATTATGTCATTCACACACTCACACGCTGATCACAACGGGCGTTACGTATGGCCATCCCCGATATGACTCAGCCCAAAACCATTAAAATCCGTTAAACTCAATTTAAATCCTAGTTTCCATTCTCAACATATGAATATCCGAATCATGCAAAAATCTACTTTCCAAATATTTTCATGAGCATGCGCGTAAATACACAATGTAGACAACCATGCAGCAATTATCCAACATTTAATTAATCCAATCAACCAACAAATACCAACATCAACCAACACATAGCAACAATAATCAAACACAATAACTGTTGATGTCAAAAATATATTTAAATCTTAAAACTCGTTTGGAAAGTACTTACAGCGGTAAAAACGTAATTCCTTGAACAACGCCAATCTGCAGCGTTTGTAGCGGTCACATGTACGTTAGGCTAAAATACTCGGTTTGACACCAAAATTTAGGGGGATACTCTTTAAAGGGCGGGGAATCTCATGGAGGTGGTGGTGTGGCGGCACAACCACCGGAAGGTGGCGGATCGGGGTCAAAATGGGTGAAAACTCATTTTCAGGTTTGAGGTTGTACCGGGAAGGTGAGGCAACGGTTGGGGAAACTGAGCTAGGGGGATGACCGGCTGGGCGAGGGGAGTCTTTTGGTGGCGGTGGTGAGGCCTACGGTGGCTGGACGGCGGCGCGGCGAAGAATAACCCGTTTAAGACCCATTTCGGGTGGAGGGGGTAACCGGCGGCGATGGGTGACTACCGACGGTGGATTATGCTCGCCGGAGAGTGGGGAGTCTAGTGGTGGTGGTCGGAGGCCAAGGGGTGACCGGCAGCGGCCGAAAAATGTAAGGGAATGCAAAATACCCGTTTCGGGTAGGGGGTTGTGTAGGGGCGGTGGGGTGGCCGGAGGTGACACCACCGGTGCCTTTGAACTCGCCGGCGTGTGGGAAGGCTGGCGGTGTCGCCGGTGGGTGACTGGCGGCAGCCCTGGGGCTGAGGAGAGAACCGGCGAGAGATGAGAGGAGGCAGGCGTCGCGGGCTGGGTTCACGGCCTGGGAAGGAAAGAAGAAAAGGAAAGAAAAGGAAGAAAAAGAAGAAAAAAAAAAGAAAAGGAAAAAAAAAGAAAAAAAAAAGAAAAAGAGAAAAAAGAAAAAGACTAACTAGAAAAAGAAACACAATAAATTAAATAAAAGCCGACTTGAAATACTACAATCTAATATCAATAAAATAAAATATTTAAAGCCCAACAATATAAATAAATTAAACCCAAGCACAATATTAAAAATAAAACAATAATTAATATAACGAAAGCAGATCAAATAAATTCACATAATAACATAAAGAAATTAAATTTCAATCATTAAAATAATTAACTCATTAAAATAAATAAGAAAAGTAACGTAACTCAATATTAACTAATTAATAATTCAAATAAATATCTTAAACAAATAAAATATGACTAATAATATTATTAAAACAAATTAAAATAATTAATACCGAAAATAAAATAACGTGTAAAAATACGCGTAAATCTGGGATCTTACACCTGATAATTTATACCACCAAAATCTTGATTAAAAAGTTATAGGCCTAAATCTTCCATTTCGTAAACTTTAAAGGTATGTAGGAGAGATAAATATATATAATATATATCTCATTTAGGCCCTGTTTATATTCGAATACGAGTTTGAGCTCGTCTCAACTCATCATTATATTTTTTCATATTTTTATATAAAATACAAATTTCAATACATTTTTTTCAAATTCTAATACAATTTTTTTAATTCCCAAAACAATAATAATATTAAAAAATAAACTCAACTCATCTCGTATCGTATCGTATAGTTTTCAAATTCAAAGAGGGACTTAGTGTTGTTAAGAATATTTACACAAATAGTAATAAATAATAAGTTTTTCTCTTCAATTATTCATGGTTTCCTCTTCATGAATCTAGCTACTTAGAAGAAAATTATCACCTATTCCACGAGTATGGATGATGAGACATTTTTATTATATCACAAAATGTCACGTTATTAAAATTAATTATATAAACATTAATTTTTAAAAACATAGTATATATGATGAGTGTATTTTAAAACTACTTAATAATTACTCCTTAGAATCATATTGCAAGAGGCCAGATATGATAGCATGAGAGTGATCATTAATGGCGTGCCATATAAAAGAGATGGAACATTCTCATGGCTAGCTTTGTTTCAAAGCTGGGAAAGCCCGTTAACATTATCCTTTTCACTCCTTACATTTCGTGATGAGTCTGATGACTCCTCCGCACTCAAAACAAAACCAGATAAAGTGGTATATATTTCCAGGAATGCTAGCTTTTTCACATACATTATCCTTAAGGCTGACTACATTAGGATATAAACCCCTTACGTCGTTTTTAATGAACATTTCGTGGTATTCTCGAATTTTCACGCCTGAATGCAAATGGTTACAAAATGCCATTACGTTAGGGTAGTTAATATTAGGATAATTATGCCAAAGGCCCAAACTGATGGGCTTAAACTTTTGAATTGGATGGTGTCAATTGCGTATTGGAGCTGACTGCGGTATGTGACATGCAGATGCAAAACAAGTCCACGTAGCCCCAGGGCCGGCTCAATAGTTTGAGGAGTCTAAAATTAAAAATTAGTTTGATGTTATAAACAAACGTCGGCCGCCACCCCCCTGTCCCACCACTAAATTATGTGAATGATCCCACCACTATTATTTTAAAATCTGTATAGTAACTTGCATAGTGACTTGCATAGTAACTTACATAGTAACTTCAACGCCTATAAATATGGGATTCAGTTGTAATAAAATTCATAAGAAAATATAGAGAGAGAAAGAAAGTTTCAGTTCTTAAGAGTTTCTTTTCTCTTACAATAGTAGTAGTTTTCTTTTTAGTTTTATAACACGTTATCAACACGAGGTTCTACCGATACTGAAACTAATGGTCTTCTACTTCAAGTAAGTTTTTCAATATATTATTTGCAGTTCTTGAGATAAATATTAAAGGTAATATTGCTGAATATTACTTGATAAAATTTTATTTTTATTCTCATGATAATGTGAATATATTTCTTAAATTCACAGATTTATTTTTGTAATATAATGTCAAATATTGAGATTTATTACTATTGACATTTCTGAAAAATGTTATTTATCCAGATCCTTGATGAGATCTATTTGGATATGATGATGAACTTGAAAGATACAATCATAGAAGAAAACCATGTGTCCCTGAAGAACCATGCTGTGTATCTCATGATGAAAAATCATCTTACTGTGTGAAATGAATTAAGAGAATGATATAAGCACCAGAAGATGTAATCCTCTCAAAAGATCATTATGATTTATTGCACCTGAAGTTGCAAAATTTTAAGAGTGGTATTGAATATTCTGCACTCTTTAAAATCAGCTCAATATTAAAATTATACAGTAAAAATGTCACTGATGATGATATATAAAAGAATACATTATTTTTCATACCTCAAATGTGCTCCTGCAGTAGCAATATCGAGAGTGAAAGTTCAACAAATATTCTGAACTTTTGTTTTGTCTTCCAGTGATTGAGCTAAATAATGAGTTTTTGTTACACCAGTTACGTCCTATTAATGATATCGAATTTACACAATTCCCAGAAGTGAATGGAAACTAAGGGCATAGACGTGGTAGAAAAATTATAGAAGTGTTGGTCCCAAAAGCGACAACACTAAAGATGATAAAAATATATCGTATCACCAGAAGTGATCAAACTCAGAGAAGGGTAAAGGCCCTCAGAATAATTCTTCATAAAAAGATGAAGATGTTTGTCATAGATGTAATATGACTAAACAGTAGTCACGTACCTCTTGTACGGCCAAGCACTTGATTTTTTTATACTAAATTTTTATATATAAGCTTATTAATATTTCATTATGTTTTGAAATAATGAAATATCGGTGCCTGAAGCACGACAAGAAATTACTTGGGATAATAAAGTCCTGTTTAAATTTGATCCTCTTACAAATAAATGTGAACCAGAAGTTCAGAGGATTATTTATCTGTAAAGTGTTACAAATCAATTACATGATGTATTTACTGACACTAAAGGTGTTGTAAAATCATATATTACTGCTGTTAATGCTTAAGCAAGAATTGAAGTCCCTGAAGGACGAGTTGTTAAAACAGCAATAAATGAGTCTAAGATACACCTGAAGCGTTGAATACCTATTGGTGCACAAGAAAAATAAAAATCGGTGCTCATGAAGAGACCGTATTTTCTGTATAAAATATAATCCTCCTGAAGAGGAAACCTCCTGAAGAGGTAACTCCTGAAGAGGTAACTCCTGAAGGGTATAACTCCTGAAGAGTATAACTCCTGAAAAGAAAACTCCTGAAGAGTATAAACCTCCTGTAGAGGTGTTTCATGAAATGTTTTCCCCTGGAGAGGAACAATGAGATCTCAATACATTTCATGAGTACTGGAAAATTTATGGATAGAAATAAAACTGTTGTCGACAATATATATGATAACACTTGATATTACTAGAAGTAATGAAAAAAGTGAGCCAAAAATCGTCAAAGAATGTCGACGTAGAAATGATTGGCCAAAATGGAAAGCAGTTATTAAAACTGAATTAAACTCGCTAGTGAAGCGAGATGCATTTGGACCTGTTGTCCAAATACCAAAGGGTGTAATATCTATCAAATATGAGTGAGTATTTATACGAAAGCGTAATGCGAAATGAAATTGTGCGGTATAATTTGTCGCATAAGGTTTCCTGTAGAAACCCGAGAGCAATTATGAGGAAAGATATTTCCTTGTTATGAATGCAATCACATTCATATTTTTAATTGATTTGGTTATTACAAAAGGATTAGATATGCAGTTAATGAATGTGGTCACTTCATATTTATAAGCATCATTAGATTATTACGATACTTGAAGCATCTAATCCAAGTACATTTAGGAGTATATACTTTATAAAGCTTCAAAGATCTGTATATGGGTTAAAGCAATCCGAACGCATGTTGTATAATTGAATCAACGAGTATCTATTGAAAGAAGGATTTAAGAATAATCCTATATGTTCATGTGTTTTATCAGAATCCGGATTCGTCATTATTGCAGTTTACGTTGATGATTTACCTTGTTAGAACTCTTGAAAAGATCACAAGGGTTGCTATAAATTCAAGGAATGCATTTGAAAAGGACAGATCTTATTATTCAATTCATAGATGAGTTACAAGAATTTGAGACTTCTAGCCTCATCTCTCAAATGTATTTGCTTTTCATAAAGCAACGTACCATCCTTATCTAAAGGATTAGGCAGTCGAAATGAAGAGACAAGTAATGATTTTAAATCCTTATTCTCCTGCTTTAAGTCTGCAATTTTTTTGTCAGACTCTTGAACGAGTCGTTGAAGTACAGAAACCTTCTCGTTAAGCTCCTCAATCTCACGATTTTTGGATTGTAATCGGTTGGAAAATCCAACAATAGAGGAGTAGTATCGGGTGCCGAGAGTTACCAGCTTATAAACAGCTTCACGATCTGACTTATTAGTCAGATCATTTGCTTGCTGCAACATTGCACCTGCGGAAGATGCAGGATCAACTTGTAATTGAGGTGAAGGATACCTCATATGTTGATTGTGAGAAATAGTAAAAGGAAATTGATGAGCCATTGGAAATTTGTAGAATAAGAATACAAATACAGATGAATTATAGATATGAGAAGAAGATTTGATGCGTACTAAATGAAGCTAAAGACAGTTCTTATAGAAATGGAAATAAGAACAAGACAAACCATCATCTCTTCAAATCTCACTTTACAAGATATGCTGGATGCATAATTTCAAAAGCCAGCGAGATTAATTACAGCTATCCATATTTTCTTGTAAACGCTGAACCTCTGCCGTTAGCTGCTGTTGTTGACTTTGTATCTGAGCTCTTTCTCGTTCCAGCTCTTCTACTCGTGTTTTCAGGTCACGAGAATACCAGTCTACAAGTTTCTTCAGCTCCTTGTTATCTTGTTTTAAATCTTTATTTTTTTCTATCTTTAGTTGCAAGCGTTTGATGCAACTCAGATATTTGATTTTTAAGATGATCAACCTCACTCGTTCTCGCCAATAGCCTCTGAGACATGGTTGTAAGAGAGGCAGCATATTGAGCACTGAGGGTTCTTGATGCTGCAACAATTTCAGGATCAGATTTACTAGATAGATATATCTCTGCTCCTATCATGGTGTTTACAGCCTCAGGAGAAAATATAAGTGGTTGAGGTATAAAAGGTTCGTGGTTTAAATCTGGAACATTAGAATTTCTATCAGACATAATATCGTTCTGGATGAACAACAACTGAATCTATGAGGAATGCGAAATATTTTTGCTGGAGTAAACAAATGGTAAAATTGGTTATATTTAAACAACAACCCGAAGCCTTCAAATCTCTTCAAGATCTCGTTTGTCCACAATGTCAAGCGGATTTGATTTTCCGCCGAACCGATAATATTAAATCTCAAAGCTTTTACAGCTTTTATCATACATAGATGGTTTCCAATATTATTTCCGCCGTATATAAACAAGTTCTTCCTAATAACGCCGAATGAGGGGGAGAAAATTTTAGATGAAAATATTATCATACTCTCTCTAATGCATTATTTAGTTGGAGATCGTGTTTGAATTATTAACTTGTTATATATACTGAAATCATATTTGCTTATTACTTGAAACACTAACGCATATTATCATGGGGAGTTTAAGTATTATTGCAGGTATCAGATTTCTATTAAGTTTGTCAACCAGATATTATTTTTCATCTTCAAATCACTCAGAGATTATTACAATTCATGAAACAAGTCGAGAGTATATTTGGCTGAGATCAATGACTCAACGTATCCAAGAAAAGTGTGGTATCTTGATAGCTCAACAATTTTATACGAAGATAATGCTGCTTGTATCACTCAAATCAAAGGAGGATATATCAAATATACGATCAAGTGATAATCTGGCAGATTTATTCACTAAGACATCACCAACTGTGACATTCAAGAAAATTGTGCAGAATATTAAAATGTGAAAACTTAAAAACTATTGTCATGCACTTCCCAGGGGGAGTAAAAGTCTTGAAGACTTGTGCTGATTGTACTCTTTTTCCTTCGCTAAGGTTTTATCCCATTGGGTTTTCCTTTGCAAGGTTTTAATGAGGCAATCTTAAAGCACTTGTGGATACATAAAGAGACTGTACTCTTTTTCCTTCGCCATTGGTTTTTCTTCCCACTGGGTTTTTCCTTGGCAATGTTTTAACGAGGCAGATTCTTTATGGGTGGTCATTCAAGGGGGAGTGTTATAAACAAACGTTGGCCGCCGCCCCCCTGTCCCACCACTAAATTATGTGAATGACCCCACCACTATTATTTTAAAATCTGCATAGTAACTTGCATAGTGACTTGTATAGTAACTTGCATAGTAATTTCAACGCCTATAAATATGGGTTTCAGTTGTAATGAAATTCATAAGAAAATATAGAAAGAGAAAGAAAGTTTCAATTTTTAAGAGTTTCTTTTCTCTTACAATAGTAGTAGTTTTCTTTTTAGTTTTATAACATTTGAGACATTTTTATTTTTAATAAATAGAATAATTTTAATTTTAATTTTAACTTTTACATTATATTTTTAAGTAAAAATAATTCCAATCGCTTTGCAAAGTTTATTGATTAAAATTTTATTTTACATTTTCAACTAATAATCAATTTCATCTTTATTAAAAAAAATTTCAATTAGATAGTATTTTATCAAATCTAACTAGTTTTCAAGATGTGGTTTAAACTCTTAGAGGCTATTTAGGACTATAAATGTTTTTAAGTATTTTTAGATACTCTCAAATTTTCAACCTTTTCTCTCTTATCAAAAAAATAAAAAATATCTTAATTAAAATTATTTCACTACCATTCATATATTTCAAGATATTCTATTTAAGTAAGTCCTAGAAGCAATCATAATTATTATTATAAATAAAATTGTTTAAATAACCTATACATTATTAAAAAAAAAAGGGTCATTGCCTCTTCAAAGAATCATATAAAAATATTTTAAGAATACTCAAAAATTAAATTTTACTATTTATAATTTTCACATTACATATTAAACTAATAATATCAAAAGGGAAATGCATTCTTAGAATGAAAGTATTTGAAATAATTATTAAGTGTGATACTTTTTAGAATTAATAATAATATAATATCTATTTAATATTTTTAATTTTTCTTATTGAATTAATTAATTTTTTTAATTGAATATATATTTTTTAAATCCTACTTTAATTTTTTAATTTTTTACTTTTAAGGTCTTCTTTCATTAGGGGTCATGGACAATTGCCTACTTTCTATTAGGGGCTGCATAGCCCTCACAAAACGGTCCTAAGAATCGGCCCCATGGAGATGTTAAATATTAGCATAGTTGTGCTGGAAAAAATATTCTAAGCAATAAAAATTACTTTTTTCCGTGTCGGCCTCGTATTTTATTTAATTTTTTTTAAATAATTTTTTTATTTTTTATCATTAGGCATATATATAGGGAGAGCAATGCAGAAGCGAATTTTCTCACGCGTATGACTTCAAGAAGAGTTGCTGAGATTTGACAGAATTTTGATGATATTTCTCATGTGCTTAAAGGAATTTTAAAGGTTGATAAGTTGAGTCTTCCAGCTTTGAGATGTTAATTTTTTGATGTTTTTGTTTTGTTGAGTTTTTTTTGGGGGTTGGTGTTTGTTATGGTTTGTTGGTTGTCGTTTGATAGCACGCAGGTGGTGTTTGTTTTAGATTCTGGCCGTGCGGTTTAGATTGATTTCTTTCTTTCTTTTTTTTGAATTGTTTTTGTAATAAGTTAGTTGAGTCAGTTTTGGATACTTAGGCTTTGTTTTTTATGTTGATTTTTGTAACTCTCAAATGTCAAGGTTGTAATCACAGTTTTTCTCTGCCATATGTGAAGGTATATTAATAAATTTGAGACGAGATCATTATATGTGGGGCTACCGACTCTTCCTAAAAAGAAAAAAAAAACAAATTATACAGTGCTTGACTGGAAATATCATTTAAAATATATATATATATATGTATATATTTATATGGACACATGAAGTGGAGACTGATTTAAACAGAAAAAGATAAAAAAAAGATTTTATTTTACATAATAAGGAGTACCACTTTCAGGTCATCCATCAACTAACAGGTTGCATTCTAGATTTGCTAAAACTATTCAGACGATTCAGGAAATTGTCATTTACATATGAAGAAAAAAGTCAAGGAACGTGGGATATATTAACTTAAAAACACAAGATATACAATATCACCTTTTCCCCAATTCCATTACATCCAATTTGGGGCTAAGATCGCCGTGCAAAGAGAATGCCGCATCATCATGTCGTCCTGCTTGTCGATTCACAACCTCAATCCCTGCAGCCTGCACATTCTGTGCATTCGTATCACGGAACGTGTCTGTATTGGCAGGTACTGAATCCCTCAAAGATTGGAAATATGCATAAGGGCCCCATCCTGAAACCAGAATATTATTAAGGAAAACTCAATTAACTAACTGATTTAGAAATAGATTCAATTTTAGAAATAGTGGATCATAACGAACAAGAAAGGAAGCAATTCCCCTGGTCATATGTCGATATTTTTCAGGTCACAAACACCGGTTACTAGGTAGCTAGAGTTACTTGGTTTTCTAATTCTACAACTTCCCAAAGATTCCAAGTTCTACCCAACTTCTGATTGAAGTATTGTTAGTTTATTTGACGCTTAAAAGAAGATTAAGATTAGCACTTGCAATCATATTATATGATTCCAAACTTTCTCCCCTTTCGGTTACTATGTGGCAATCAGTGGAGCATTAGCATACTCAAAATTGCAATTCTAAGATATAGCAATCCACTCACTATTCAAAATGCATGAGTTCCCATACATTCATGCATTTATTTTTTACACAAGCATGCATGCATTTATTTTTTCTGGAGAAGCATACATCCTTTGAATGTCACTGAAGACATTCAATGCCTTTAATTGAATGTAAAGATACTATAAAACTTCCTGTGTACTTTCTAGTTCCTTTGTTATAATTAGGTATGTTTTTTCATATTCTTTACTTTTACAAATTAGAAAAGTGATGCCATAAAACTTTTACTGATGTTTTGGGGCAGAGATAGCAAGAGTATTTTTTAGAAAAAAAAAAATTGTAATTCCAATGAGAATGAATCACTTCTTGAAAGAACAAAAGATAAAAGGATGGATACCTTCATCATCATATGGAGGTGGGAAAAATTGCCGATAGCAAAATGCTGCCACAGCTAGCCCTGCAAATGATGAACCATGTAAAGCTGCCAAAGTTATATACCAAAAATCTGATTCTGATTTCATTTTCTAAGTGATGATACAAAAACATACCTAGAACACCTCCAGCAAACACGTCTTGCCAATGGTGCCAATAATCATTAACCCGTGAGATGCCAATGAGGGATGCAACAAGCAGTGGAAGTAAAACAATGCAAAGTTTCGCCACATGCCCACTATGATTAAATACTTTGATTTTTCCAGACAAGTATAATGACAAGAAACCTAAACCCGCAAAGGACCCTGCAGAGAAAAATCCTAAATCATATCCAACGAGCATTTCATACACTGCTTTAATTTTGGTGAATTAAGAAGACAGAATATATTTGCACTATTTAGTAATTTCCCAATCTCTTTAGAAAATTGCCTGCTTGGTTCAAAATAGGAAATGGAAGCATGAGACCACCATCAACCAACTTACATTTAGCATAAGTTTTCCCCGGTTTAATAGATTATGGATTCACTAATGTGATTTGATGCGGAAGTTTTTCCATTTCAATTCACCAAAATACATTAGAGCCTGTAGCAGGAAGTGTTGCTTACATGAAGTATGACCACTCGGGAAGCTCTTGTGTCCTTCCTTTATTACACTATGTTCGCCATGACATACTACGCCTCCCCATTTATCATAAACCTAACAAAGCAAAAATCACACAAGATCAACAATAAAAATACTTTGGAGCAGATATTCGTAATTCCTTAAATGATATATTGGATATTCTGATTCAGGCCAGAAAAAAAAGGTCCAGCAATTACCCCCACGCCCCCAAGAAAAGCAATGAGTTTGGGAGAAACTCAGACATGTAAAGTTGAACTAACAGAAAAATAAGTTTAAATTTACACACTTATCCAAATGATTCTTGATTCCTCAACAAGATTTTCTGCCAAATTTGGAGAATTAACTGAGTGCCAAAATTTGGCAACCATTGGATATTTTTTTGTCAGAGAAAGGGAGGAGGGGATGGAGGGTACATGTATATACCTAGTACACACCTCATTGATAGCTCTGAACACCTAACCAGCAGATCAGATCCATCACCCCCCCCCCTTCCCCAAAAACAACCCAACACAAAAAAAAAAAAAAACTCTTTATCATCTTTTAAAGGAAAATAGAGAACCCATCTAATGTATAGTTAACTAACTAAAAAGTGGGTATATGTATGAAGAAGAGGAAATAATTTGGCATGTGCCTCATTCAATTCATTCAAAAAGTTACATTAAAGTGGTTGTTGAGGATGTGACATACAATGCTAACAATGTTATGAAACCATAAGGAAATTTAAGAGAAAAACACTGGCACATTTAACTAAAACAAAGAGGTAAAGAATTTGGCGAAGTGGGAGCATACATCCTTTCCATCAGGGAAGCAGCGATAAAAGAAGTCTGGCCGAGGCCTACCAGCTGCATTCTTTATTGAATCCGTGATAATCGCAGTAATCAGTACAGCAAATAAGAGACCTGATCTTCAAAAGAGACATAAGTACTTTCTTTTCTTTCTATGCAACTTCACTCTAATAGAATACATATGATTCCTACTGTTATTCTAGGGGCTTACATAAGGTATCACAGAATAAGCTAAGAGATAGGGATTCAGCAAAGGAGATGTAAGCCATTTCCTTAAATAGAGATATGCTGTTAAAAAATGGTTCTAGCTGAATAATGACTTCAAACTAAGATTACCAAGAATGCTGTGGTGCAGATCGTAGACATCTCTCCTACGAATATAGAAGAGAAGGAAAATAGCAATAGGCAACAACACTGCATACATCTGACCACAAAAAGGAAAAAGAATAGCATTATCAATGTTTGCCTCCAACAAATTAGTACATATATGTTAAAATCATTCCAGTTTGTATAGTCATAGCACCTTAAGACCAAAAATTTAGATTTTTCAAAGAAAAGAAAAATAATCCATTGTGGAAATAGTCATGTATTTGCATTAAAATTTTCCTTCTCCATATAGCACACTGTCAATAATGGAGATTTCCAAAATAAATCTTACAGAAACTTGCATTGCAAAGTTGATGAAAACAGAGTACTAATTGTTGGTTTTAGTGACTAAACAGAATCTAGCCAGTTCAATTTAATGAAAATTAAGCTAAAAGGTTTTTTATTAAAAAAGTAAAACCAAAAGGAAAGAAATAAAAACCAGTAACAGAGAACTTACTGGAACAGACCATACAGGAACTGTGTTATCTTTCATGGGATACTTGAGGTCTGTCATCATATCCTTTCCCACAAAGCGGTAAAATGGGCCAATGATATATACAACCACTTCTATCACGGCAAGAAGCAGCAATATAAGCCAATCATAACTGTGATTCCATGCAAGAGTGGCACCATAAGCTTGAATAGTGTGCGTTCCAAGCTCCACATCTCCTATTCTTTGCTGCTGTAACATGCACATAACACCAAAGGTCTTGATGATTCCTTTTCATGATTCACTCACGCTGGACCATACAATTACTTACTGCTCTAAGATCTAGAGAGATAGCACACTTTGATCAACTATCTAAAAAAATGAACCTAAATTCCATATGCAGGACAGCGAGGGCATTAGAATATTCTACCATCCGCTGACAGATTTAATCATTAGTTGGTTAGCCTAATCAGCATTCAAGTTAGTTACTACCAAATATTAGAGAGAGTTGGTGCAGATTCAATCTTGTATGTCTATATATTTATCATCCTGATGTACAGAACTGCACAAGTCACAAGATTACGAAATACAAGTTCTTGGTTACTGAGTCACTGACTTTTCTAAAGTTCATCATCTTGGTTCATAGTCTTTCGGTGATTGGATCACCTTGCTTTCTTTACACTCAGTTCTCCTACAGGAGGAAGAAAATCACTGTTCTAACTTCACAAATGATCGGACAAACAGATGGTGTACAAAAATCAAAGAAATAGATGGTATCGCACCAACCAATGATGGAGTCGCACCATTCAAAGAAGCAAAAGAATCACTCCCTAGCATCGAATTCCGAGATTCCAAATGAACCACAAATCTGTCTTTGTTACTCAAGTTCCTTGGTTTTTGTTCAAAAAAGAACAATACGAACAATAGACTCTTACTAACATCAACCAAACACAACGACAATCTCAATAGACAAGTCCAATAAAATATGAAGTATGAACTCCCAAGTAAACCAAATAACCAAGGAATAACCGAAGCCTAGACTCAACAAGAATATTTACCTAAAATATGTGTAACACATGACTGCAACGCACACTTTCCACGTCGCTACACGACTCAGTTATCTAAAGCAAAAAACGTACAAAAAGTGCACAGCAGCTGACGCATCGTTCAAACGATGAGATGAAAGCGAAAATCTGGCTTAAATCAAACTTAGTGCCGGAAAAAGGTCCATTTACAGCTTGTTGCAAGCAATATACGCAAAAATAAAAAAAAATTAAACCAAAACTGATTACCGTCAGTACTTAATAAACCTGCTTTACTTAACTCTTAATATTCAGAAATAAAGAAAGATTAAATTAATTTTTTATTAGATGATAATCAAAACTTCAATAAAGTGACTGCTTCTAATCTAGATAGGAAGTCACAGCTTATATATATATATATATATATATATATATATATGCATATGCGAAAGTAAAAGTAGGTGAAAAAAAGCAGCAATTCACTAACCTGAGAGGTATTCCGGAATTTCCAAAAGGAACAAAACGATACCATATCCCTCCACGCCATGGTACGAACAAACGCAGAAATATTTAAAAGCACAAATTGGTCGAATTTTTAACCCCAGATTTAATACGATTGCGAATCGATTCAATGCTTACCTAAAAAGGAGGAAAGACACTAATAAGTAAGAGAATCTTATCTCCTACAGGAATGGAAAAGGGCCAAAAAAAAAAAAGTAGTGATTACAAAGAGAAGATATTCATAAAGATAAGACAGAGGCACTGAAGAAGATTAGTGAAAAAAGTTAAGAAGTTTTAATAATTAAAAAAAAAAGTGCTTCTCTGTTACCTCAGCATACTAGTAGCTCTCGAACCGAACAGTTCTTAGATAAACAGAGCGAGTGAAAGAGACAGCGTGAGTTTTGAAGTTTGAACTATACGATTTGCCGCTGGACGGTTACCGCATTGGATTGCCGGTTAACAATCTCTGGATTTATCGGCTTAAATTTTAAAAAAAATAACCGTAAATAATGAATATCGAGTTAACCACTTCTTTGAAGTCTTCTTCCGCGGTGTATCGGGCCTCGGAGGGCCGGGGGGCCCTACCTAGTTAAACACGGCTTGCAGCTACCTGTAACCACCACCATTGAGCATACACACACGAGATTGCTGGCCCATCAGTACATTTGGGACCTTGGGTTAGGTATCAATCATATTATATTTAATAATAATTATAAAAAAAAAATTATTCATATAGTTTTAGTCTAATTAAATCTTTCTATTCTTATTTAAAAAAATAGAAAACATTTTTAACATACAAAAAAAAATCAAAATTTTAATTTTTAAAGAATGTAGGTGAGACTTGCACACTTTAAATCTACTGGCTTGATTTGAATTTGAAGTTAAGATGTGTTCATCTTATCTTATTTCAAACTTATTATTATATTTTATCAAATTATCTTACAAAATATAATAAATAATTCAATTTTTTCAAATTCTAATTTAATTTGTTCAAATTTTAAAATAATAATGTTATTATAAATTAATATTTCAATAATATTTTATTTACTTTTTAGAATTTATCTCAATTTATTTTATCTTATCTTTCAATCTAAATTAAACATTTAATCAATTATAAATGGTAGTTGGATTTTTTATTCCATTTCTATGATTCATTTTTCATATTTGTAATTATCAAATTATATTCATTTATAAATTTATATTTATGATATTTATTCATGATTAAAGTATTTCTCTATTATTATTAATTCTAAAAAGAAATCATTTGTATAATTTTAAAGGAGGCAAGTCTTTCTTATTCTCATCGAAAAAATAGAAGAAATTTGTGAGAT
Organism: Platycarya strobilacea; assembly: GCA_036898215.1. Classification (NCBI taxonomy): domain Eukaryota; kingdom Viridiplantae; phylum Streptophyta; class Magnoliopsida; order Fagales; family Juglandaceae; genus Platycarya; species Platycarya strobilacea. The sequence goes on along the minus strand of CM072557.1, from coordinate 33,313,743 downwards.
ACAAGAAAAAATCAAAATCTTTATTACAGATTCTACTTTTTTAAGAAGGTATGCGTAGAATTTACATATTTTAAAATTAATTAATCATTTATAAACTGTAGTTGGATTTTTTATATTCCATTTCTATGATATTTTTTTTCACTGCCGACAGTTGACTTCAAATAACAGGCTAGTCTACTCGATTACGGATAGAGGCTTGTACACATTTATTTTTCTCTCTTTCTGTTTTCTTAGGCTATGTTTTCATAGAGTATTTAACGAGTGATTCCCTTCTAATGTTTTGAATACGTACGGCTAATCGTATTAGACAATAATGAAATATTTTGATATTAATGACGTTTTGTAAATTATTTTAAAATAATTTATACATAAATAAATTATATATATAAATATATATAAATTATATTTTAAAATAATAATTAATATTTGAATAAATTATATAAATAAATATATATAATTAATTTAATTTGAAATGAGGTTAAAAAAAAATAAGAGGTCGAAATCCGACACTGCCAGTGTAAAAAATATTGACCGGTATCAGTCAAAATTCTTTGTATAAGCTGGTATGGCCCATTTTTCGGCCAAAATAAAATATTAATTTATTTGTATCAAACGACCAGTCGGTACGACAAATTTTGGCTCTATTGATCTGATCAGTACAATACGAAATTCACAACAATAATTCTTTCACTGTTATAAAACTAAAGAAAAAAACTATTATTGCAAAAGAGAAATAAGAAATTCTCTCTGAAACTCTTAAGAACTGAAACTTTCTTTTTCTCTCTATATTTTCTTATGAATTTCATTACAACTGAAGCACCTATTTATAGGTTTTGAAATTACAATGCAAGTTACTATGCAAGTCACTATGCAGAATTTAATATAATAGTGGTGGAGTCATTCACATAATTTTAGTGGTGGGACAGGGGGGCGGCTGCCGACGTTCGTTCATTACACTCCCCCTTGAATGACCGCCAATAAGGAATCTGCCTCGTTAAAACCATGCCAAGTAAAAACCCAGTGGAAAAAAAAACCAATGGCGAAGGAAAAAGAGTACAGTCTTCTTATATATCCACAAGTGCTTTAAGATTGCCTCATTAAAACCTTGCAGAGGAAAACCCAGTGGGACAAAACCTCAGCGAAGGAAAAAGAGTACAATCAGCACATTTACTCCCCCTGAAAAGTGCATGACAAAAGATCTTTGAGTTTTCGCATTCCAATGTTATACACAATCTTTTTGAATGTGGAAGTTGGTAACGCCTTTGTGAATAAATCTGCCAGATTATCACTAGATCGTATCTACTTGACATTAATTTCACATTTCTCTTGAAGTTCATGAGTATAAAAGAATTTAGGTGAAATATGTTTGGTTCTGTCACCTTTGATATATCCTCCTCTGATTTGAGTGATACAAGCAGTATTATCTTCATATAAAATTGTTGGGCTATTATTGATCATGGAAAGTCCACACTTTTCCTGGATATGTTGAATAACTGATCTTAACCAAATACACTCTCGACTTGCTTCATGAATAGCAATGATCTCTGAGTGATTTGAAGAAGTAGCAGATAGTGTCTGCTTAACAGATTTCCATGATATGGCAGTATCTCCATAAGTAAATAAATATCCAGTTTGAGATCTACCTCTGTGTGGGTCTGAAAGATAACATGCATCTGCATACCCAATCAATTCTGAACTTGAACCACGTTGATAAAATAATCTCATATCAACCGTACCATGAAGGTAACGAAGGACATGTTTAATGCCATTCCAATGCTTTCGAGTTGGTGCAGAACTATATCTTGCAAGCAGATTAACTGAGAATGTAATATCTGGTCGAGTGCAATTTGCAAAATACATCAAAGCTCCAATTGCACTGAGATATGGTACTTCAGAACCAAGAATTTCTTCATCGTCATCACAAGGACGGAATGGATCTTTCTTCATATCAAGTGTTCGAACAATCATTGGAGTACTCAGAGGATGAGATTTGTCCATATAAAAATGCTTTAGGACTTTCTCAGTGTACATGGACTGATGAATAAAAATTCCATTTGGCAAGTGCTCGAGCTGCAGGCCGAGACAAAATTTTGTTTTGCCAAGATCTTTCATTTCAAATTCATTCTTTAAATATATAGCGGTTTTTGAGATCTCTTCAGGAGTTCCCACAATATTTAAATCATCAACAAAAATTGCAATAATGACAAATCCGGATTCTGATTTCTTAATAAAAACACATGGGCATATAAGATTATTCTCAAATCCTTCTTTCAATAGATATTCGCTTAAGGGATTATACCACATGCGTCCGGATTGCTTCAACCCATATAAAGATCGTTGTAGTCTGATTGAGTACATATTTCTAGATGTACTTGTAGATGCTTTAGGCATCTTATATCCTTAAGGGATTTTCATATATATGTCATGGTCTAAGGATCCATATAAATATGCGGTGACCACATCCATCAACCGCATTTCTAATCCTTTTGTAACAACCAGACTAATCAAAAATCTAAATGTAATTGCATCCATAACGGGAGAGTATGTTTCTTCATAATCAATCCCGGATTTCTGCAGGAAACCTTGTGCAACAAGTCGTGCTTTGTATCGCACAATTTCATTTTTCTCATTACGTTTTCGTACAAATACCCACTTATATCCAATAGGCATTATACCCTTTAGTGTTTGGACAACAGGTCCAAATACTTCTCGTTTTGCTAGCGAATTTAATTCAGCTTCAATAGTTGTTTTCCATTTTGGCCAATCATTTCTACGTCGACATTCTTCGACGCTTTTTGGCTCACTTTCTTCATTACTTTTGGTAATGTCAAGGGCCATTTTATATGAAAATATGTTGTCGACAACAGTTTTATTTCTATCCAGAATTTCTTTAGTTTTCATGAAATGTATTGAGATCTCATTATTTTCAGGTACCTGTTCCTCTTCAGGGGAAAACATTTCATGACACACCTCTTCAAGAGGTCCCTTTTTAGGAGATTTATACTCTTCAAGAGTTTCCTCTTCAGGAGGTTCTGGAATAGAAGATTTAAGCTCTTTAGGAGCACCAATTATATTTGTGGCCTGTATTGTGGGTACGTGTTCTTCAGGAACACCAAATTCATTTTGTATTCTTTTCCTTCTAGGAATTTTGTCTTTTGCACCAATAGGTCTTTCACGTTTCAGGCGTGTTTTAGATTCACCTATTGCTGCTTTGACAATTTGTCCTTCAGGGACTTCAATCCTTGCTGGAGTATTAACAGCAGGAATATAAGATTTTACTACACCTTTAGTGTCAGTAAATACATCCGGTAACTGATTTGCAACATTTTGCAAATGAATAATCCTTTGAACTTCCCGTTTACATTCATTTGTAGGAGGATCAAAATGAGACAGGGTCTTATTATCCCAAGTAATATCTTGTCGTGCTTCAGGCACTGACTTTTCTTTACCCATTAACAGAAAATTTGATTCGTCAAAATGACAATCCTCAAAACGTGCTTTAAACATATCCCCTGTAAGGGGTTCAAGGTATCTAATAATGGATGGAGAATCAAAACCAACATATATCCCAAGTCTACGTTGAAGGCCCATTTTTGTACGTTGTGGAGGTGCAATTGGAACATATACAGTACATCCAAAAGTACGAAGATGAGAAATATTTGGTTGTTGACCAAATGCAAGCTGTAACGGAGAATATTTATGATATGCAGATGGTCTAATGCGAATTAGAGATGCTGCATGAAGTATAGCATGTCCCCAAACAGAAACAGGTAGTCTTGATTTCATAAGTAAAGGTCTAGCGATTAGTTGAAGTTTTTTGATCAAAAACTCAGCTAAACCGTTTTGTGTGTGTATATGGGCAACAGAATGTTCAACATCTATTCCTATTGACATGCAATAATCATCAAAAACTTGTGATGAAAATTCACCTGCATTATCCAATCGAATGGTCTTAATTGGATATTCAGGAAATTGTGCTCGTAGTTTAATTATCTGAGTAAGAAGTCTAGCAAATACAACATTTCTAGTAGAAAGAAGACAAACATGTGACCATCGACTAGATGCATCAATTAGAATCATAAAATATCTAAATGGTCCAATTGATGGATGAATAGGCCCACATATATCTCTGTGAATCCTTTGTAAAAGGGATGGAGATTCAACAATGACTTTTGAGGGAGATGGTCTGATAATTAACTTACCTTGAGAACATGCAGAGCACGGAGATTTATTGGATAGAAATATCTTTTGATTCTTTAAGGGATGCCCATGCGAATTTTCAATAATTCATCCCATCATTATAGAACCCGGATGTCCAAGGCGATCATGCCAAGTCATAAATACTTTAGGGTCAATGCACTTCTGGTGCATTACCACATATGATTCAATTGTTCTCATTTTTATATAATACAATCCAAAACATAAAGCAGACAATTTTTCTAATACGAGCTTCTGGCCCGATATTGTTTTAGTAATAAGAAAATACTCTTTACTGCCTTCATTGGTCGTTTCAATATGGTAATCATTACGACGTATATCTTTGAAACTCAATAAATTTCTTCTGGATTGTGAAGAGAATAGAGCATCATCAATACAAAATTTGGTGCAATTAGGCAACACAATATAAGCTCTTCCGGAGCCCTCAATTAAATCTGATGAATCTAATATGGTATGAACATAGGCTTTACTTAGTGTTAGATTTTGAAAATATTTCTTTTCTTTGAGAATTGTGTAAGTTGTAGCACTGTCAGCCAGACATATATCTTTATCATTCAACTCAGAGATAAAAAACTCATCAATGTGATCCATGATTCTACAAAATATACAAAACTTTCATTACTGATAGAAAGAAAATTCATTAATTGAGTGAAACACTTCCATCTCCAATTAAGTGTTCAATACTACCTTCAGGATTATTAAAGAAATCAGATACATCAAGATGAGTAACGTCTACATCTACTGAATCTAATAAATCATCTGATGGTTCTACTAAATTTATTTCATGCACTTTATTCTTTCCTTTAATAGAAACTTGATATAAATCAGCTAAGTGCCTGACCGTACAACAGATACGTAACTACTGTTTAGTCATATTACATCTATGACAAACATCTTCATCTTTTTATTAAGAATTATTCTGAAGGCCTTTACCCTTCTCTGAGTTGGATCACTTCTGGTGATACGATATATTTTTATCATCTTTAGTGTTGTCACTTTTGGGACCAACACTTCTATAATTTTTCTACCACGTCTACGCCCTTAATTCCTTTGAAAGGATGCACCGTTCATTTCTAGGAATTGTGTAAATTCAATATTATTAATAGGACGTAACTGGTGTAACAAAAACTCATTATTTAGCTCAATCACTGGAAGACAAAACAAAAGTTCAGAATATTTGTTGAACTTTCACTCTCGATATTGCTACTGCAGGAGCACATTCGAGGTATGAAAAATAATGTCTTCTTTTATATATCATCATCAGTGACATTTTCACTGTATAATTTTAATATTGAGCTGATTTTAAAGAGTGTAGAATATTCAATACCACTCTTAAAATCTTGCAACTTGAGGTGCAATAAATCATAATGATCTTTTGAGAGGATTACATCTTCTGGTGCTTATATCACTCTCTTAATTCATTGCACATAGTAAGATGATTTTTCATCATGAGATACACAGCACAGTCCTTCAGGGATACATGGTTTTCTTCTATGATTGTATCTTTCAAGTTCATCATCATATCCAAATAGATCTCACCAAGGATCTTGGATAAATAACATTTTTCAGAAATGTCAATAGTAATAAATCTTAATATTTGACATTATATTACAAAAATAAATACGTGAATTTAAGAAATATATTCACATTATCACGAGAATAAAAATAAAATTTTATCAAGTAATATTTAGCAATATTACCTTTAATATTTATCTCAAAGACTGTAAATAATATATTGAAAAACTTACTTGAAGTAGAAGACCACTAGTTTCAGTATCGGTAGAATCTCGTACTGATAACGTGTTATAAAATTAAAGAAAAAAACTATTATTGCAAAAGAGAAATAAGAAATTATCTCTGAAACTCTTAAGAACTGAAACCTTTTTTTTTCTCTCTATATTTTCTTATGAATTTCATTACAACTGAATCCCCTATTTATAAACTTTGAAATTACTATACAAGTTACTATACAAATTACTATACAAGTCACTATACAGAATTTAATATAATAGTGGTGGGATCATTCATATAATTTTAGTAGTAGGACAGGGACAGCTGCCGACGTTCGTTCATTACATTCACTAATTAATTAAAAAAAAAAAAGAGAGTAACGGCCCCCACCCCACTTGCAGTTGGAGCCAGATAGATCATGTTGGGTTTGGACAACCAATTGTTTTGTTTTAGATAATTCCAAGCTGTCATTTGGGACTTTAGGTTTGGTCACACCCACCTTTCTATAATTCTCTATATAGCTTAATACCCACTCATGTATTCACCATATTATATTAACGTACAGCTGAATTTTTCTTACTTATTTTCAACAACTAATTATTTCAGCCCATTAGTAAAACCCCCTAATCATTTCGATATAATTATTTCGCAAGGAAAAAAGCTCACCCTATAAGAATATTAGAATTTCAAGTAAGAAAAATGAAGGCACTTATCCAAAAGCTAAACGAACAGCATAAAAGAAGTTCAACATCTTTGATACCCTGCTGACTACACACTGTTATAAGCTAAAAGAAAATGAGCTATTAAAAAAATGTTTTTAACTAAAAAGTGATTTTATAAAAATAAGTTTATAAATTAACGTGATTTTATATAGTTGTTAAATTATAAAATTTAATTTTATTATAAAATAAATGATTATACTCTAACCAGATTTGATTAATTGCATTATAAAAAAAATTATATTAACAAACTTATAATTTATGGATACATTGCTCCAACAATTATTAAATATTTACTTTTAAATTGTTCTATGATCGGGCAATCAATGCTATCATTGTGTACATTGGAATCTCCTCCTTTCAACGTACACAAATGGAAGGTGTAAAAGGTTCATTATGGCAATGCAAACTTTAGTCCATAATCTAGCCTAAATAGGCTTTGACTATCGAGGCCCATCTTTTTCTTTTTCTCTTTTTGAAAAGCCCTCATTCTTTGATGACTCGTTGAAATACAAAGATTAACGACGGTCAGGAAGATCTTCCATATCAACTATACAATCTGTTACAAATGAAGCATCCTTTCCTAACTTGTAGGCAATTGAGTTTGCCTTCACGATATATGTGGCTAAAATGAAAATCTTCATATTTGGCCATAGTAGCTTGAATGTCAGAGATAAGCATCCCGAAATAACTATCATTTTAGATCAGGAAATAGATCAAGAAATGGATTTAGAAATAAAATCTATTTTTTCTTTAAAGTTGTCAAAAAATTGACTTCCTCGTCTCTAACAGCAACACTTATTCCTATTTTACACTATCTTGTTTCAATTGTCACACTCCAGTTAATCTTATAAAAATTTTGAGATGGACATTCCTATGTACCTTCTTAGTGTTTGTAGATGATATCTGATTAACCTCTTTTGAGTCTAAAGTAGAGATATCTATCAACTTCTGCTTCACTTTGTGCAACACAATCTTTGGATCAATGAGAATGTTCTTAATAAAAACAAATTTATTCATTCTCCATCATATATTCCAGAGAATCAAAGATTGTTCAATCATCTCTACCTTGTTTAGTTTCTTAAACATGTCTTGCAGTACGTCCTTAATACTTTTGTATGAAAACTGAGTTTTCTAAAATTTCCTTGAACATTAACCCAAAATATCAATGGTTGAAACACATTCCCAAAGAATGTGTTCTATAATTGCTTGTTCCATGAGACACATTGGGCAAATTGGATCTTTTAGAATGTTCTCTTTGCACAGGTTGAACTTGATAAGTAGAATATCTTATATGCTCTTCACAAGAAATTCTTGGTCGCTAGTGGGATAATATGATTCCACAATCTAGTCGATTCTTCTCGAGGGTGGAAATTATGAGAGTTTTGGCCTTTTTTTATTTTCATGCAATTGCCCTTATAAGTGGTAAGAACTTCTTACTGTATAAAAACTCTGTTTGCATTGCTTTTCCAAATCAACTTGTCTTGCTAATTGTTCTAATTTATTGGAATTTGACTTATTAGTTCAGCTTCAACGTTATTGAAAACTGCTTGAATTAAGGGTATGTTTCATTCCTTGATTTCTGAATGAATAAAAGTCACTACTTTAGCATCTTCCCTTAATAAGTTGTTCCCACTTTGAGATTCATATAAGGCAGGTTGAGGCAGCCAAGGATCTATCTAAACTTTGACAGATTTTTCATTGTCAATCCTCCATATAGTCCCTTCTTTAAGTAGAACTCTAGAAGATAAAATGATTCTCCAAATATAAGAGAGATTACCTCCCAACTTAGCATTGATATAAACATAATGGGGAAAATATTTAACCTTCAAAACTCTTGATACTAGAGAATTTAGATTTTTAATAATCCTCCAACCTTGCTTTACTAACAAAGAAAAGTTTAAGTTCTCAAAATCTCTAAAACCAAGTCCTATATTTCTTTAGACTTCCCTGTTTGAGACCAACTCAACCAGATCATTTTTCTTTCTTGATTTGCTTAACCTTAATAGTAATCTCTCATAAGCTTGTTTAGTTTTTTCAACAAATATTTAGGGAGTTTAAAAACTTCCATATAATAGGTGGGAATGACTTGTATCACAAAATTTATCAAAATCTCCCTACCAATTTGTGATAAAAACTTTAATTTCCAATTACTCATTTTACTTCTAACTTTGTCAAGTATTTATTTGAAATCCTTGTTTCTTGATCTGCCCATCAAAGTTGGAAGGCCAATATATTTCATACGAGTTTGTAATTCTAACCCCTGCAATACTAGTTATGCTGCCCCTTGTTAAGAGTTGTGTGTTTTTACTGAAAAAATAGATGATTTTTCTTTATTCACCCTCTGCTCTGATGCTATTTCATATTGGTCTAAAAAATGTAGCATCTTACTCCATTCCAAAGATAAAGTTTGGTAGAATAGCAAATTATTATTTGCAAAAAATAGATGATTTATGTGAACTTGGCCTCTACCCAATGGTATACCAATTATCATCATTTCTTCTTCTGCCATGTTAACCATTTGACTAAGGGCGTCTTAACACATTATAAATAGACAGGGTGACAATGGATCACCTTGTATGTCACCCTGTCTAATGTTTCTAGATGAAGTAAAAACTAGTTATGGAGATCCATTTATTAAGAGAGAATATGAGAATGTAGTAACACGGTTGAGAATTAGGTCAATCCATCTTCTATTAAATCACGTTCTTTCCATCACAGTTTCAATAAAATTCGACTTGAACTTGTCATCCAACTTTAGAGATATGTACCCAGTTATACCTTTCATTTTACACTGCTTAGTGTGCAAGACTTCAAATGCAACTACTAAATTATCTGCTATTAGTCTCCTGGAAAAAAAAAATGCACTCTGAATTTGAGAGATAATATTTTGAAATATTGTCTTCAATCTATTAGCTAGAACCTTAGCCAGTACTTTGTATAAGAGATTACACAAACTGGTTGGCCAAAATTTTATAACAATTGTGGGATTTTTTGTTTTTGGAATCAAGACTATGAAAGTCTCATTTATATAATTGTCTCACCTATTTGTGTTCAAAGCCTTTGTAATTGTTTTCACACAAATCCTTGCATATAATATCCAAATGCTGTTGAAAAAATTCAGCTAAAAGCCATCAGGTCCTAAAAAACTCATAGGATTCATGTTAAGGACTACTACTTGTACCTTTAAGGAAACAAATTCTTTTGAAAGAGCATTGTTCATCTCCTTTGTGATTAATATTGGTATAGACTCTACACATTGTAACTAACCTAAGGGGTCATAAGTAGCAAACAAATTAGCGAAAAAATTTCTTAAAAAGCTTTATTTATACCTTGTGAAATAGTATATATATGCCCATCTCCATCACTAATGTTGTTAATGGAATTAGTTTTGCATTTTCGAGAAACACAAGTGTGAAAATATTTAGTAATTCTATCTCCCTCTTTGAACCATATTTGTTTAAATCTTTGTTTCTACTTCAAATCCTTTTGTTCTAATCTCATATTCACATTTTCCTGAATCTATGTTATTTCTTCTTGATCAGATCCTGTGTTCCTCTCTTGAAGTTGTTTTACTTTGCCTAGCTGAGTTTCAATATCTTCTTTGGTTTCTTTCTCTTGATTTCTATTTTAGATGATTAACTGACTTCTATAACTGTCCAGCTTGTTTGAGAAGGTTGCCAATATCTTTCCATTTCTAGTATTGTCATTCCATAATCAGGTGACCATTGTTTTACAACCAACCATTGTTAAGGCCCCAACTAAATTCATATATGAGGAGTCTTACTCTCCTTATTGCAAGTTGGATCTGAGAACTCCGGACAAAATTGTAATCTGAATAGCATACCACTAATGTGGTAATAGTAATAACTTAAAAGCTACTTATACATTCAATATTAGCGAACACTATCTAATCTCTCCATGGTAAATTCAGTTCATTCTGTCATTGGAACAAATATGTTTGGTGCAAATGTATCCCATGTTGCTTAAGTCATTGTCTTGCAAAACTTGTCTAAATCCATTCATTTAAGCAAAAGGTTTGTGTGGTCCCGCATGTATCTCATGTTGATGAAGTATTTTGTTAATGTCTCACATGCACAACCATGATCTATTATCCAAAAGTTATAAAAACCTTAATAACTACTAGCTACCTTCTCTTTTTGTAGTTACAAGGTTGCCATAAAACCTTGTGAGGGTCCAAACCTTCACAATTTGTGGATCATTAACTCTGATAGATATATATGAGTTAGTGTATGATTTAACTTCTATACTAGAATCAAATTTCACATCATTGTCAACCTTTTACTGCTTCATTTACTGTCCATTATAAAACTTCAATCAAAATCTATTTTGTTTCTAATTCATTCAATTTTCTACCTCATGCTTTTGGTTTCAATGAAGAAGAGTAGGTGTAGGCACTTTTGTTTTACCATAAAGTGAAGTTTTCGAAGTGTATAAGAGTTTCTAAGCCCTTGATAGTTTCAGTTAAGATATCTCATTGTTGCTAGTGGGTCTACTCAATAGCCTCCACCATTTGTTCTTGAGTCATGCTCCTTTCAAGATTGATCCACTTTTTTATTTTTATTTTTTTGATTAAACCTTGCTGATCTCCACTATCTATCATTTTGTATCTCTTTTTTTACCACTTATGCCACCTGTGCTAGTATCTCTACTTTCTATCTCATTTAATCGTGGTAGACTAACCATTCATGCCTTTCTTTTTCAACTCATTGTCTTTGATATTAATTTCACATTATTATAAGAGTTGTCTTGAATAAATAAGATTACTACTTGGTAAAGAGTTGAGAAGTTGAGTTGCTTGACTACTAAAGTTGTTATTCAAATCTTCCTAAACCTTACTAGCTATGTATCTTTCCTCTGATGAAGCTCTCTTTTGGTCTTCAAGTTTATCAATCTATCTTTTGTGCTCCAATTCTACTTTTTGTTTCCCTTTGTCAACTGCTACACCATATGGATTATAAAACTCAACTTGTTGATTAAGAGATGATTCCAAGGGAACCTCCTCCTGAGAAAGTTGATCATCATATAGACTGATTAAGCCCTTATTGAATTGTCTCTCACGATTTCCTCGAGAATAAGGTTGATTTTTGTTTACCTTGCCCCTTATTCTTTTGTCACCATTACCCATTAAATTAATAGCCGTAGCCTTTAACTAGTGACAAGATTTAACATCTCTTGTATTTATTTTGTCTCTTTCCAGAGAACAAACATTGTCTACATATTAAATTACCCTACACTAAAAATAAAATAAAGACAATCTTTCATATTTTGAAATTGACCCAACTTTGTTTGCCCTCTATTCTAATCAGTCTCTTATGAGGTAAAGGCTTTGTAATATCCATGTTTATCCTTATTTTGAGATATTTTCGCCAACCAACCCCATCCCCATCTCCATCCACAACTACTCTTAAGACTTCCCCTATTGAAGAGCCAATTCTTTCTCCACCTTCAATTGTCATGGCTACCAACAACAAACAATGTAATTGGATTCAAAATGGTTCATGAGTAAATCTCACCTCACCAAGAAGAGTATTGTTGTCAAAGGCTTGAATACATATTAAGTTTTTGTCAAAGGACCATGATCTTCCATTTATCATACGTTCTATGTCCATAGCTTACAGAAATTCAACTAAAAACCTATGATGCCCCACCTCATTGAAGCTTATAAATCCTTAAGAATTCCAAATTTTAGTTATGATAACTTTGAAAGCTTTTTCATTTAGATTCATTTTCATCACGATAAGTAGAAAAATGCATCTCTATGCTTTAATAGGTGCACGTTATGCTTTATCTTCTGTGAAAGTAATCTCTTTTTTCTCTATTTTTATTAGGTTAAAACCTTCCCAAAGTCTAGCCAGTTCATCTGTCATGTCTGTAAGATTGAAAACTGTCGATCAATTCTATGTTGTTTGCAAGAAACGTACTCCACCCCTTATTCGATATGGAAATGACTTTGTAGAAGTTTATTAAGGCTATCTCTATGATAGATATGCCCCCTTCATGCTTTTTGCTAAAGTTACTATCAATTTAACAACTTATATACCACTATACATTAAAATAATATTGTTTTAAATTTTATTTTATTTGATATGTTTAAATTTAGTAAAAAATATTATTATATTAAAATTATTTATAAGTAGTTTTTGATTCTATATTTGATCCAAAATAGCTCCCCTCTCCTTATGGGGGCATCCTACTAGGACATCTTGCCTCTCTAATCTATCATTGGTATGGGTTAAGGATGTCATCGAAAAAACTTGTATTAAGCATAATGAGCTTCCACATAAAACATTTGAAATCTCTCATTGCCTATTTTATACCGTATGAAGTTATTGTCGAGTATAGTATTATAGTAAAGAAGGCTTTGGCTTGATAGGGGTCACCACTCCCTGTCCATAGCCGCTTCACGCTCGATATTTGTAGTTAGGGAACATGTAGGTCAACCTATCCCAAGTTTTAGCCTTCTTGAATCCTATAACTTCTTTGAATAACTTGTTTATCACTATCCTTTTTTGCATCAACAACTTTGAATAATTTATTTCTCTTTTTATTTAGCAAAATTATTTGTAAATCTGCATAATTGTTTTCTACAAAATTAGAGTTTATTTTGAAATAATATAAAAATTACTTTTTTAAATCAAATTACTTTTTTATAGAAAAACTTGAGTGAGAATTATATATTTAAAGCTTGTATTAAAGATTATTTTTCAAAAAGTATTGTATTCAACACTTCTGCATCACACATTTATTTTTATATTTTTTCTTTTATTTTTTCTCTCAACCGATATACGGTGTAAAATAGAAGAACTCACTCTTTTATTCAATAACTGATTTTAAATATTTATGAGTGCTAGAAAAATGAGGATGGTGTCAGCAATGAAAAAGAAAAATAAAAAGACAAAAAAAACCCATATTATTATCAACAATAAATTTCAACATGATAGACTCTGTTCTTTTTTTAATAATTTGAAGATGTAATATGCCAATTTTTAAAAGCTAAGACTTCGTATAACTTCGGAGTTTTTTTTTTTAAATTTTTTTTTAAAATACTTTTATTTCACTTTATCTAATTATTTTATTTTATTTTTAATTTAGATATAAAATAAAATAAATAATTTATTTTTTTAAATTGTAAAATAAAATAAAAAATTTAATAATATTTTATTTAAATTTAAAGAGCTGCCGCTTTATTATAATTTTTTCTCTTCTGGAATTAATCATGTGATAGAGTTTTAAAAAAATTTATATGCAGTTATTTTTGTGCATTTTTTTATACACTCTTTTTATATAATTAATTAAAATATTTATTATAAATTAACGCAACTAATCATTTTTTAGAATGCATAAAAATGACTGTACCAAGTCGTAAGGTTATTTCGACACGCTTCACCACCAAAATCATTTCGGTATAAAGAGCTGTCGCAGCTGCCACGTCACCACCAAAAAGAATTCAAGCACCGATCAGAAAACAATAAAGTTTCTTCATCCTAATCCACAGCACCTTCGAAATTTAAAAAAGGATCGTTGAACTGCAGAAATGGCGACGACGATTCGATCCGATTTTCGTTCGGCTATGCATATGGCGACTTCGACCTTCCGTTCTCTCAGCCCCAAGGTCGTTATTCCCTCACGCGCCCCCGCGCGTCGTGCTCTACCGTTTTCGTCGTCCATATCATCCTCCTTTACAGCGGCTACAACCACGTCGCTCAGCCTGAGAAGTTTCTCCTCCACCGACTCCGTGAGCGATGCCGTCCTGAAGGCTCCGGAATTGCCGTCCATATGTACGGCCGATGAGCTCCATTATGTCTCCGTACCAAGCTCTGATTGGAAACTCGCCCTCTGGCGCTACCATCCTTGTCCTCAGGTTCCTGAAAATACAATATTTTATTTATCTTTTGTTTTTTCTTAGTTTTTTGTCAGATTGCGTCTTTAGTCATTCATTTCAATTATCCAAAAGATTAATCTAATTAATATCTTCCTGTTAATTGTATGTATATATAGGCACCTCAGAGGAGTCACCCGCTGTTGCTTTTGTCTGGGGTGGGGACTAACGCCATTGGATACGATCTCTCCCCTGAGGTTATTTTTATTTTCTATTTTTAACCCTCATCTTACTAAATTTATGTATCTCAGCGTAATTATTATAATTTGTAATGTGAAGTTTCAATATCAATGCATGCTAAAAAAAAACAAAGTTTCAACAACATGCATTTATTTCATTTATATGATGGTATATGATTGCATTTTAACTTTTGGTGATCGACAATGTTTTTAATGACTTCATGTGAAAAATTGACAATTGACAGCAAAGGATTAACAAAAAAGCCTCTGGTGCCGAGATTTTTGTGTTTTAGAAGTCTTCATCCATTTGAAGTGAAAAATATATGATATTTTGGTGCAATTGATATGGAGCCCCATGACCATTCGTTTGCTGGATTAAATTGATGGAACATTTCGATATTGCATTTCTCTGGAATAGGTATGTCAACTAAGGAAAGAGTGGTGACATAGTGACTTATTTGAGGATAGAATGGCGGAAAAGAAAACCTGTGATTGATCCCAATCATTTTGATGAGATTTACAGAGCTGATACCAATCGGTTGTGTTGAGAATGCTTGACTTGTAAACGAAACTATGATAATATTAGTTTGAATCTAGAATGTTGTAGTGCATTTAACACTGGGCTTAACAAATTATGAAAATAAAATTATAAAAAGTCTGAAACAGGACCAGGGATGGTAAACATTGATTTTTGGGAAAGGGGGAGACCCAGATTGACTCTTTAATCATTCATTAGAATGAGAGACTCTATTTCATTGCTTATCATGTTGTGGTGGAATATGAAGCATACAACCACATTCATTTCATTGTCTCATTGTTGGGAGCATAAGAGAGAGTTTTACAAAATGACACTATAATGCTAGCATGGTTTACCCAACTCAATGTTAGTTGCAGTCCCAATTGTAGTCGGCATATGAATCCTTTAGGATTTAGCTCCATCAAGAGTTATGTCCTCTGATAGGATGACAGAAATTAAGTAATTTCTAATCACCCATACCTACGTTCTTTTTTAAATTTAATTCTTCTGGTAACATGATTCTTTGATATGCCATTTGTCTGTCTGCTTCCCTCAAGATTTGTCATGCCATTTTTCGGTCTGTTTCCCTCAAGAATTCTTTGTTATGCCGTTTGTTGGTCAACCCTGTGACTGAGTTGCCATAATCAGTCTTATAGCTATCCTTTTGCTCTCTGCTACATCTTCCATGTCTCTATACCATGCTATTCCAGCTTGCTAATATAGGAGGTGTTTTTTTCAGTCTTCTTATGCTCGGTACATGTCAAGCCAAGGGTTTGACACATGGATCCTTGAAGTTCGGGGTGCTGGGTTGAGTGCGCAGGGAATGAATTCCAAAGAAATTAAGCAGTCTGCCAATAAAATATCTGAGCAGATGGAAGCTGCTTCAAGGACTGCAACCAATGGAGCTTTACCTGTGGGACTTCAGTCAACTAATGGTCCTGGTGCCTTGGCAGAACCTAAGACTTTTTCTGTCAAAGGAAAAGAATCTGATAACATAGCTGTAAAAGGAGACATGATGCGGATAGCAACAGTGTGGGACGAATCAAGACTGGTGATGAAGTTGACTGAAACCTTCATGCGTTTGTCAGAAAGACTATCTGGTTTTCTCAGTGAAGGCCAGTCCAAGATCATGTTCGCCAAATTATCTGACCAGATTTCCAAACTTTTGGCAGATTCCCCATTGTCTGAACGATTTAATGAGATAAGAGAAAAGCTATTAAGTTTGTTGGAAACAAGGCAAAATTCCAGTGTTGCTAGCCAAATTAGGGATCTGAGTCAAAGGATAGTAAATATAATTGAAGAGGGTCAACGATCTGTCTCACCTCCATTGTTTGACTTGCAAGAGCGTTTTGCTTCAACAATAGAAGATTTTCAGAAACAACTTGACTTAATAGTGAAGTACGATTGGGATTTTGATAATTACTTGGAAGAGGATGTGCCAGCTGCGGTGAGGTGACATTTGATCTTTATGCATAGCTATAATTAATAATCCGAAGATGCCTGCCCTTGACACGATGAACTAATAGTATTCATTTGTGTCAATATAGATGGAATATATAAGAAGCAAAAGCAGGCCAAAGGATGGTAAGTTGCTGGCAATTGGACACTCCATGGGTGGTATTTTGCTTTATGCGACTCTGTCACGATGTGGTATGGCTCAATCCCTTGTAGTTTGTCATGTTATCATTATATCAGCATAAATATTTTTTAATAAGTACTATATCAGCTTAAATATTTTTATTTTATTGCACCAGCAAGTAAGCTTTTCATTGTATAGCATGGTTTGCTCTAACGGGCTTGACCTTATCATAAGTTGGACTGGAGGCTTGTTGCCGTTTGCAATTAAGTTCTAGTTTGTCATAATCTTGACTATTTACATCCAAGATCCTTGCCTCTTTTTTGCCTGTATAGTTGTCAATCTCTCTCTCTCTCTCTCTCCTCCTTTTCTTTTACTGCATTCTGTTGGAGAATAAGATTTTAAAGCAAAGGTGGATACTTTAAAATTGAACTGAATTGAAGGTCCTTAGTTTTGATTATGTATGAACTCTTCTTGAGTGTATCTGCTTGACCAATGAGACTTCTCTCCCTGTGTTTGAAAATGTTAGGAAAGGAAGGTAGAAAATCCTAATGGTAGCCCAGAAAAGGTTTCAGAAGGAAAATCTTTTAGTTAATATTACAATAATGAAACGAGCTCTTTAAATCATGTGAACAAAAAATAATAGAAAAGTTTTCAATTTCAAAACAATGAAAGCCTACACTCTCTATCTAATTGGTATCCTGACCTCCACTGAGATGTGGGAAAATAAAACTCATGGGATCAGCAAGCAACCAGAGGGAGTGTGTCATTCCTTTCTCTTTCTCTCTCTCTCTCTCTTGAAATTATCTTTTTCTTCTTGGTATTTTACACTTTTTTTCATTTATTCTCGACATATTACACACGTCTATATCAGATGGTCGCCCAGGCGTACCTTTGTGTATCAAAAGAGTGAGAACCACCATTCACTCTGAAGTACCCTATGAACTGCTCATTCAGACAGGGACCTTCATAGACTATAAGGAGGAGTTGTTGATTTTATGTTAAATCATGTTTAGTGATGGTGATGCTGGTCACTTTGGGGAAGATTGATGACACTATAAAATCTCAGTTTGTCTGTTATCAGATTTGGTTGCATATTGTCACAGGTCATCTCAAAAGTGATGGTTCTAGTTGTGTCCAATCCTGGTTCTTGTACTGGGAGTTGAATGTTTTAAGTTTTCATATGTTATTTAAGATTGGTGATTTTATAATGTCATTTCTATGACCTTTCATTATTTTTCTTCCTTTGTTTTATTTGCAACAGAAAGAAAATTCCTAGAAATGTCATTCCTTTGATTTTTACAATGTCATTTCTTTTAGTTCTCTTTATGCTATGTTTGTTAAGTTTCATGCCAATTTAGATGGGTATTTTATATTTTAAGCTTTTGAAGGAAGAGACTCCAGATTGGCAGCTATTGTTACATTGGCATCATCCCTTGATTACACTTCTTCAGAATCGACTCTCAAATTGCTCCTACCACTTGTAAGTAGGTGTATAAATACTGTTGTTGGATCATCTCTATGGTAGCTTTAATGACTGTCAACTAAAAATGTTTGGGTAATTCCCTTTGTTGAGAAATTAATATCAAGGCAGTTGTCATACAGGCTGATCCTGCACAGGCTCTTAGTGTACCTGTTGTTCCTTTAGGAGCATTACTGGCAGCGGCTTATCCTCTTTCATCACGACCTCCTTATGTCTTGTCTTGGCTTAATGATCTAATTTCAGCAGAAGACATGATGCATCCAGAGTTGTTAGAAAAGCTTGTCATGAACAACTTTTGTAAGTTATCCCATAATTTGTTTGATAAGTAAACGATAGTATTAATAAGAATAGGCATAGCCCAAGTACACAAGGTAATGCCTATCTAGGAAGGAGAAAAGGAAACAAGAAAGTCATGGATAACAAGGCCATTAAAATCAACAGCTATGACCCATAGAAATAAAGCTCTAACAAAAGTGATCTATAACTATGTGAATATGGTCCACTAGCAGGCAGGATGAGGGGAAGTTGTTAGGTTTATTTGGCACCTGAGAAAAGTTATTAATTCACTTCCACCGTAAGATCCATGAGATATTTTGGCTGAGCCTAGATTGTTTAGGTATGAGAATGTAAGGTTGAGGGTGTTTGCCATATAAGGGAAGTATGATGGCTTTTGGTTGAATAGGGCTCAAGGGATCAATGGGTTCTTTCAGTTGGAGTTGTATACGTAAGCAGTTAATGCCTTGGTAGTTGGTTTCAGCACATGCATCATTTTCTCAATCCTTGATTTATGTACTTACTTATGCACCCTTTGTCCAAACGCTTTATTGGCGAAGTCCTAATCGTATATACCGAATTTGCTTTTTGACATGGACCGAGTGGGGACACACCAAGAAGATAGGCGATTTCATTATTTGAATTAGATTGCTGATCTTTTGCATAAAAAATAATGTGCCAAAGGGTCAATATGAACCGATGGGGCGACTCACCAAGAAGTAGAATCAATGCACATTCTCCTCTAGTTCTAATTAAAGTTAAATACTTTTTTCCTTACCTTTTATCCTGTAATATGGGGGTGGAGCATACAAGATCTTACCAATCAGTGGGCCATGTCACTTCATCAATTAAATGGTTCCAGCATATGCATGATATCTTACCAAAAATTGCATTCACCACCGGCAGGCATAACCTATAATTACAACTTGCAGGTACCATACCGGCCAAACTTATCTTGCAGCTAACAACAGCTTTTCGAGAGGGTGGGTTGCGTGACAGGAGTGGTACCTTTTCCTACAAGGATCACATACACAAAAGCAATGTCCCTATCTTAGCCCTAGCAGGTGACCGGGACCTTATATGCCCACCTGAAGCTGTAGAGGGTATGTTTAAATTAATGATTTATATTTCTATCTATATTAGTTTGATATTGGCTGGCAGTCTACGCTTCTTGCTTATGATGATCTGGATGGACCAGACACTGTCAAGCTGATGCCCCAGCACCTGGTTACCTATGAAGTATTTGGAGAGCCTGGAGGTCCACATTATGGCCACTATGATTTGGTGGGAGGACGATTGGTAATACATATTTTGCTCTGTTTTCTTGGAACTGTGATAGCCTAAAATAACAATTTCTGTCTTATCATTAATCTGCAAAGCTTATTGTTCAATGGTTTAAAATGCAGGCATTGGAGCAGGTTTATCCCCGTGTAATACAATTTCTTGCTCGTCATGACTCAACATGATAACCTTGGCAATGGAACTTCGCTTCACTGAAAGATTTTGATTTCCAAGCAGGCATGAAATCTGTATCTATGGTTTTGCTTATTACACATCCTGGGCAGCTTGAAACATGCTTGGACTTTGTCGTTGCTCGTGATAAGTATAATTGTTTGCCATTTTGATTGATGCAGGGAGGATGTGCAGATAAAGCTAGCATTCAGATTTTTAGCAGAAGTTGCGATTCTTCACTTCTGTGTTGTAAATTAGCATTACAGTTGGTAATAGCAAAAGTCAAAACCGTGGAACAAAGGCGCAAGAAGGCATGCTTAGTTTCATCATAGCATGTGGATATCAAAGGAATTATTTCTTACTCGTGTAAAGAAGCTGTAACAGCCCAAATTTCTTGACCTTTTGAGGTGTCCTATAGCATAACAAGGATAATTTCCTTTTGTTTATTGAATGTTCTCTTCGAGGCCAAGTTTAAACTACAGTATTTATTTGATTGGAAATGCTATTGAAACATACATACAAACTCTGAATCTTTATTTCGCCTTTCCCCTAATTAATCTTAAGGCAAGACTTAAGGCACAATGTGGAGCAAAGTTGATTCCAAGCTTTTTCTTTTCCTGAACATTTGTTGATTATATACTAACCAAGATACAGAAAGGAGGGTGGAGGGCCCTAACAATCCTTCCTATAAAATCAATACAGTGCCAAAAGAAACATTAACATATAAAATTGGAGATGGACAAACTAATTGATTGGGGTTCTAATGACTGTTTTTGGAGCAACCCTAAGATCGGTCTGCTTTTAGGGATGTTCATGGTAGTGTTGAGGACCACCCATGTGTTGATATTCTCCAACTCATATTGAGGTCCATCCATGTGGTGATATTTCACATTGTGATGAGAACTACCATGTGTATTGGAAAGATTGAGCATCTCCAACTCATGTTACATGGAGGGAGAAGTCCAACCTCTCTTATAAATAGGAGAGGAATGTTGAAGTTAAAATTATCCCAACAAGAAGAAGTGTTTGAGTGTGTGAGAGTGTAAGTGCCATTTGAGAGATAGAGAAGTATTGTGAGTGTTTGTAATCTTGTACAAACATTTTAAATAGTAAGTTTCCGCTCCAGTGGACGTAGGCAAATTGCCGAACCACTTCAATATTGTCTCTATCTATATTATGTTTGTTTTCTGGACAACATTAGGCACAACAATTGGTATCAGAGCTTCGGTTCGTGCTATCCAGAAAATTTCAGTTGCTCGAAATCAACTTTTGATCACACCAAAACGTTTCTCTCGTCAAGACGGATCCATTGCCGCGAACGGCATCGAAAACGAACATCGGAGGAGCCCGTACGCGCCATTTGAAGGTCGGAGCGTGTATCACAAGCGCCTAACAGATCTGGACCGTCCGATTTTCAGATCTGATTTTGAACTTGATCTTAGCCATTTGGAGTCCGATTTCGACGATCAAATAGTGCTTTCTAACTATTTGGATTATTCTAGACTCATCCATACGATTAGAATTTTGAAATTTATCTTCTAAAATTTCTTAATTAATATGGAAGGTGTTGGGGAAGTTAATAACTCTGGAAATGCCAGTAGTTCAGGACGTAGGTCCACAGTTTCAAATGCCAAGTTTGAAGTTGAGAAGTTTGATGGAACTTCTAACTTTGGTATGTGGCAATGTGAAGCGATGGGCGTTTTGATCCAACAAGAGTTGGATATGGCGTTGGAAGCGAAACCCAACGATATGTCAGAAAAGGATTGGAGAAAGCTTAACACCCAAGCTTGTAGTACAATCCGTTTGTGCCTTACTAAAGATCAGAAGTATTTTGTCATGAGAGAGACAAATACAAATGAACTTTGGCAGAAATTGGAGGATAAGTTCATGAAGAAAAGCATTGAGAGCCGTTTGCATTTGAAGAAAAAGCTCTTCAGATTCCAATTTCGTGAAGGTATTAGTATGTTTGAACATTTGAATAGTTACAATCAAATTCTTGCTGATCTACTAAACTTGGATGTTGAAATCCAAGATGAAGATAAGGCTTTACTTTTGTTAAATTCCTTACCCGATACATATGATCATTTAGTTACAACATTATTGTATGGGAAGGAGAAAATTAGTTTTAACGATGTTTCTAGTTCTCATATTAGCAATGAGTACCGAAAAAAGGATAAGCAGGTACAGCTAGATACATCAAGTGAAGCACTGATAGCAAGAGGGAGATCGCGGTCAAGGTATCCCGGAAAGAAGAAAGGTTTTCAATCGAAAACTCGGGCCACATCACGTGGTTCATCAGTCGGCAGAAAACTCACCAAAGATGAGTGTTCCTATTGTCACGACAAAGGACACTGGAAAAAGGATTGTCCCAAATTGAAGGGACAACAGAAGAATCAACCAATCACAGCAAATGTCGCGGACAGAGATGAAGATCTAGACATTGCCTTGACAGGTTCATCATTGATTTGTCATCCTGATGAATGGATTATGGATTCCGGATGCACCTATCATATGTGTCCCAATCGGGACTGGTTTACTGATTTCACAGAGATTGAAGGTGGAGCAGTACTTATGGGCAAGGACAGTGCCTGTAAGACTCGAGGGATAGGGAGCATTCGGTTGAAGCTGCACGATGGAACTGTCAAGACTCTGACCGGAGTTCGATTCATCCCGGACTTGCGAAAAAATCTTATCTCATTAGGATCTCTGGATTCAAAGGGATTCAGAATCACTATTGAAGACGGAACTCTCAAAGTGGTAAAGGGAGTTCAGGTGGCTATGAAAGGCTTGAGGCGAGGAAACCTGTATTTCTTGTAGGGAAGTACTGTTGTTGGAAGAGCTTCTACAAGTTGTGAGAAGCTAGATAAGACTGATGCTGACACTACCAGACTTTGGCATATGCGTATGGGACACGCTAGAGAAAAAGTTTTGCAAACACTCGTAAAGCAAAACTTACTCAAAGGTGCCAAGACTGGTAAATTGTCTTTTTGTGAGCATTGTGTATTGGGTAAGCAGACGCGGATCAAGTTCGGAACCGCTGTTCACAATACACAGGGGATACTTGACTATGTACACTCCGATATTTGGGGACCTACCAAAATTGCATCTTTGGGAGGTAAACATTGGTTTGTAACTTTTGTAGATGATTATTCTCGTCGTGTGTGGGTGTATATGATGAAGAATAAAGATGAAGTGTTGAACATCTTTCTTGTTTGGAAGAAGATGATTGAGACTCAGACCGGCAGAAAAATTAAGCGGCTCAGATCAGATAATGGAGGGGAGTATACTCTAGACCCTTTCATGGAAGTATGCCGGAGAGAGGGAAAATTCAGACACTTCACGGTACGAGGAATACCGCAGCAAAACGGTGTGGCAGAACGGATGAATTGTACTTTGCTAGAGAAAGTACGATGTATGTTACTGAATGCTGGATTCAGTAAACAATTTTGGGCTGAAGCTGTGACATATGCATGCCACCTCGTCAACAGACTACCCGAGTTGCCAATGGCGGAAAGACACCCATTGAAATGTGGAAAGGTACACATGCTACTGATTATGACTCTTTACATGTTTTTGGATGTCCAACTTACTATCATGCTAAAGAAAGTAAGCTTGACCCTAGAGCCAAGAAAGCAAAATTCTTAGGCTTTAACTCTGGTGTTAAAGGGTATAGACTCTGGTGCATAGAGTTTAAGAAGGTAATTATCAGTAGAGATGTTACTTTCAACGAATCTGAGATGCTTAAGTCACATAAGCAAAAAGATTCCAGAGGAGGTTGATAGTCCAGTCACAGAACCTCCAAGTCAAATTGAATCAATAGCAACCAACAGACCGAGACGAGAGAAACGTGTACCGACACGTTATGCAGACTACATGACATATGCACTACCAGTTGAAGGGGGTGAGATCCCCACCACTTACAGAGAAGCCACACAATCCAGTGAAAAGGATGAATAAATAAAGGCGATAACTGAGGATATGCAGTCTCTTCATAAGAACCAGACTTGGAAACTTGTGCCACTACCACAAGGAAAGAAGTCAATTGGCTGTAAGTGGATCTTTAATCAGAAAGATGATCAAGTTGCTAAAAATAGAATTCGATACAAAACTAGATTGGCAGCCAAGGGCTACGCTCAGACAGAAGGAATTGACTACAGTGAAGTATTCTCTCCTGTTGTGAAGAATTCATCCATTCGGATATTGCTAGCTTTGGTTGCACAATATGATCTTGAGTTAGCACAACTTGATGTGAAGACAGCTTTCTTGCATGGTGATCTGGAAGAGGAGATTTATCTGTCTCAACCAGAAGGGTTTAAAGAAACTGGTATGCAGACTGAAGAAATCTCTCTATGGACTGAAGCAGTCACCTCGGCAATGATACAAGCGGTTTGACCGTTTTATGATGGATCTGAAATACACTCGTTGCCAATACGATCATTGTGTGTATTTCAGAAAACTTGCAGATGGATCTTTCATTTATTTGCTTTTATATGTAGATGATATGTTGATTGCATGTAAAAGCAAGGTGGAGATAAATCGTTTGAAAACTCAGTTGAGTCATGAGTTTGAAATGAAAGATCTAGGAGAAGCACGAAGAATATTGGGGATGGAGATCAGAAGAGATAGGGTGAAATGTACAGTTCACCTTACTCAGAAGCAATATCTGACGAAAGTATTGCAACATTTCAATATGGACTCAAAGTTGAAGCCTGTAAGTACTCCAATGGCCCCATATTTTAAGCTCAGTGCATTGCAGTCTCCTAAAGATGATGAAGAGCGGGACTACATGAAAAATGTCCCATATGCAAGTGTTGTTGGTAGCCTAATATATGCCATGGTGTGTACACGACCTGATATCTCCCAGGCCGTCAGTTTGGTCAGTCGTTATATGCATAATCCTGGAAAGAAGCACTAGCATGTGGCTAAATGGATTCTACAGTATATTCTAGGAACCGTAGATCTTGGTTTGAAGTTCGAGAAGAGTGAAGATAATCTAGTAACTGGATACGTTGACTCAAACTATGCAGGTGATCTTGACAAACGGCGGTCGACAACTGGATACGTGTTCACTATGTCTGGAGCACCAGTTAGTTGACGATCAACTTTGCAGTCTACGATTGCACTGTCATCCACAGAGGCTGAGTATATGGCTGTAACAGAAGCCGTAAAAGAAGCCATTTGGTTACAGGGACTGGTAACAGATTTGGGAATTGAGCAGCAAAAAGTTACGTTTACTGTGACAGTCAGAGTGCAATTCATTTGGCCAAGAATCAAGTTTATCACTCTCGAACAAAACATATAGATGTCTGTTTCCACTTCGTACGTGAGATATTGGAAGAAGGGGACATTCTACTTCAGAAGATTGGCACTGAAAATAATCCAGCAGATATGTTGACAAAAGTTGTGACTGGAATCAAGTTCCAACACTGCTTGGACTTGATTAATATCTCACACTGCTGAGCACCTAAGGGTGCATTGACGCCTTAGGGCGCATTTGATAGCGGAAATATTTCATGGCAAACGAACATTTCAATAAGGAGGTGAAATCATTGCAAGGATGCAACATGTAGTATCCTAGTATGGCACACTTGGGTGGAGGGGGTGATTGTTGAGGACCACTCATGTGTTGATATTCTCCAACTCATATTGAGGTCCACCCATGTGGTGATATTCCACATTGTGATGAGAACTACCATGTGTATTGGAAAGATTGAGTATCTCCAGCTCATGTTACATGGAGGGAGAAGTCCAACCTCTCCTATAAATAGGAGAGGAATGTTGAAGTTAAAATTATCCCAACAAGAAGAAGTGTTTGAGTGTGTGAGAGTGTAAGTGCCATTTAAGAGATAGAGAAGCATTGTGAATGTTTGTAATCTTGTACAAACATTTTGAATAGTAAGTTTCCGCTCCAGTGGACGTAGGTAAATTGCCGAACCACTTCAATATTGTCTCTATCTATTTTATGTTTGTTTTCTGGACAGCATTAGGCAGAACAGGTAGTAGCTAGACACTGAGATTAGGCCTCCGTATGAATTTGAAAATCATCTCTATCTTATTTAATTATTATAATTTTTTAAAATAAAATATAATAAATAATTTAACTTTTTTAAACTTAAAAATAAAAATTATATCAAAATGTTGCCCAGATGACTAATACAAGAGGGGGGTGAATTGAGTTGTAATTAAAAAAATAACAATTATAAATCAAATATATAATATAAAATATAAACAAAATATGAAACAACAATAAATATAAATAGTAAGAGTAAGAGAGAAGCAAACTCAGTATGTTAACGAGGTTCGGCCCCACTGCCTACGTCCTCGCCTCAAGCTACCTCTTGAGGATTCTCAAATCCACTATTCAATCTCTTTTAGGTGGAGATAGAAACCTATTACACCTTTGAGTAGCACCGCTCCAAAGAATCCGTGTAGAACACCCTCTACACTTCCAATCACCTTACACTTGGTGATTTAACTATTCTCCGTATAGAACACCTTCTACACTTCCAATCACCTCACACTTGGTGATTTAACTATTTTCCGTGTAGAACACCTTCTACACACACAAGGGTTATACACACCCTTTTACAAATACAAGAGTTGATAGTAGGTAGACTATCAAAGTACACTCTTCAATGAGTGAGATAGAAACAATACAGCGCAACCTATATCTCTCTCAACAAGAACAAGAATTAAGGCTCAAAACTTTAGAAAAGAGAGAATGAGAGTTTTGAAAAAATGATGCAAAACTTAGCAATAGATGTGTAAGCTCTTGTTGTGAATTTTACAAAACTCAAGTGAGCTATTTATAGGCAAATGAGTTTTCAATTTCAAATTTGAAAAGATTCCCATGTCAAAAACATCATCATTCACTTTTCAAAAATTTCAAATCTAATATTTTTACTTTTTGCATGTGACAAAAGGAGCACACTTTACTTTTCAAAAATTTCAAACATGATCTTTTACTTTTTGCATATGACAAAAGGAGCACACTTTACTTTTCAAAATTTTCAAATAAAGACATCTACATTTTGCATAAGTCAAGAAAATCATCCACCACTCTTGAAAATATTCAAATAAAACATGCACATATGAAAGATGACAATCACTCATTTTAATATTTTCAAAATTCAAACCCTTAATCATGTCATGCACATGTGAAAGATGACAATCAATCATCTTTCAAAATTTTCAAATTTAATTTTCAAAATATTCATGCATATGTGGAAAATGTATTTTAATGCTTTATGATAAAATATTAATTTTGAGCCTTAATCCTAATTTTGAATTTTTAAAAGATTTACAACATTACTCTATGATTTTAATGTGAACTTGTTCCCTTCTTATTCATGCTTGCTTCCTTGATGTGCTTGATTATATTGTGTGGACAACTTGAGCTTGAGACTCCTTTATTCTTTAGATTTATTTGTTATCATCAAAATCCATTTGTAAATTTACATGAAACTTGAAACATTGAGTTCAACACAAAAAATCATATTATAATAATATTTTATTTTATTTTATTTTAAATTCTCATCTCATCTTACAATATTTTCAATTGGCATCCTCTGCACACGTTTGTACACGAAGCATCAACAAAAGTAATACAAAGCTTGTGTTGGCACACTTGGCAGTAAGATAAAAAAAACAAAAAATTCTTGCCGTCAATTTCGAGAAGTGGAAAAAGGAACAAAAGGTTAAAGTCGTTGCACATATATTTCTGTAATCGTAATAATTTGTGGCCCTTTTATGCATAATGTTGCAGGATGTTATACGGTTTAGGAACATTTTCTGTAGACCAGACTGTCTTTGTTTTCAGACCTGTCTGAACTAGAAATCCGTGCCCCATTATGGGACCAAACCTGTTTTTGTAGTTAAAAAAGACAGAGATCACAAATGTGGTTTTGTGTTGGAGAGTAGATCTGAGATTCACAGGTGGTGGGTGATTGTGTTTCTGGTTGTAGGAATAGGCTAAATTGGAGAGAACAAATGGTGTTTCTGATTCTCTCAAATGTCATTTATTGTCGTAGGTGAATAGAATAGCATCCTTTCTCTAGGCTCTTTGGGGTGGGGGTTCATTTGAAGTGGGGCTTTGATCAGATTGCTGTTTCCTTCCCAAGTGGCAGTTTAGGCAGTACTGTCATGGAAGAGAGATTCCAGTTACAATGATCAGAAACAAAAAATTTATCTCAACAGTATTGCTTGCCGTTTGTTAAGATCAATAATTCTTTCAAAATTTAATAATATTTGCGAATCCATTCGTTATGAAATTAAAATAAAGTAAGTTGAGAAAGCTAAATGAGTTAATAGGAAAAAGAAGACTATATAATTCATTTAATGAGTTAATAATACTGATTGTTTAGTATTGCTGTAGATGGTCTGGCCTTAATGTGAATGGACACCTTAAAAAAATATTATTCAATGTTAAAGTACATGGTTCGTACCTGATATGTATACGAGAATATTTTTATAAATTTTTTTAAATGCTTTCATACATCTAATATTAATATAAATGCATATAATGTAACTCTATTTTAATTGATAATAAAATTTTTATCGCTTACTCTTATAGATGTAAATATTATCGAATCACGTAAATATTTATATTATTTTTATTTTATTTTAAATTATTTTATATTATTCATCATAATTATGCACGACCACAACAATCAAAATTTGAGATAATATATTAACTTAGAGTTCGCCCAATATTAACTTGATTAGGTGAAAACTACTTTGGCTCTTGGCCTTGATATTATGTTGAATGAATCCCTTCCGAAAAGTTCATTTGAAATTTCCCTCGAGATTTACGATTCTCAGTTCGCTCGAGACTTCCTTTTATACGAGTAGTTTTACTCATTTTAGGCTTCACTTTCGAAAATTAAATCTATATTTAATCTATTTCGCTGCATTCGTAGCGTCAGATTAGGCCTGTACGCTACATCAATTATCTATAGGCAGTAGTACTAATTATTCCATGCCCTCAAACGTACATATTAAACCGTTAAAAGATTCGTGCCAAAGCCTTAATAACCTGACCCCCACTGAAGCGCAGACATGAACGCACAATGCACTAGAATTGGTGGGAGTTTTGGCTTCGATGATTATTTAATGTCTTTCTATCACTTGAACTTGAATCTGTACTTTTTTTTAATTAAAAAGAGAGGGAAGGACGATTAGCGTAACTAATTTTTTTAAGTGTGATTATAAGAGCGTCTCTTTGTAATACTTGAATGTCTTGCTTGAGTTATAATTATTGCCCAATACACAAGTTTGTCATCACAACACCATCAAGATATCATCTAATTCAAAGCCTATCCTATGATCTAAATGTCAGACTTTACTATTACAAGAAATTTTAACTTACGTACTAACTCGAACTCCTAATCTCAAAATTATGAAAAATACTTAACTCTTACCGACTGATGCCACCTTGGCGGTGATCTGTCTGGATTTACTTACTTCTAATTGAGCATGTTGGTCTAAGCAGTTCGTACTTGTATATATCCGGCATCGGTTAGTTGCCTGGACTGGACACAGGCCATGAGCCTGGGGAGACCAACCTGAGAAGGCTGAACCTTTGTAGCAATATTAGGAAGCAGGATCCGCAACTACTTTTATTTTTGCATCAGTCTGCCCATCTTTTTCTTCTTCTCCTACTGTTACCCGAATCCCTTATGTTTTTTGCATGTTTGACAGCACCACAAGAGGATAAACCCTTCTTTCAATAATACATAATTGTAAGGACACTTTCTTGCCTTCAGTGTCTACTCAAGTACTGCCCCCCCTCTCACTGCCACAGTTCCTTTTGATCTGCTTCACATTTTCAGTTGTTTTTTGCCCAAAAGTTCTATAAATAGGTTCCTCCTTTGAATGCAAATAGACACAGCCGAGCTAAGTACGGTTGTTCTGGCACTGCAATATTCCGATCATGGATTCAAACACATCGGGATTTCTTCATTCAGCTCATTTCGAAGCCAAGCAGGATGATGATGATGGGAGCATTGACCTGGGTCTTAGTCTGAGAACCCTGCAACCTCAAGATTATCATCCCTCCGACACAAGTCCTCGTATGCCCTTGCTTTGTGCCTTGGTTTGTTGTTGCATGTTGCCGTTTGTTGTTTAATCTAAGTTACTGTCTAGCTAGCTTTAAATGCTTAATTTCTAGTTGAAATTAAGCGCCAGTTTGGTTACATCTCATCTCATCTTAATTCAGCTGAACTCATTTCAACTAACAATCTTATTACTATTCATATATACTCTTAACTCATCTCATCTTATCTTATCTCACTAGTTAAACAAGTCCCCACTTTCATGTGCCTTCCAATTAATTATGGGCAAAATGCCTCGCCATCATGGTGAACCCAAGAACAAATAAAATCATATGATACGCTGCTATGTGCCAATATAAATCATTCGCGGTGGTATTGCATGAATGGTTATGTTTTTTTGTTAAAGGTTTACTCATTGATTAAAGGTGTGGGGTTATTTGATATTAATTTAGTTAAATCTATAACTTTTAACTTTAAAATCATCGCATCTCACCCCATAGTTTTTGCTCTGGCACTACTAATCGTTAAAAATATAATCCTTGATTCAAAAACTCTAAAAATTATTGGATATTGATTGGATTAAGTTTTAATATCTTTTATCATAACACTTTTATGATAAAGCTTAAAAGGAAAATTTTGTTAAGCCTTTGAGTTTGGTAACATTAGTTGCAATGTACTGACCGGAGTGTTGCCTGATTTGGATCAGTCTTAAGCCTTGAGGGATATGATGATTGGCCTCAGGCTAACCTGAACTTGAACAGTTTAAACAGTATGCACCGAAGAAATATCCCAGAAGATTGTGATGAAGAATCGGAGGGAGTCCAAAGCAAAGAGAGTTGGGGCTATGTGAAGGTTAACATGGATGGGGTTATCGTTGGCCGGAAAATTTGCATCCCTGATCATGGCGATTACTCTGGCCTTGCATATCATCTGGAGGACATGTTTGGTAAGTAAAAAAGCTATCTTACTAGAATTTAAAAATGATACTTTTTTTTAGTTAAATAATAACCAATGATTAATTCCCTCAATATTTCAGGGACACAAGTGGTAACTGGGTTAAGGTTGTTCCAGGATGGATCCGAATTCACACTGTTGTATAAGGATAGAGAGGAGAATTGGAGGGCTGTTGGAGATGTGCCATGGAAGTAAGTTCTTAAATAGTTATAATCTCCTACTTGCTTTTAAGAATGAGAAATGATAGTTGTAATCGTGAATGTGCAAATACTGTGCGTTCATTTAAAAAAAAAAGTGAATAAATTGGCATTCATATGAAAAAAATAAAATAAAATTTAATAGTAGACCCTATTTTTTTAAAAGTAACTGCATTACACATTTTACGATTGTATGTATCATTAATCTAATTGTTTTGTTTCTCTTACAACAGGGTGTTTGTCCAATGTGTGAAGCGGCTGAGGATTGCAAGAAATAATGCAGATCCTGTTCCTGGTTCATCAAAATTCACCTGAGTTTTCTTCATTCCCTCTCCCTTGTTTAATGTTTTCTAAGCGTTCTGACTAATTAGAAGTAAAGTTAAGGTGGAAAACTTCCCAAGAAAATGTCTTTCAAAATCGCAATGTCCACTGCAGCTTTTGGGATCACACTTTCAACTATGTTTAGGATGTTCAGCTTAAGCGACATGCATTCTTTTATTTGTAAAATAACAATAATGGATATGACAATGATGTTTGTAGCTTAGGAAGAGAAAGGTAATCCTGAGAGAGTATCACATGATACTGTTGCAAACGAAGATAATCACGAAGACAAGATTGCATGTTATAATGAATTGTTCCACACAAGACACCATTTTAGGAACTTTGTTGCGGCATACTTCATGGCAGATCCTCGATTCCTTACAGTGCCTCGGTACTTCAAATGCCTTCTGAATAAAAGGAACAAAAAAGCAGCTTTAAAGAAGTGGTAATCCTAAAATATAAGAAAAATGTAAAAGCGCATCTTAATTCGTGAAAAACCCCAAATATTCTCCAAGAAGGCTGATGAGTATAACCTTTTCGTCGGTGGATGTTCAGATGATCAAGCCAATGTGTTTTTAAATTTTGTTCTTACTATCTCGTGTTAATTCTAATATTTTCCTTTAATTGTGTTATTTATAATCCTATAAACTGATTTAACAATATATTTTATTATTATTTTTAATTAAATGATTAATTTATTAAATAGTTAAAATGCATGTATCATATCCATCAGTGTGCTGACGATGACAAAAATATAAGAGAAACATTGCTTTTTCTTTAGAGCAGTGCTGGAAGATACGCAGCACTCAGCGCATCCCCCTCACATGAAAGTGCATGCACGGTTCATTTCTCTTTTCTTTATTGTTGCATCCATGCATGAACATGATACACAATCTACACTTTTTAACACTTGTAAAATTCAAACGGTGACTGCATGTTAAAATACAGACATGACAAAACACCAACCTATCTAGCAATCTACAATTCCTAACCAACCACTCGATAAAGTAAATTTTTTTGTCAAAATTTTCTTTTACTTTTGCTTTAATTTGATATGACTTAATTTTTTTTTTTTAAAAAAAATAGATGAGTTGGTGTTCTATCAGCTCTCTAAAATAAAAGGTGTGTCTGCCCCAAGAGTTATTTACATTCCAGCAAGAAACTCTCTTAAAGTTAAAAAAAAAAAAAAGTGTAGATTGAACAAAAATTAAATCCAGGGACACCAAAGATTCTTCTGCAGGCCACATTGTTGGGTAAGAAAAAACAAAAAATCAACAATTTGTTATTGAGAAGGGTAGCACCCAAAAAAGAAAGATGCCTATTCAGACATGCACTATAGGTAGAAATAATTATATAAAATTCAAACAAGTGGCAAAAATCAAGTTAAACTTGAACTTAGAATGCTTACTTCATGCTTTCACTAATGTGAAAGAGGCCAACGAGGGCATGCATTGCTCCCAGATAATCTTGGCTTTGAAGTAGATATTTTGCTGGGGAAGTTCATGAAAGTATAAAACAGGCCATTAATCAGGAAACAAACCAAAGGAGTTCAGATGGATGGATTCCATACCCCCCAAAGTAACATGGTCATCACAATCTCAGTTTTGCATACATGTGATCGGTATACACTTTTCTTTTTTGATCAATTGTTTCAGGATTCATTTGACAGAGTAGAGTTGAAGAAACAACAATAAAATAATTAACATGAAACAAGAAGACAAAAGGGGTCTAATTCAAGAACTGTATAAAAATAAGACATGCTTTTACAAATATTCCAACAGCCAGCTCATTGAAGATAGTATATGAAGTCTCATCGCATGCTCCTCTAGCAGACCTACCTTCACCTAGCCCCAAGGCAATGACAATTGACAAAGAGAACCTTACAGAGAATAAAGTCACCAACACAAGTTGACCAATTCTCTCTTCCAACACTTCAAGAATCAATTCTAATATCGGTTCTATCTTAATCTCTCTCTCTCTCTCTCTCTCTCTCTCTCTCTCTCTCTCTCTCTTTCTGAATTTAGGAAAATTCAGCTAACCTGTATATCTCAGTGAAATGGCAAGCTACATCAATGATCAGATTCATAACTGTATGGGGCTTCTCAATCAGTGGACATAGTGAGTTTGTCTAAAGCATCATACACATGTCTCATTGCTGGTCTGCTTTCAGGGCTGCTATGAACACAAGCCATTGCAATCTTTAGAACTGCAATCATCTGCTCTTCATTATCTGCATCTAGAGCCAAATATGGTTCCAAAACATCTGAAAGTGGCTTCTTTTCTTCAATGCAGAGCTGAATCCATTGTACAATATCCATCTCTAAGGTACCCACATGAACAATGGGCAATCTTCCGGTAATCATTTCCAGTAGGATCACCCCAAATGAATAAACATCCCATTTCTGTGAGGGTTTGACCACTTTAAGTGCCTCAGGAGCTTGATAATTAGATCCTATACTAGTACCTGAGCTAATCGTAGTAACTTCTGAGGTTGCACTCTTATGTTGTCTTTCTTGTGGTCTCTCAGTGGCCATTCGATTAGATTGCAGGGTTGGGGACCCTCCAGCAATATTAGCAAGGCGCCCAAGTCCAAAATCAGAGATGTGCGGTTCCATATCCTCTCCAAGCAATATATTACTCGGCTTCAGGTCTCCATGTACATATTTTTTGGGGCTAAACTCATGCAAATAAACCAACCCTTTTGCAATTCCTTTCATAATTTTCAATCGAACAGACCACGATAGTGGTGTAAATGATATCATTCCAGGTTTCCCTGATGACATTAAACCAACAAAATCAATTCCAAAATAATTACATTAATAAAAGCATTTAATAAATAAATCAAAATAAGGTAAGTAACCAGCACAAAAGAGAATACATAAAAAAAAGCAACCTAGTTCAAGAAAGAGGACCGTGTAAGACTTACCATGAATTGCAGTAGCAAGGTTTCCATTGGGAAGATAATCATAGATGAGCAGTTTCTCTTCAACTGACCAATAATAGGCTCTTACTGTTATGATATTAGGATGCCTTACTTTTCCAATTGCTTCAACTTCTGTCTGAAATTCTTTAAACCTCTGAGAACCTCCCTCACCCAACCTTCTCACAGCTAAGGTAAGCCCATCTTCAAGTACAACTTTGTACACAATTCCAATTCCACTCTTTCCTAGAACAAAAGCCGACGCCTTAAGAAGCTCATCCAAATCAAAAGCCACCTGTGTATCCAATGGCACAAGGTCATACTGCTCAACATGTTCCGATAAAGTCTCTGATTCATCCTTCCTAAAGCACAAACAATCCTTCCTTCCCTTACCCCCCTTCTCAAAACCATAATCATTTTCTTCCTTACCCTTACCACAAGCACAAATCCTTGCATAACAAGACGAGAACAGCAATCCGACGAGGCAAAAGCCAATTACATCACCAACAACAATCGCAGTTACAGCGGTCTTACTTAAGCCTCTTGCTTTCTTTCCAGCACTGTCATCAGGATTCTCAGGTGGGTAATTATCTGGCAAAAATGGAATGGAGGAAGGTGAATTCGCACTGTTTGTATCTGAAGAACATGGGTTCTTCAGAGGAGGGCCACAGAGCAAAGAATTCCCAATAAAAGCTGTTGGTCCTCTGTTCATCAGTGCACCATTTTGGGGTATAGGCCCGCTCAAATTGTTATAAGTGAGATCAATATATACCTTCTCAGGAAGGTTTCCAAGGCTGGCTGGGATTGATCCAGAGAAACGATTGTGAGATAAATCAACCGTACCTTGCAAGCTGGACAAATTTCCCATATCACTAGGAATCGAACCATTGAATATATTGAATGAAAGATCCAGTTTTTCCAGAGAAACCAAACCAGTTCCAAATCCATCTGGCAGAGAACCGGTGAAATTATTTTGATTGAGATCAAGGATTCTGAGTCTCTTGCATTGAACAATTGAACTCGGTAAAGACCCATTAAAGAAATTCTGGGATAAATCTAAGGTTTGGAGATATGTGAGCTTCCCAATCTCACTAGGCACGGACCCAGATAAGAGATTCCCATAAAGTACCAGACTTTGTAGCCCCCGAACTTCAAAGAGCTCAACAGGCAAGCTTCCAAACAACTTATTGTTCCTCAGATTTACATGGCGGAGCTGAGAGAGAGCTCCAAGAGTAGAAGGAAGAAACCCATAAAGTTTCTTCTTTGGAATGCTAATAGAAACAACCCTTTGTTCTTTGCATGTAATCCCGTTCCATAAACAAGGGCTTTCATCAGAAGAGTTCCAGTTACTCAGAGACCCTTCCGGGTCTAATGTAATGCGCCCTTTGAACGACAAAAGTGCATAGCCTTCATCATTCAAAGAACCCACTAGATAATGAGAGTTGCAGAGAAGAAGAAGAAACAAAACCAACGGAAACATATCCAGGAAAATAAAAATAATGACAGGTTGAGGAAATCTAAATGAAAGATGGAACTAAAGGGATTACCAGTCTGTAGCAGAGAACTAAGCGACGAGAAACGTTAGTCAGATCGAATGGAGGGGTGTGAGCGTGAAAGAAAGCCCAGGAAAATATGAAAGCTTTGACGGGGATGGAAAAGAGTGTTGAAGAATGGTAATTGGTAAAGGTTCAGGAGACAAGAACCTTGGGAAGATACAAGAAAATTAGAGAAAAAGTGAACAAAGTGGGGGAAAGAAGAAAGTTGGAGAGAGAATCCAGCGACATTTTGTTGGCAGTTTTCTCTGGACAAGCTGTCGAGGACAGCCACATTCGCTGCTAGCGCAGGGGAATACTGAATAACCTAGAAAAGCAAATATAATACTAATTCTTAGAGATTGCATTTCAAAATTTTAAAACTATTTTTAAGTAGTTAAAAATATTTTTAAAAAAAAAATTAGTTGTTTGGATAATTTTATTAAAAATACTTTAATCGATTGAAAAAGTTAAATATCAACTTTATCAATAATCACAAAATTAAAACTTTTATCAAAAATTCCTACGAATAATTATATATTTTTAAAAAACTATCGTAACTAATTTTAAAAGTGCTTTAGGCATATGGATCTCAAACAATAAATAATTTTTTAGTAGTAGAACTTATTACATTAAAGTTATAAGCTTTAAATTAAAAGTAATATTTCTCACCGCAATCTCAAACATACACTAAACAGTTTTACCATATTATTTTACTAAAACATTATTAAAAATACAAAAAAAATTACATCATATATTCATCATTTGTAAATTAGAGCATCTAATTAGATTTAAGGAGGTTTGTTGATATAAAATCTAATCCAATCCAAGTTTGGAAGTGATAATAATTAATGATGAAGATTCTATTGGGAAGTATGTATGGTGAATATCCCTTGCTGCATGTGCAAATTGGCTCCAGGGAAACAAAAGAAAAATCATTTAATCTTCTTCAAGAGAGTAGACTCTGGCCGGTTTGGATTCACATTTCAATTCATTTCAATATTATTATTATATTTTTTTAAAATTTTATATAAAATATAATAAATAATTTATATTTTTTAATTTAAATTCAATTTTTTTAAATTTTTAAATAATAATAATATTTTATTCAATTTTTAAAACTTCTCAAGACTCTATTTGGATTTGAAAATGAGATGAGTTTAGTTTATTTTTTAATATTATTATTATTTTGAAATTTGAAAAAAGTGTATTGAAATTTGAAAAATGTGTATTAGAATTTGAAAAATGTGTATAAAAATTTATGTTTTGTATAAAAAATTATAAAAATGTAATGATGAAATGAAGATGAATTAAAATAAATTAAGATGAATTTTAAATATAAATAAGACCTCAATTTATCTTATCTCATCTTTTAATCTGAACAAAAAAAAAAAAAAAAAAAATCTCTAGAATGGAAGAGATAGCCAGAGCCAATGCGTTGGGCAGCCATGATTAACCTCTGACGCTTATAAACCGTTGGGGAGGCATGCTATGATTATGGTCACTTTGTGCCCCCATCCTATGATCATAATTTTATTCATTAGAAACCCAGTTGGCCGAAAGATCAATGAGATCAAAATACATGAATGGTCTTGATCTTTCTTTGCCTATTGAGTGGGTCCATAGTACGGCACCATTGTGGATGTGCCGCGTGTCAAGAAACAGAGCTCCAAGCCACGATGGCAAACTTTACAAGTAGCCGTTTGTGAGTGGGTGTGAACCCCACATTAATAGGCTTTTGTTTGAGACTGATATGTTAATTTTTGGTGCATTAATGGAAATCGAATCGTTTTCTGAGGTACTTCAAATTAAAACTTTATGTTAACTGTTAAGGGACTAGGGAGTACTGTTTTGCCCGTCCTATGTTAATGGTATATAATTTAGGTATATATAGAAACAGATGAGTCTGTAACTGTAAGTACAACCTCATGACTTTCATTGAAGAACCAAACCCATAAATCCAACATTTTTTTTTCTCTACTAAGAATTTTATTGATTGGATCTGTATGAATAGAAAGAATGATCCTATGACTGATTCAAAGTGTCGTCCAAGCCTCAGCAATTAGCATCTTGTGCCAAGTAATGTTATGTGATAAAACCATAATTACTCCTATCAACTTTGTGTGGTCGTGAAAGTCTCCTTCAACTAGACCAGATCAATAAAATATAATATAAAAATTACAATTTTTAATTGTAATTTATAATCTATTTATTAGATTATGAAAGAACCGCTTCAATGGACTTCTTCTAATTAGTGAAAAATAGTTAGAGCCAAATTTTAATTTCAAATCTTTTTTTTTTCTTTTGGTGTTATTAAGAACTCTCATTTTATTGAAACTTGTATCTTGTATAGTTTATATATGAAATACTTGCTTTGAAATAGAAAAAAAAAACCATTAACTTTGTCCCGGAAACTGATCTATAGCTTGCATATACTGTATACTATATTTTCATTTCATTTCTATTATGATATGACATTCTCCTTACTCGAAAGTACAAGATTTTCTGCACTTTGTTTCCACCTTCAGGCCCACAGAAACCGAGCCAGGTCCATATATTCTAAAGACCAGGATTTTCATGATTTTCATGGATATTTTCAAATCCAAGAAAAGGATATTTGCAAATCAGGGTCTGGGCCCCGTACCAGAATACCGTAGATTATAGGCACACTGGGAAAACTTTGCAAAGATTTGAGTTATACGTGATGATCATACGATGATTTGCTTATCTTAAAATTAGTTGAAAAAAGAATATAACTATTTATACCTATTTTTCTTGTTCATAAAGAAGCCGGCGTTGTCACTTCATGTCACGGCAAAGTACTAAAAGACATTTGGAGAAAGGGATGGAGAAAAGTAATGTTTGTGGTTTGATAGGAAAGATGCGCAAATGTGGCAAATTATTAGCCAGTTGATATGAAAAGAAAGCAGATAAGAATCTCGTTGAAATCTAAAAAAAAGTTCTTTTTTTTTTTTCTTTCTTTTTCCTTGTTTGATAGGCAGGAAAATACTGTTTTGTAGTTCAATCTCTAGCTTGCAGATGTTCCTCTCTTGCACCAATTTCATGTTTACCCATGTCAACAAGTTAAAAGCCATCATCTTCTGCATTCATTGCTCCCTTCTTCATCCATCTTTCATCTTTGTATTCAACATTGCCATAAACGAACTAAGAATTAACCCATTTTTGTATAATTCTTGGCTTTTTTTGGTAACACTTATCATTCTAATTGTCAGAGGCAAACAATGCCTCACACTCTTACTGGTTTCTTGAACATTCAATGATTACAACACAACCCAAATATGTACTTTGTGTATGAATGAAAAAGTAGGGAGAAAGAGAAAGTACCATATTGCATGGCAATCATCATTGAATAATCAAGAAACTGAAAATCTGCTTTCATTAATGGCTTATTATTCTTACATCAACACCTCATATCTTTACCTCTAAATACTTCTGGATTGCTATGTACCAGAATGTTTAGAACAGGCAATAGCTTTGATATTACTTTAAAGCAGAAAGGAATGTTTAAATTCAAGCACCACAACCGGCTGCACAAGCTGTTCCATAGGTATCATTTTGGGTGGCCGAGGCTTTGTCTTTGGATGCTCCATCTGCACAGGCAAAGATTGTTGCAGTAATAAGAAAAAGCATGGCCAGCACAACCCAAAACATCATTAAAACTGCACTGCTTAAGCTTTCATTCATGTTAACGTTGCTGCTAATTCCATCCCCTCGAACAGCTGCTTTCCATTCCCTGACCATCTATATATGTTTGCAAAGAGCTTTATTTCTCTGTATCTCTTTCTGTCTATGTTGAAATGGGTTGCAGTTTCTATGGTTCCTTGCAGATGATGCAGACTAATATATACGAGAAGGAGGCTTTACTCCGTTGACAAGAGATTATAATTTTGTCAAATAGTTTGATCTTTCTAGTCAAGCCAACAATCAAAGTTCACCACGTAGCATGATCACATGCCCCACCATTTCAATTTTCAGTCCCAACTCTAACACGTGGTTTGTTTTCAATTATCTTATCTTATCTTTTTATCAAACAAGACTTAAGAG
The DNA here is from genome assembly GCA_036898215.1 of Platycarya strobilacea. Taxonomy (NCBI): domain Eukaryota; kingdom Viridiplantae; phylum Streptophyta; class Magnoliopsida; order Fagales; family Juglandaceae; genus Platycarya; species Platycarya strobilacea. The sequence goes on along the minus strand of CM072557.1, from coordinate 33,273,651 downwards.
TTTAAAGATTGATGGTTGATTATTCCTACCCGAGTTTATTACATTTGTATAACTTGCTCTATGTAGTAATTTCTCATTTGAGAGTTCTATTTCACATGCGAGAATGCAGTTTGGTGAATAAGGAAGATGTCCGGTATCTTATCATTTTTCAAAGTCAGATTTGTTGATTAGAAAAAGGAATAGAGTGAATGACAGAGAAAAGATGGGTCTCTTTCTTTGTTTGTCAGAAAAGATCCGGAATCATTGCAAGTTGAGATGGTATGGCAGCTGATCATTAGTCGGCTCTCATTTGGGTTCCTTATCCTCATTTTTCTTTTCCCTTTCTGTTTTAATTTTCATTTTGTTGTTTATCCATATTGCCTTATTGGTGTCTGTGTCGGCATCTGCAAGTGCTTTAATCCATTCACTTGTCGAAGACCGAATCGAAATTCTACTTTTTTAACTCTAGTAAAAAGTTAAAACTCATCTTATTCTTTTTCATATATTTAAATACATTTAATTAAACTCATAAAACACTAATATTCACAAATCACCTCAAATAATTTGATGTCACCTCAACATCTAAATACAAGCTTAGTCGACTATTCTTTAGCGGCTAAATCCATTTGATTTGGCCACTAGTCGCTAAATCAAAGACTAGGACCTCCGGGATGGACCACCATGGGCATGATGTGGCCAAATATGGTCCATGGACCATGGTGGCCTCGCGGGAAGGGGATTATTTGTCCTTTCTTTTTAGAGTTTGAAATAAAAAAAACGAATGTGTTACAATTAACTGGGGCTAGAGAAGCCTAAATAATATATTTCAAAATTGGATAGGTCAGAAACAGGGCGGCCCAATATATTCTGTGACTTAAGACAATCATTAAATACATAATATTTTAATTTAAAAATAATATTAATATTTAAATATTAAATAATAAAAATTTATTGAAATTTTGAAATGCAAAACATACTAAAGTTATTTTTATGAATAAAATCTATAAATAATATAATAATTTGAAAGAGACTCTAATTTTTCTAAAAATAGAGTATATTTTTTTATAACTTAAATACTTACATTTATTTTAAGTAATATATACTTATTCTAATACTTAATTTTAAAAATAAATAAGGCCATCAAATCAAATACACATCACTTTACTATTTTTATTCCAGTTTTTTTATTATTTGAAAATTTTGTACATTTTAAGTAAAATCTTTTTCTGTAAAATTTTTATATTTATTTGTTTTTTCAGCCATTTTTTTTATTTAATATTGTTTTTACTTTAAGGAAAATATATTCTATCTTTTATGCTAACTAATATTATATATATATATATATATATATATATTTGGGCCTACTCAAGTTGGGGCCTTTGATGATAGCCTTACTTTCCACCTTTTTGAGCCAACCTTAGTCAGAAAGAAGAACATGGATTTAGCAGTATCCATTAAATTTTGTTGGGTAGCATGACAATGAGGACTAACCAATTCATGTCCAATAAATTAGCAGAAACTTACCCCCGTTTGGATTGGATCATTATATTTTGTAAATTTTTTATATAAAATATAAATCACAATACACATTTTTTAAATTCTAATACATATTTTTTAAAATCTAATTTAATTTTTTCAAATTTTAAAATAATAATAATATTAAAAAATAAACTAAACTCATATTAAAAAGTCTAGAATATCGTATATGAAATGCTAATTTTATATTCAAATCCCAAGTCTCTTTCAAGATGGCATATCCACTGTCAAGCCTTCAAAGTATTAAAGAAGCCAGATGATTTACGAACAAGTGGGTCTTTTATCTCCTCGTTGCCATTGCCGACCCCAAGCCGACGACAAACAATGCCTTTCGACAAGTAAAATAAAGAAATAACAAAAAAATGAATGTTTAAATTTTAATAGTTTAGTCAGACTTACAGCCAATCCATTGTAGAATGTATTTGAAATAGGTTAGCTAATAGAAGTATTATGCCTTCCTTGGTTAAAATTTGGCTAGAAATATACATAATTGCTCTTATGAGTTAAAAGGGACGATGATGTAATTTGAAATGGAGGACAATAGATTGAAGTGTTATTTTTATAAAGAAATTTTATAAAACTAAAATTTTAAACTGATGTATCTTAATATAATACAAAAGTTTTATTTTATAATAAAAATTATTTAGAAATTTTATTTATATTTAAAAAAATGAAACCATTAAATTCGATCTGTATATGATTTTTAAGCAACATAAACTACAGGAAAAAATTTAAAATTATATCTATCTCCTTTTAGAATTGAATAGATGTACACATTTTTTTTATATAAAAATAGAATTATAAATTAACGTAATTTGATTTGATATATTCTATTTATTTTAAAATAAATTATTTTATATTCTAAGATATTAAACCAAATCAAATTATTTGATGAATTTTGATTTTGTAAAACTATTTGTTGGCAAAATTCAACATAGCATTGATCTAAATTTACAGTAACAAGAGACAAATGAAAGTTGAGGGGACAGTAGTCGACAATCCCTTGGCTTCTTCTATCATCTATGCCAACTTGTAGTGGCAAAAGGCCGAAAAGGACTCAATTGAGACCACTTTGAGCAAGTCAATGCGTCCCCATAAATTCCATCATTTCAATTTTCCACTTCACAACTCTGCACTCTCCTCTCTTTCTCACCAGATTAACTATGATGATCATCCATTTCTGCAGATCTCTAGCTACCACAAACAATTACTTCTGGATCCCCAAATGAAACGAACGCACCTCCTGTCCACCCTGCAATCACCCATTTCTCTTCTGATAAACCTGTGCATCCTCTTCTTTTCCTTCCTCCCAAGAAAATCCTCCGGTGTGGACAACGCATTCTTTCAAGCATGTGGTGTGCACAGTACCTGTGGTGACGGGCAAAACATTAGTTTTCCATTCTACATCCATGATAAACCAAGATTCTTATGCGGCTACCCCGGATTCGAGCTCTCTTGCAACAACAATGGCCAACCCACCATCAACATATCTAACAGCAACTATACCATCCGCAATATTTCATACGAAAGTCATATACTTCGCGTCTCAAATGCCGCCTTTTCCAGTTCCACCGACGTTTGTATTCCTTTAGCAGAAAATATATCCCTTCATGGTTTTCGTTTCGAGCTAGCTCCAAACCAATCCAATGTACATCTGCTTTATGGTTGCAACTCTTCGTTGCAGCTTGGGAGGAGTGCTTTAGATTTTTATCCTGGTTGTGATGGCAGAAACAAAAACGTTTCGGTTCTGGCTCTGCGTGAACGGGACCCGAAGCTGAGGAACGTATCAGAGGGATGCACGACTAGGGTGGTAGCACCCGTTGAAGCTTATGGGGGTGACATTAGAGAGTCACTCAGAAGTGGGTTCTTGGTGAAATGGAAGGCGAGCGATTGCAGCATTTGCAAGGAAAGTGGAGGACGGTGTGGATTTGACAGAGTGACGTACCTTTTCCAGTGCTTCTGCCCAGATAGGCCTCATGACTCGCACTGTCGTCCGTCAGGTCACTCTCTCTCTCTCTCTCTCCAAGAATTCTTCTTTTCTCTTCTCTTCCACGGATTTAGAACAGTACAATGAAACCTGATAATGCGTTGCATGCATGCTAGGATAAGCATTAACCATGCATTAATTTAGGTAGATCCCACTCAAAGTAAATTCACAGTAGATGATGATTTGAATGAACAAAATATCCTCACCTACTGTTTCATTACCACAGTACTACTGTGGATATATAATTAATGAGCACAAACACTAGGGCCAATATTAATTAACACTGACGTAATTTATTATAATATAGAGTGATAAAAGGAGGCATAAACTTGGGGCGTGCTTAAGAGATATATACAGAAATTATGCAGATAATTACATAAATATCTTAAGATTTGAAACCTGATAAAAACTTTTACCACTTCATGATCATCTCTTTGTTGCTTGTATATACATATTTTCCCACCGTAAGAGGTTGAAAGCATATTGCTAGACTTAATTCTAAGTATATTGATGCGTGAAGGGTAGGCTTTCAAAGTCAGACTAGGGGCCTAAAATTTTATTGTGATAACTTTACATGTATATTTTAAGAGTAATATTAGATATAGACTTATAGTACAAGCTGTTTTATTAACTGATATAACACAAATCAGAAGTTAAAATCTAAAGGTAAATCATAGATATATTTATGGGGTGACCACACAACAACAGTCACCCAGTTTCATTTATAACTCCCCCATGGTGATGGTTTCCCCTAGGGTGCCGCTTTGACATGAACTAAAAACCTGTCTAGTGTAAACTGGTGAGTTTGCTTCTATAAATAGGACCATTGTGCACTTGTTTCAAACCCTCTTTATCCCTCCGTTTTGCACCAGACCATGACCCCAATCCTCCACTTATTTTTCATCAATATTTATAATATTGGTGAGATAGTGCCGGAGAAGACTAGGAGAGGAGAAGCAGAGAGTGTGGGTTTTGGGTCGTGGAGAGGCACAAAAGATGAGATTTTGAAAATTGAGTGTTCATTCCAGATAGATGGCATAAACGGGAATCACCAAGGGATGAGTAGTGAGTACAATCATTATAAATCACGAAGGTATGAGTTGGGTAATGATAAGGGAAGTATTCGGGGATGATGTTTTCTTGTTGAAAGAGTTCAACGGAAATGGAACTCAGCTTGGCAGAAGTACTCCAAGGTGGGAGAGGGCCAGAGGGGACAGGAGAGGAATATAGGGATCAGTTAGAAAATTGTAGACGAGGTAGGTTTGTGTAAGAATGAATACAATAAATAATAAGAAGAGGTAAATTTTATCAATTTTATCATTTATATCGTTTAGCAGTGCCAATTGCATGATTTAGCAACTCTGTACGACATTGTTGTAAAATTTGTAGTATATTTAGCATTTCCATATTTAAAACTACAAGATAGACCAATTTTTGTACTTCTTCGGCAAGAAGTGTCTTCTAATCAAATGAGACAACCCATTACATAATCATCCATCATGAAAATTAAGGGCCCTGCTTGAGATTGCTCTGGTTTAAGCTTTTCTTTCTTTACTTTTTTTTTAATTTTATTTTATTGGTACCGAGTGTTCGGAATAAAGTCTCGACTAATTCTGAGGGTGCACGGGCCCTTGGTAGGAAATTTCTCGCAAGTGCATCTCGATTAATTCAAAATAAAAAAATCTTCAGATCTGATGACCCTTAGAGAATTTTTGTATTAAAAAAGATTTAAACCTTAGACTTAGGCGGAGCATACCCTTAATCCAAGGCCTTTACAACTTCGAGCCAACTCCTAAGCTTTTCTTTCTTCTTTACTTCTCTGTTTCCGTAGAATGTGCAGTGTGTCACTTAAAACCGTTCTTGTTAGAAGAACTGAATTGGCAGGAAATCGTCAAGGACTCGAGAAGCTTTGAAAAGCCTTTTCTTCAAAATCAGCGAACTTACATAATTTTTATCCCAAACAGATCTTCATGTTTGTGAGATGTACATATCGTCACACAATTTCTTATGAAAAGAAATTTCATTAAATATGTAGTAGGTCTTTACATACTCTGAATCATATATGGACACAGTGGCTATTTAAAGAAAAAAAAAATCGAGCACATCCAATTATTATTTTAAAACTTCCCATTTATATTTTAAGAAACAAAAAGCATTGTTTTAATAGAAAATTTCAAAACTAAAACTGAAAATTTTCGTGAATAAAACTATATACACAAAAAGAGAAATTCTATTTATAATCTCCATTCATGTGCAGTCTTTTCATTAAATGGAAAAAATGTCATTTTGAGAAGAATATTATTGTAATTTAAAAAAAAATTAAAGATAAAACTAATTAAATTTGCATGATCAATCCCCATTTGGAGACTACACGTAGACTCTCTTATAAGAAAAAATTATATGAAAAAATTAAAGGATGAAGTGCGAGGTCAGTAGCTAAATTATCAAGTTTTTGCAATTCAAAGACCTGAGCTTTCCATTTTTGTAAAATTGGTACATGAATTTAAAAAACTTCCAATAAGTACTTTGTTAATTTAACATGATGTCACGTATCAATATTCAATTGGATAACGCGCAATATCAATATCGATGTTAGCCAATGAAAGATTGAAGCGTGGCACATTGATGCCACGTGTCAATCGTGATAATTTTTAGTTATTAGTTTTGAAAAACATGAAAACTGTGATCCTGATTTTAAATAAATCCAGAAATTAACTTAAATTGAAAACAAAAATGATGGAAGGACCCCTTGGGAACAAAAACCTGTAATCCCAATCTAACATATTTCTGATTAGATCAAATGCACATGATACTATTCAAGCAGACTAGTTTTTAAGTTATTTAAGAGCACAAACATGTAATATTCATATTACGACTTGTCAATAAATACTAAAAATTAGTGTTTACATAAATAATTTTAAAGACAATCATATTTTTTTAATAAAATTTAATATTACGATCATCTATACTTTAAAAGAATATTTAATAATCTTTTATTGGGTATTGACTAGTGACAGTAGCTGTGGAAACTTGAAAGTAGTATTCCTTACATCGAATACTGCCCACTGTTAATTTAGGACTGGTTTGATCCATTTGGGTGCATAAAAATTATTATATTATCGGTTAGAGAAACTTTGAGGTATAGAAAGTTTTTCTCTCGACGCGAGATGAATTCACATTTGTCATTTTTTTATTGTGAGCATGGACATTGGACTCCCCACTTCAATAATATTAGGTACGTGTGTTGCATCAGGTTCTCGATGATACCAAATCTTTTTGCATTATGCATACGAGAGATAGAGCGAACTTTCCTATTTCATTGTCTTTTTTTTTTTTTTCCTTGCAGCTAGCTTTCAAGAGAGTGCTGCTTTTCATTTAAAATGTTTATCTTCCAGTCAAGCTTAGTGATGTGTGAAATTATTTAAAATGATTAAGAGATAACAAGATTTTTTATATATTTATCTAACTTCAATTAGTAGAGACTATCATGAGCTGAGAAAGCCTACAATTGTTGTTAAGACATAAAATAAGAGAATAACTTCACGCAGATCTATCTGTTTTTCCTCATATAATAGAGGCAAATAAAAACAGGCCACGTAAGCCATTCATCACCACATCATTCACCATTTCAGAGAAAAAAAAGTCTTTCTTCTTTATATCTTTTGCCTTCTTTGCGCTTTCTCTCTCTTAGAAATATTTCTTTCTTCGCATTCTCTTTCTTCTTCCCTCAATTCTCTGCGCTCCCTTCTCTCTCTCTCTCTCTCTCTCTCTTTCAAACATTGGGCTAAGTAAAAAGAGAAAAAAGAAAAAAGACAGATGGAGACATCAATCATGGCTTGGCCAAAAGAGTAATCCGCGGGACAAGCAATACCTTTTTTTTCAGTGTGAAGTTGCGAGGAAAGTGGGAAAATACACTCCAATTTCAAACTAGGAAATCCCTTTAGCTAAAGATGGAGGCATGGGTTTGGTTAGACAAAAATCAAGCAGTTTCTGTTCATCTCTACGAAACTTTTATGAAACACGTACTGTTGTGAATAAAACCCCTATGAGCCGTTGATAAAACTCAGAGCAAATACAAATGGCAAGATTCGGTTAAAGAATGTAAAGAAAAACTGAGATGCAGAAACAAGAACAGTAAATATACAAGTAAATCAACAAGAAATAAAAGGAAATAGAAGGATCAAGAGATAACACACGATTTACGTGGTTCGGCCCTAATGGCCTACATCCACGACAGGAACAGCCTCAGAGAATCACTTTATTGATGAATCTTCCAAAGCCAACGTTTCTCTTACAAGATCAAACCAGTATCGATCTAAACACAAGCCATCTGGATGGCTTTTTCTCACTCGATAATGCCCTAGCTCTCAATCTCCCTTTCTCACGATCTCTCTGGAACCCTCTGTCGGCAGATCACAACAAAACCCTATCTTCCTTTTCACTCAGCTAGTTAATATCGTATATATATACAATGAAAGATGTTGACACGTGTAATATCAGTGGCTGAGATTAAGCCTCCTCTGCCCAGCTCCATATCACGCTCCTCTGCCCAGCTCAATATCACGTGATACCACAACCCTTTACTGAACCAAAACGTCACCGTATCAATTGCTGTAGGATTTATTAACTGCACACACAAATTGATCAGAGATAAAATATAATAAATGTAAATAATTGACACCTAATATTCACACATACGATTGATGGAATTCCCATTACAGGCAAGCTTCGTTGCAATCCACTGACAATTCGCATTAAAATACTACATTTCCGAAGTCTTAGAATTTCTTGGGCCAAAACCTGGTTGTTACGTATTTTTTGTAAGCTACTTTTCGTTCGCTTTGTCCTTTCTTGTAGTTGTAGATTCTCAGCAACCAAACAAAGATAAAAATCTCCATGATTTTAGAAGTATCTATTTGAAACTAACTGTGGTGAAAGAAAGTGAGAGTTCGGTCAAAGGCTTTGTGTGAGGCAGAAGGATTTCTGTTCTAGGGGTTTTCTAATTGTCCAAAATGCCCTACCTGTGGTGCAACCAATTTTAAAATTTAGTCTTGTGCAATGTTGAAATGTCATCTAACGAATTGCCCTGTCCAAAGATGCATCAATTTAACTTTTAGAATAAATGGTGAATTCACGTAATATTGAAATTAGGTTATGAGTTTAAATCTTGAGTTTGTACTCTTTTTATTTAATTAAATATTCTATTTGTTAGACTTAGTTATTGAAAAAAAGTTTTGACTCATAAATGAGAAAAAATATTAAAATATAAAATAAATAATAAAAATTTACTTTTTTTTTCTTATCAATTTAAACTTTAGAATAACCGATTACTCCACATCAATTAGAGCAAATAGCTGCAGGCGAAAGATTGAAATTTTGATTGTTTGGAGACAGCTCATAACAGCAGCCTGCACTCCTCCTCCAGTACAAATGTCATGGAAGAAATCTTGATTCTTGACCTGCAACTCCTCATCTATCCATGACTTTTACCATAATCGTTTTCCCTCGTCAATACGTTCTCTCGTTACCCCCGTCTCCTACTTCCCTCACAAAACGGCTAATTAAAAATTGTTTGAAGAACTTTACTTGTACAATTAACCAACTTTAGAGAAAACTTATCCCCCGGACCCGGCCAACACGTCAAGATTTTTCAAAGATGCCATTTGTGGGTCACCCGATGTTTTTCCTCATTCGTCTTTTAATGAGATCGGCCCACAAATAATCAATGTTTACACGAGAAGTATAGATGAGAACGTGGCTCACAAGATATTTGCATTTCGGGTTTATTGGTTGATTTTTATCATTTCAAGAGTGGAGATTTTGATACCAGCCGCCTTGGTGTGAGGTTTCCATGAGAAAAGGTTTAAAATTCAAAGCTTTTGACAGAGTCAAGGAGTGGAGTCTTTATAGTCGGAGTCAATGCAGAAAATGAGTAGGATACTTCCTCACCTCCTCGGACTCTATGGCCGTATAGTGAGTATGCAGGGATTTCCCAAATGCACACACCTCGGCATGCTTTTCCAACTCTTCTCATCTCCAGTTCCCGAGTCTACTTGCCGTGTTCAACTCACAAACTCCATGTTATATTGTGAAGCTGGCAGGAGAAGCAACAAAAAATAATTATCCCCAACACGTTTTTTGTTTTTATCGATCCTTAAGAGTAATTGGGATATGGCTTCTATCTCTCAGTCCCTCTTTGTTTTCTTTCTTCTGATCTCATACCTCCTGTTGCTTATTTCGGCCGAACCAGAAGAAACATACAGTTCCCACAACTGTCATCCCTTTCCTTGTGGAGATCAGGGCATGATGATCGGCTTCCCATTCACAAATATCACACCCCCAGAGTGTGGTCTTCTCAGCGTAGATTGTAGCAATAAACCTGCGATGATTCAACTGGACGTGACCGATAGAAGACGGTACGAGCTTTTAAGCAGTAAGCCTGAGCGTAATGCTTCTGTCCTGGTCATCCGGAACCAGACGCTTTTGTCTTCCGGTAAATGCGAATTCATAACGAATTGTACAATCCCTCAAAATCCATTCTTCTCTTTTCAAATCATTCCACACATTCAGACCTTTCTCAAATGCGACCAGACTGTCGGTGATTTTGGCGGGATGCAATCGAACGACTTTAAGTGCACAGACAATTATAAATTCTACAATCACCATCCAATCGATAGTATTCCTTCAATCGATAGTATTCCTTCTGGATGTTCCATTATTCGCCTCCCAACAAAGCCAGACGGTGACCCGTATCACCCAACCATAGTCGATACGTTCGAACTTCTAGTGCCTGCGTTTGATGCTTGTTTCAAGTGCTATGAGAGAAAAGGTCAATGCCAGCTTGACCCCAACAAAAAGTTTCATTGTGCAAACGAAGGTATGGGATACACATATCCATTCATGAAACGGGAAAGAATTATTTATTTATTTATTAATTTTTACATTCTAGTTATTCCTAATACACGTGCTAGCACTGTGTTTGTTCCATGCCATATATATATAGAGAGAGAGAGAGAATAACTACAGCTATAGAAAGATTTTATAAAAATAAAAAAACTCATAATTGAGATGCCTTTATATAATTAGTTAAATTTATTTTATAATAAAATTAGTTTTATAATTTATTGTACTACAAGTTATGTTAATTTATGAATTTAGTTTTGTGGGATTTTGTGGTTAAAACATTCTTATATAGATATAAAGTTCACTCCTCTGCTGCAGTAGCTTTATCGCTGATTCGTATTAGTTTTGAATTTAGACGATGAGAAATATTAGAAATAACTTTGTCGCAATGAAAGAAATCTGCATGGGATCGACATGAGCTGGCTGACGCTGCTAATTTGTTACTAATGCTTTTAAGATTGCATAGGATGGATGCCCAATTCTGCTCAAACTAACACCATTTTGTTGTATCTTCTTTGCAGGGAAGAAGAGTAAAGTGTTGGCGATAGCCTTGGGTAAGCTGCCTCTTCAATCTATTTTTTCTGTTAATTTGATATTCACACGTGCCATTTGATGCTTATTGAAATCATAATATTCCATCATAATATGGCATCAACCCCCACTCACCTATCTCCCGGAGAAGCAGAGGCGCAACCAGAAAGAAAGCTCATTTTGTGTTGTATTTATTCTTTTTTTTTTTTTTTTTATGGGGAGGGGTGAGGCTATAAATAAACCAAATTGAGGGTGTCAGAGTTAATTTCTATAGTATTTTTTTTTTAAACCCTTGTAAAAAATGAGTTCCTAAAATTTTGTGGCACCAATAATACACCTAATTCTGCCCGTCCGGGAGCTAAATCCGGCCACACTCCCCATTGCTTAAAAGGAAAATTGCCATTGCCATAATCCTGGAAGACGACCTTTCCTTTCAAATACACCAGAGGTAACAGGGTCAAATGTTCAAATTTCTGTCGCGCACAATATCCCTTGTGACTGGCCTACACTAGAAATTTATTCATGTCTGTTAATTTCCGCCATTGTTGGTTGTCTGTTAAAGCTTAACTTCTTCCTTTCCGCACATTTAGGTGTTGGACTTGGATGCCCAGCGATCATCATAATTATTTGCTTGGGCTTTCGCATGTGGCGTTTATACAAGAAAAAAAATGCTTTTTTGGGGAGGAATACTTATGCTGTTCAATCCTCAAGATCAGATCTGGAAGGAGGGAGTACTGTCTACTTTGGAGTGCATGTTTTCCAATACAGTGAACTTCAAGAAGCAACCAATAACTTCAATGCTGAAAAAGAACTTGGAGATGGTGGATTTGGGACAGTATACTATGGTAAGATAAACTTTCCAAGCAGAAATGTAGAACAAATGCATAAAAAAACGAAAGGATTTGACATGCAAATAGCAATTTACAAACTAGCAATGGCTATTTTTCTCAACTAGGGAAACTCCATGATGGCCGGGAAGTTGCAGTCAAGCGCCTATACGAGCACAACTGCAGACAAGTACAACAGTTCATCAATGAAGTTGAAATTCTCACTCGCATGCGCCACAAAAATCTAGTGTCCCTTTATGGGTGTACTTCACGCCGCAGTCGTGAACTACTTCTCGTGTATGAATACATTCCCAATGGCACTGTTGCAGATCACATTCATGGAGATCGAGCAACACCCGGGTCACTCCCATGGCCTACTCGTATGAACATCGCCATAGAAACAGCCAATGCATTGGCTTACCTCCATGCTTCTGAGATCATACATCGTGATGTGAAGACCAATAATATTCTCCTTGACAACAACTTTTGTGTCAAAGTTGCAGATTTTGGGCTTTCTCGACTCTTCCCCATTGATGTCACCCATGTCTCAACAGGACCTCAAGGGACTCCAGGCTATGTTGACCCCGAATATCATCAGTGTTACCAGCTTACGAAAAAGAGCGATGTCTACAGCTTTGGGGTTGTCCTCATTGAGCTCATATCATCTCTCCCAGCTGTTGATATAACTAGGCATCGGCATGAAATAAACTTGGCTAACCTAGCCATCAACAAGATTGAACAGCGCGCATTCCATGAGTTGATCGACCCACATCTTGGCTTTCATTCAGACGACGAAGTTAAAAGGATGACCATTTCAGTCGCAAGATTGGCTTTCCAATGTATACAAGGGGGCCAGGAACTGAGGCCTTCCATGGTAGAGGTTTTGGAGGCATTAGAGGGTATTCAAAGTGGTAAGGATGCTGGATCTTTAAATTTACACCCACCGCCTTCACCGGATTGTGATCAGGTTGGATTATTGAAGAAAAAACATGAGCTCCCACCTTCACCAAATGCTGTGACTGATAATTGGACTAGTAGATCTTCTACACCCAATATCAGTGGTTAAATTTCTTCTCCATTCTGTTAAGTTTTTCCAGTGGATGATAAGATAATGAGTGTTGAGAATTCATTATGATCATCACATCTACTTGTTTTGTTGTTCATAAAAGGCATCTATGGATAATTTAAAATTTGGGGAATGTACAATATTAAATGGAATGGAAATCGAGTAATGTTAATATTTTTAATTTGTTCTCTACCAAGTACTATATAGGTAGTGGATTGTGTGGATGTAGCTTGAAAAAAATCACCAACTTTATCAACAAAAATCATCAAATGTACGCACTTCTACTATTATAGTCAGGTGACATTTCTAGTAGCACTTCTCGAGAGAGAATGACTTTCATTAAAGCCTGTTTCATAAAAGTTGTAATAGATAATGATGCATCAAACTTATTGGTTCCATAAATTTAATGGAGCTTTCCAAACTTTAGTCCTTCGTACCTTTAGAAAAGAAAGAAAGAATTAACTCTTGCTTTTTGCAAAGAGGAGATAGTGAACTATCCTTTGAAAAAAGATGCAAAACCGCTAAGATATTGCTCGCGGTGGAGGCCACTTCGATGCTGAACAATTTGGCAATGGAGAGGGGCTGTATTGGAACCCTCATTGTGGTGCGCAAATGACTTTATTGGAGGGCTATATCATCTAATAATGACTTCTAATCAGCCTCCTTCCAAAATGATATTTTAGCAACCCCTGGTTTGTGCCGCCGTAATAGGAATTATGGCCACTTTTGCTTCACCCACATATGGCTCGTTCGGTTAAATTCTTGCTGTCCAAGCATACAGAAGGGTGCCATTGCTAATGGCAGCCACCATGTGGAATTTGCTTCGGACGGTTACATCAAAGTTAAAGTTCAAGATCGAGGAGTTTGACTATGACAATGTTGTTCCTCAAAAGCCATATATGAAATTGTAAAATACCATTAAAATGCTGCTTGAATTGTAAATAACTAATTTTATTTTTCTAAGCAAACAGTAGTTTTCATTCGGAATGGAAAAGATGATGCATGATAATAGGGTAGGAATTCCTAACAAATACTCTATTACAATAACCACAATGTAAAAGTATTGAAGAAAAGAAAAAAAATGGGTATTGTGATAAATTTTTTGGTTCCTATCCATATCTTATAAAGAGAACTCTATCTTAAAGACAGTCTTTTAGAGTAAGCCTCTGTTGGAGACGGTGTAAGCGGGTTCACTATAGTCCATTGTCTTGAGATATTTTTGTAGAATCTAAAATTTCACGTCTCGTAGATATCTACGTATAGATTTTGATGATAACAAATAAATTAAAGATTTAAGTTCAGGTTGTCTACGCATGAAGAGAGCTAAGTACATCAAGAAATCAAGCATGAGTAAAAAGAAGAACAAATCTACAAATGAAGTTCATATAGTAATTTTGTACATTTTTAAAATTTGAAATTGGATTAAGATTCAAAATTAATATTTTCTCATAAAATATCAAATTGTATTTTTTATATTTGCATAACTTTATTAAAATATTTAATTTCAAAAATTATTATTATTTTTCTACATATGCATAAAGATTTGAATTTGTAAGATGATTGATTGTCATTTTTAACATGTGCATATGTTGTTTGAAAATATTGAAGGGTGGTTGTGTGTTTTTTTGACAAATACAAAAGATAGATGATTTTGTTTGAAAATCTTGAAAGGTGGTTGTATATTTTTTTGACATATGCAAAAAGAAGATAATTTAGTATAAAAAATAAATCATGTTCATTTTATCATGTATAAAAAGTAAAAGATTTGATTTGATTTCTTTGAAAAATGAATTGAGCTCTCTTTGACAAATATAAAAAGGAGATACTTTTATTTGAATTTTTTGAAAAGTGAATAATACTCTTATTTGACATGTGAACCTTTTCAAATTTGAATATGAAAACTCATTTGCTTATAAATAACTTACTTGGGTTTGCAAAAATCACAACAAGAGCTTACATATCAATTGCTAAGTTTTGCATCATTTTCTCAAAGTCCTCATTTTCTATTCTCTAAATTTTGTACCTTAATTTTTATTAATTTTGAGAGAGATATAGGTTGTACTGTATTGTTCTTATTTCACTTATTGAGAAGTGTACTCTGATAATCCACCAACTATCAGCTCTTGTATTTGTAAGAGGGTGCGTATAACCCTTGTGTGTGTAGAACGTGTTATACACAGAGAATAATTGAATCACTAAGTGTGAGGTGATTGCAAGTGTAGAGGGTATTCTACACGGATTCTTTGTAGCGGTGTTTCTCAAAGGTGTAATAGATTTCTATCTCCACCTGAAAAATATTAAATAGTGAATTTGGAATCCTTAAGGGGTAGCTTGAGGCGAGGATGTAAGCAGTGGGGCTGAACCTCATTAAAATATTGAATTTGCTTCTTCTTACCCCTTACTTTTTATATTTTCTGCTGTTTCATATTCTGTTTATATTTTATATTGTATATTTAGTTTATAAGTATTTAATTTTTTAATATAACCAAATTCACCCCCCCTCTTGTGTTAGTCATATGGACAACAATTTTTTAGGGGAATCCATAATCTCTTTTTTCAAGATCATCGATTAGGAAAAACAATAACATTATAGAAAAACCGATATCATAAAGATAGATTTGTAGCGGGGCAAAAGTCTTCCCGTATGTTTGTAGTGGTGTGTGCGGGCCACATACTGAAGGTGTGGAGGTAGGGGGACAATCTGAAAGATCGTGAGGTGAGGAACCTATTGGTACAACGTATGTTGCTAGCAGAATTGTCAACTCGTGACGGTGTGTGAAACCCATGCGCAAAAACAAGCCACGCGTGAGGCCCATGCATCAATATTATAGGCACAACTCCATATCATTTCAATAGATTGGTAGTTGAGGAGTAACATGATAGGGTGCGTGTCGATTGATGGCAACCAGAGTACAGTAGATCTGAGAAAAATCAAACTTGTGGAAAGGAAAAAAAAACTAACAAAAAATATATTCACACTTAGGTAGCAGAAGTGAAAAGAAAAATGAGAAGGAAATAGAGAATATGATGGAACCGTAACTTTCATTCTCCTCTTTGACCAAGGCTATAAAAGGATAGGAAGGGATCTTTTCTAGAAGTCACTTTTTTTGTCTTATGTTTGGGATTGCGTTTCAAGACTTAAAAAGTATTTTTAAATAGTTAAAAGTACTTTTAAAGAAAAAATGACGTGTTTGATAATTTTATAAAAAGTGTTTGAGGCGGTAATGAGTATAATTTTTACATGATTTTTTTACTATATTTTTATTTATAAAAATTGTTAGTTTTAATTTATTTTATTCTAATTTTATTTATTCTCTTGTGTTAAAAGAATAAGAAGAAAAGAGAGAGAAAATCACAAAAAAGCTCAATTCGGATTCACTTGGGTACAACAACATATGCATACAAGGGCATGGATATATTCAGCCACACCATCTCTCTTGGATCTATATTCATGGGCCCTCTTTTACTTTTTCATCACTTGGGCTTCACATAGTAAGATCAAGAGCCAACGTTACAAATGCACAACACGACAATTGCATGGGACTTAAAAATAATAGCAGGCCGTTTCACTTAATTCGCTTATTCATTCATGGGCCCACATGTTTTGATGCTAAGAGTTTTATAGTTACACTTGGAACTCGGCAATACAAAGGCCCATGCAAATAGAACTAAGAGAAGCCGCACACTTGAATTCTTTAGATTTTGATTCATACGTAAACACGGAAATTGAATTAGGGAAGAAGCACGTGGCAACAATGATATAAAAAGAGCAGACCAAACCTGGAAGAGGGGGCGCGCCGCAGCCGAGAGACAGAGAGCAGCCGAGAAGCACGGTGCTTGAAATTTTTTTTTGAATTTTTCTAAGGAGAAGAATAGAGATGAGAACTACATGTTCATAAATTGATTCTGATGAAAAATATGAATTTTATTTATATTCTTTTTAATTTTATTAGGAACTAAATTTTATTTTTTAGGACGTTAATATAGTCTAGCATTGAACACACAATTTATATTCTGAGTTATTTTATTTTTGATATTTACATTATTAAGTATTTAATTCTTATTTTTAATGCTTGCAATTTTTTATGGATTAGTGTTTGATCAATTGAATTACAATGAAATTGATAGGTGATTTGTGGTTTTAGTTTTAGAATTAAATATCATTAGTTAAGCGAAAGTATAGATATTTTATCACGACTAGGGTGATTTTTCAGAAAATTCAAAGTACGTAATGAGTTTTCAATTAATTAAATTCACATAAAGATATAGAATTGTTACTTGGAGATATTTTTGATATTATTCGAGAGAAGATATTGAATAATTAAGGAATTCTTAATCATCAATGAGATATTATTGAAATTTAATAATTATGAAGAATAAATTGTATGAGATTTGTTAGGTGAAATCAACCGTTTTAAATCCATTCTTATTATATTTTTTCACTTTTAGATTTTTAAGTTTTGTTATGTTTGATTCGTAGATTTATTTTTGTTAAGTAGTTTAATTTAATTTAGATAGTAGAAATGTTAGATTTAATTTCAAATTTTTAAATAATTATTTATTTAGTAAATTTCGATATTCAATAACATAGTTAATCCCTGTGGGTTCAACATTCGTTTTTTATAAAACATTTTACTACTTGTTACGATTCTGTGCGTTTGCAAATTATTTTACGCGAACAGGCGATTAGAAAAAGCTAAAAATCAATTTTTTCAAACAACACAAAATTAAAACTTTTATCAAAAAACTTCTGCAGATAACTATATATTTTAAAAAATTATCGTAACTAACTCTAAAAAATGCTTTAGACATATGGATTTCAAACAGTAAATAACTTTTTAATAGTAGAACTTATTATATTAAACTTTAAGTTATAAACTTTAAGTTAAAAATAATATTTATCATTGTAATCTCAAATATACACTAAAAAAGAAACGCTTTAATAACTCACGTTTAGTAGACGTATGATGAAATTGGGGAACAGTTAAGCTGCATTAATGGTGCTAATTTTGAAATTAATGGACATCTGTAGATATATATTCTCTTCAACTCCCTGGACCCTGATGGCTGATCTGTCTTTGATTTCATGGCATGAATGTAGGGACGTGTATTTGTGAGAACCCGTCAAACATGAATGTTTAATTGTCTTGTTTGGATTTGAAATTTAGTTAAATTTATTTTATTTTATCTTATTTTATTTTATTATTATAATTTTTTAAATTCTTATATATAAAATAATAAATAATTTAATTTTTTCAAATTTTAAAATAATAATAATTATTATTATTTTATTTAATTTTTAAAATTTATCTAAACTCATCTCAATTTACTATTCAAATCATATCTTTACACTTCTCTCAAGAGTAAAATCAGTACTCTTTTGTAGCATTATCTATGACTGAGTTACATGTATTGTAAGATGGTATTTGTTTAAAAACGTCTTATGAAGTTCTCCCTCTCTATTTTTTTTTCTATTATTTTTTTTATTTTTTATTTTTTATTTTGTATTCCTTCTAGGAGAAGTGTTATAGATATTAGATAGTTGAAATGGTTTAAGAATAATAATACCATAACTTAAAAAAAATAATAAAATGTATTATAATGGATATCGTTATTCTAAACAAAACCAAATGAAAAATAATATTTATCATCGTAAAATGTGTAAATGTAGTACAATTATTTAAAAAATAAATAAATAAAAAATAATAATAAATTCTACTCTTTTTAAAAAAATTAGAAAATATTTCTATAAATCAAATTTCATGCGAAACGTTATCACGATGACATGAAAGAATATTCTTGTTAGAGTATTGGTATTGGTGTCATCAAAATTTATTCTAAAAAATTGATAAAAAGTATAAGTTTGTACATATATCAAATTTTTTTTTTATCAGATTTAATCCAATATGAGAAAACAAAGTATGGAGAATAACAAAAAAATATTTTTTGCTTAATTTTTAAATAGTATCTCATCAAATTTATAACGAATATTTTTTGATATATATGCAAATTTATATATATATTTTTATCAATTTTTGATAATAGATTTTGATGTATCAATTCCAATACTCTTAACTTTTAAAATTTTGAAGAATAAATGCGAAACGTTAGCTTGTAAAATTTTGAAAAAAAGACAAGTTTTTCTTGGCATAAATTTCCTTTTACCTGGCAATCGTTAAAATTTAAAAGAGCAGTATTAAAGATAAGTCATATTCAAAATACTCATTTTTATATAAATAATAATATATTACTATTAATATAAAATTGAGGATAGCTTCTCCTAATTATTTTACATACTCGCATAAACAATATTCATAAATACTATTTATGTGAATATATATTATACGTATTGAATGCTCCTAATTTTTTTCGTTTGTAGTTTTTCTTATTTTTTGAGAAAGAAAAGTAGCTGGAAAACCGACTTTCGGTAACCTGAATTTGAGGACAGAGTGCTTTATAGACTGAGGTTTGCTTGGGATTAACAACTGCAGTTGCACTGCACACCCACGTGGCGTCTTATTTTTTTCGTAAATCAAACCGTGCTTTTTCAAAACACCCTCTTCAGTTCGACTTTCCTCCCGCGAAACCCCTGCTCTTTCCCGCACATCACCTTCCTCCGACCAGCACCACCGGCGACGCCGTCTCTTTGCCACCAGCGATACCGATCGACGCTTCTCCGTCTGCACAGAGCCTCCACTCCCCGGAATATCATTGAACAGAGTAATTCATAGTTGCCACTTAGGGTTTTCTTCTCCTTTTCTTTTTGTAGCAATGCATAAATGTTTGCTCCTTTCGCCAGCTTACTAATAATTTATTCGGTTACTAATTTTACACTAAACTATTTCGCACTCTAAAAAATTGGCTTGAGATGAGAAGAAGATGGTTAAATTCATGCAATAGTTTTGTTTCCTTGTATTGAACTAACATCTACAGCCAACAAGAATTCCAGCACATCATCAGCCTCCAGCAAAGCAACCATGTCAACTTCCTCATCAGATGATATTCCAGAAGGCTCCACTGCAGATTCTTAGTCTAGGTTGGTGCCTACCGTCTGGGTATGGCTATTGTAATTACTCAATTGTTTATGGCCGACAATCTGTAACAAATTCTACCGATTCTGTTAGCATTAAGAAATGCTCATCTTGTGCTCGAGTGTATGTCTAAACGAGTTGCTGCATATATATATCTCACTGTACACAAATGAAACATATAAGAAATCAATTACGAATTCCTTTATTGTTCTGGGTTCTTCTTCTCTTTCATGGTAATCAGAGCCAAACGTGACTAACATCCTCCCCTGTTCTTTCTTTTTCGACCCTGCCTCTCCCAAACTTCCATGGCCGACGACTCTCAGTCCTCTGGAAGAGATCTCTCCCTCCCATCTCCCTTACAGCTTCCTAGTAATTTCTTCACATCGTGTTCTGTTAAACTTAACTCCGATAACTACTTACTCTGGAGGGCTCAAATCGTACCCTATCTCCATGGCCAAGACTTATACAGCTTCATTGACGGCTCCAATCCACCACCCCTCCTGTTCTCCCTGTCTCTTCTCCATCTCCATCTGGTTCCACCATTCCTCAACAAAATCCAGCTTATCTGACATGGCGACGCACCGATCAAATGCTACTCAGCACCTTACTCTCTTCTCTTACCGAACTCATTCTTGTTCAGGCCATCACCTCTCGCACCTCTAGGTAACTCTGGCTGTCCCTTGACACCATGTTTACCTCCCAATCCCAGGCCGAAATCTTCCAAATCTATCATCAACTCACAAATCTCAAAAAAGGCTCTCTCTGTGTCATTGATTACTACCGTAAAGTTCGTCTTCTCTCTGATACAATGACTGAAGCTGTGAGCCACTATGTGACTCGGAAGTGGTATCTTACCTTTTCAATGGTCTTACATATGAAGATGAATCCTTCATCATATTGGTCACCACCGTGCCACTCCCATTTCTTCTTTTGAACTCTTCAATCTCCTTTTTACCTTCAAAAGCCGCGTATCTCTCATTTCTGTTCAACATGGCCTTCTACCAACCCCTTCGGCAAATGCTACCATGCCTTACTCCCCTCAAAATTCCTCTCGTGGTCGACATAACTCTCGAGGTGGTCGAAATCATGGTGACCGAACCAACAACACCACTTCTTCAGGCTCTGCTCCTTCCAACAACAACAACAAACCCACATGCCAGATCTACAACCGAGTTGGCCACATTGCCCTTCAATGCTAGCATCGTCTAGACCAGGCATACCTATATGATCCTCATCGATCTCTCTCAGCCAATTACACCACCTCAACCACTCTCAGACAAGCAATGGTACCCAGACTCTACTGCCACAAATCACATAACCTTTGCACTCAACAATCTCAATTCTCTAGTGAGCCATACCTTGGACCTGAGCAAATCCAAGTCGGTAATGGTAATACTCTCCTGATTACACATATTGGTGATTCCAAAATTTCTACTAGCAACTCTCACTTATGAAGACAAAAAGTACTTTTATTCCCTTCTCCTACTTTTGCCTCTTTATTTTTAATCAAATATAACAAAATATTTTTGATATGTGTGCAAACTTGTACTTTTTTACAAATGCAAATACATAAACCAATGAGAGTGCTCTTAGGAATAAGTGTTATTTTCACATAGAGTATTAGTTTTCTTTTATGTTGTGTCAGTAACAGTCTTCTCTAGGACTAGGTTATGTTTAGTCATTGTCAAGTTTATTTTTCAGTTTAAAGAAATTTATGTTCAGACTTTTATTTATTCAAATAAATGAGGTATTTTCAGTATATGAATCTCTTTACCTGGATATGGCCATGCATGCTAGTGAAATCTCAGTCCTACGAGAATGAGGTGTTACAGCAATGCTTGCTGAAAGGTCAGAATGCCTATTTTGGAAAGTTGTTATTTTTTAATGAGCTCTTAAGCTTATAATTGTGCACTGCTTGCTGCTTTCCTTTTCCCATTATTTCATCTATTGCAATCTGTTATTTCCAGAAATTTATATAGCTATGATGGGTAAATGTAGGTTTTTATCTGAAAATAGAAAAAGTCTGTGCAACAATTTGATAGCACGAGTGAAATGTGTATGATGGAGCATGATAGAATGGGAAATATGGATATTTTAGTCCATCATCTTGTATTTGACAATGAGTACTGGTATATCTACAAAAGAATTACACAAAATAATCACACAAACTGACGTGGTTTTATCTGATCTATTCGATTTATTTTAGAATAAATTAATTTTACAATCTGAAGAATCACATCAAACCACATTTATTTGTAGGATTGCTTTTGTGTCAGTCCTTTGTGGCTAGAGTTTTTCCCTTTGAACAATATTGGTACTTGTGCGGTTAAGTTACGTCCTTAATGAGGAAGTAGTATTTCCTACTGAATGACTTTATTGACGATACTCTTGGAGTGAAACTACTGATTGATTCTTTATTGGGGTGTCAAATTTGGTTTTGTATTTTAGAAGTGAGGTTTTGCAGTTGAGCAAGAGTCAATTTAACAATCTGTTTTGGTCATGACTGGGGCTCATTGCTGCAATTTTGCTTCCAAACCTTTCTCTCTAAGATTTTGATTCGATTTTATATGAGCGGTCAATTACTACTTGTGATTTTTTGCAATACTCCAAATTGTATTTGGCATTCAGTCGGGTATCAAAATTTGCAAGCTGGCTTATTATAAGGAACCAGAATCCTGAATTTGGATTCCATCTTCACAGAGAATGGGGGTGCACCCCTCCCTTCCCCCTGCCCCTCTTCTCCTGGGGAAGACCTTTTTCATGAGGTTCAGGTCAGCACATGATTAACCTGGTTTGCATTGATACAAGCCTCTATAATTATTTAGGGCATGCCCATGGTAAAGATTCCTTTTAGGAGAGGCTTCAAAATTTTAAAAATCTGCCAGTATCTGGTAAGATATCAATTCTAGGAGCACACTTGAATAGAATCAGGAAACTGCTCATAGCATATTCTCTATCTCTAATCAAGTAGGTTTATAAAGTAAATGCGGCCCATCCTTGAACGATGGGGCCATGATGCTGTATAAGATATTTTCGGTTCTGGCCTGTTTCGTTTGATCCCTGCCATTAACAGGAACATGTTTCCTGTTTTGGACGCAATTTGCTTTACATGATCTTGCATCCTCAATCCCAACTACAATAGAATACTGGATCTAGATGTTAAAATCCATTCCCTCGTTAATTATCCTACTGGTTAATCATTTGTGACTCCTTATAGTTAAATTTAAAATATAAAGTCAACCTGGTTCCAAGTATTAATGATATAGAACTTTTGTTTAAACATCCTGCTATGAGGTTGGGATGTTTTAATCTTGACAGTTTCTTGTGAACTTAGACTCCACCATCATGACAGTCTGGCCCAAATACGAGGTGTTAGGTTAGAAGTGTGATAAGCAACATACTTAGATCAGGTAAGGGATTGATGTCAAACCCAACCTACTTTAGGTATAATTGCACCCTAAATTGGTATTCAATGAAGAGACAGATATCTCTCTAGAATGAATTGGGCTTCCTACACATACTATCACACCCTTTTGCGTGAACTTCTGTAGTCCTTCGAAAGGTTCCAAGGTAGGCACTTGTGTGTCGTGAGACGTTGTATTGTTGGGAACTAATGTTGTTCTTAGTTGCCCTGTAGTAAATTTGATTGCCTTTTTCAGTTTGGTGCTTTGTACTCATGGCTACGTTTCTTATCATATGAATAATCACGTGATGACAGGTTTTTATTTTACTAATTTTTTCTCTCGGTGTTTTGCAGACTGGGAAATGATGAGCCCACAGGCTGATCAACATCTGGCCTTTCCGTCTGTGCAGTATGCCAAGTTGACATTGCTCCAAGTGGGGGCATCTCTGTTCATGCCTGTGCCAATTTCTCAACCAGTTCAAAGCCCTGGCAAGGCCCGTTACTCTGTGCTGATTGTCGCAATAAAAAGGATGCAATGGAAGGAAAACGCCCCAGAAGAGTTAAAAGTGGCATAACTTTTCGTTTTAAATCATTTTTTCAGATTGGCAATTGATTGAATCTCTTTACGATTTTGCATCAAATGTATATGTAATATCCAGAAATAATGTAAGATAGTAATTTCTGTGGGTCACCCGATGTTTTTCCTCATTCGTCTTTTAATGAGATCGGCCCACAAATAATCAATGTTTACACGATAAGTAATAGATCAGAACGTGGCTCACAAGATATTTGCATTTCGGGTTTATTGGTTGATTTTTATCATTTCAAGAGTGGAGATTTTGATACCAGGGCCTTGGTGTGAGGTTTCCATGAGAAAAGGTTTAAAATTCAAAGCTTTTGACAGAGTCAAGGAGTGGAGTCTTTATGGTCGGAGTCAATGCAGAAAATGAGTAGGATACTTCCTCACCTCCTCG
Source organism: Platycarya strobilacea (assembly GCA_036898215.1). Lineage (NCBI taxonomy): Eukaryota > Viridiplantae > Streptophyta > Magnoliopsida > Fagales > Juglandaceae > Platycarya > Platycarya strobilacea. The sequence goes on along the minus strand of CM072557.1, from coordinate 33,249,414 downwards.
GACTCTATGGCCGTATGGTGAGTATGCAGGGATTTCCCAAATGCACACACCTCGGCATGCTTTTCCAAGTCTTCTCTTCTCCAGTTCCCGAGTCTACTGCCGTGTTCAACTCACAAACTCCATGTTATATTGTGAAGCTGGCAGCAGAAGCAACAAAAAATAATTATCCCCAACACGTTTTTTGTTTTTATCGATCCTTAAGAGTAATTGGGATATGGCTTCTATCTCTCAGTCCCTCTTTGTTTTCTTTCTTCTGATCTCATACCTCCTGTTGCTTATTTCGGCCGAACCAGAAGTAACATACAGTTTCCAGAACTGTCCTCCCTTTCCTTGTGGAGATCAGGGCATGATGAGGTTCCCATTCGCCAGTATCACAAAACCAAAGTGTGGTCTTCTCACCGTAGATTGTAGCAATAAACCTGCGATGATTCATCTGAACGCGACCGATGGAAGACGGTACGAGCTTATAAGCCGTAATCCTGAGCCTGATCCAGAGTCTGATGCTTATGTCCTGGTTATCCGGAACCAGACACTTTTGTCTCCCGAAAGATGCGAATTCATAACGAATTTGACAATCCCCCAATATCCATTCTTCTCTTTTCAAATCATTTCACCCAATCAGACCTTTCTCAAATGCAACCACACTGTCGATGATTTTGGCCTGATGCAATCGAACGATTTTAAGTGCATAGACAATTATAAATTCTATAAATTCTACAATCACCATCCAACCGATAGTATTCCTTCTGGATGTTCCATTATTCACCTCCCAACAAAGCTAGACATTGACCCGTATCACCCAACCGCAGTCGATACGTTCGAACTTCTAGTGCCTGCGTTTGGTGATTGTTTCGAGTGCTATGAGAGAAAAGGTCAATGCCAGCTTGATCCCAACAAAAAGTTTCATTGTGCAAACGAAGGTATGGGATACACATATCCATTCATAAAACGGCAAAGAATTATTTATTTATTTATTAATTTTTACATTCTAGTTATTCCTAATACACGTGCTAGTACTGTGTTTGTTCCATGCCATATATATATATAGAGAGAGAGAGAGAATAACTACAGCTATAGAAAGATTTTATAAAAATAAAAAAACTCATAATTGAGATGCCTTTATATAATTAGTTAAATTTACTTTATAATAAAATTAGTTTTATAATTTATTGTAATATATGTTAATTTATGAATTTACTTTTGTGGGATTTTTTGGTTAAAACATTCTCATATAGATATAAAGTTCACTCCTCTGCTGCAGTAGCTTTATAGCTGATTCGGATTAGTTTTGAATTTAGATGATGAGAAATATTAGAAATAACTTTGTCGCAATGAAAGAAATCTGCATGGGATCGACATGAGCTGGCTGACGCTGCTAATTTGTTACTAATGCTTTTAAGATTGCATAGGATGGATGCCCAATTCTGCTCAAACTAACACCATTTTGTTGTATCTTCTTTGCAGGGAAGAAGAGTAAAGTGTTGGCGATAGCCTTGGGTAAGCTGCCTCTTCAATCTATTTTTTCTGTTAATTTGATATTCACACGTGCCATTTGATGCTTATTGAAATCATAATATTCCATCATAATATGGCATCAACCCCCACTCACCTATCTCCCGGAGAAGCAGAGGCGCAACCAGAAAGAAAGCTCATTTTGTGTTGTATTTATTCTTTATTTATTTTTTTATGGGGAGGGGTGAGGCTATAAATAAACCAAATTGAGGGTGTCAGAGTTAATTTCTATAGTATTTTTTTTTAAACCCTTGTAAAAAATGAGTTCCTAAAATTTTGTGGCACCAATAATACACCTAATTCTGCCCGTCCGGGAGCTAAATCCGGCCACACTCCCCATTGCTTAAAAGGAAAATTGCCATTGCCATAATCCTGGAAGACGACCTTTCCTTTCAAATACACCAGAGGTAACAGGGTCAAATGTTCAAATTTCTGTCGCGCACAATATCCCTTGTGACTGGCCTACACTAGAAATTTATTCATGTCTGTTAATTTCCGCCATTGTTGGCTGTCTGTTAAAGCTTAACTTCTTCCTTTCCGCACATTTAGGTGTTGGACTTGGATGCCCAGCGATCATCATAATTATTTGCTTGGGCTTTCGTATGTGGCGTTCTTACAAGAAAAAAAATGCTTTTTTGGGGAGGAATACTTATGCTGTTCAATCCTCAAGATCAGACCTGGAAGGGGGGAGTACTGTCTTCTTTGGAGTGCATGTTTTCCAATACAGTGAACTTCAAGAAGCAACCAATAACTTTGATGCTGAAAAAGAACTTGGAGATGGTGGATTTGGGACTGTATACTATGGTAAGATAAACTTTCCAAGCAGAAATGTAGAACAAATGCATAAAAAAACGAAAGGATTTGACATGCATCTAGCAATTTACAAACTAGCAATGGCTATTTTTCTCAACTAGGGAAACTCCATGATGGCCGGGAAGTTGCAGTCAAGCGCCTATACGAGCACAACTGCAGACAAGTACAACAGTTCATCAATGAAGTTGAAATTCTCACTCGCATGCGCCACAAAAATCTAGTGTCCCTTTATGGGTGTACTTCACGCCGCAGTCGTGAACTACTTCTCGTGTATGAATACATTCCCAATGGCACTGTTGCAGATCACATTCATGGAGATCGAGCAACACCCGGGTCACTCCCATGGCCTACTCGTATGAACATCGCCATAGACACAGCCAATGCGTTGGCTTACCTCCATGCTTCCGAGATCATACATCGTGATGTGAAGACCAATAATATTCTCCTTGACAACAACTTTTGTGTCAAAGTTGCAGATTTTGGGCTTTCTCGACTCTTCCCCATTGATGCCACCCATGTCTCAACAGGACCTCAAGGGACTCCAGGCTATGTTGACCCTGAATATCATCAGTGTTACCAGCTTACGAAAAAGAGCGATGTCTACAGCTTTGGGGTTGTCCTCATTGAGCTCATATCATCTCTCCCAGCTGTTGATATAACTAGGCATCGGCATGAAATAAACTTGGCTAAACTAGCCATAAACAAGATTGAACAGCGCGCATTCCATGAGTTGATCGACCCACATCTTGGCTTTCATTCAGACGACGAAGTTAAAAGGATGACCATTTCAGTCGCAAGATTGGCTTTCCAATGTATACAAGGGGGCCAGGAACTGAGGCCTTCCATGGTAGAGGTTTTGGAGGCATTAGAGGGTATTCAAAGTGGTAAGGATGCTGCACCTTTAAATTTACACCCACCGCCTTCACCGGATTGTGATCAGGTTGGATTATTGAAGAAAAAACATGAGCTCCCACCTTCACCAAATGCTGTGACTGATAACTGGACTAGTAGATCTTCTACACCCAATATCAGTGGTTAAATTTCTTCTCCATTCTGTTAAGTTTTTCCAGTGGATGATAAGATAATGAGTGTTGAGATTTCATTATGATCATCACATCTACTTGTTTTGTTGTTCATAAAAGGCATCTATGGATAATTTAAAATTTGGGGAATGTACAATATTAAATGGAATGGAGATCGAGTAATGTTAATATTTTTAATTTGTATTCTACCAAGTACTATATAGGTAGTGGATTGTGTGGTGGTAGCTTGAAAAAAAACACCAACTTTATCAACAAAAATCATCAAATGTACGCGCTTCTACTATTATAGTCAGGTGACATTTCTAGTAGCACTTCTCGAGAGAGAATGACTTTCATTAAAGCCTGTTTCATAAAAGTTGTAATAGATAATGATGCATCAAACTTATTGGTTCCATAAATTTAATGGAGCTTTCCAAACTTTAGTCCTTCTTAGCTTTAGAAAAGAAAGAAAGAATTAACTCTTACTTTTTGCAAAGAGGAGATAGTGAACTATCCTTTGAAAAAAGATGCAAAACCGCTAAGATATTGCTCAAGGTGGAGGCCACTTCGATGCTGAACAATTTGGCAATGGAGAGGGGCTGTATTGGAACCCTCATTGTGGTGCGCAAATGACTTTATTGGAGGGCTATATCATCTAATAATGACTTCTAATCAGCCTCCTTCCAAAATAATATTTTAGCAACCCCTGGTTTGTGCCGCCGTAATAGTAATTATGGCCACTTTTGCTTCACCCACATATGGCTCGTTCGGTTAAATTCTTGCTGTCCAAGCATACAGAAGGGTGCCATTGCTAATGGCAGCCACCATGTGGAATTTGCTTCGGACAGTTTACATCAAAGTTAAAGTTCAAGATCGAGGAGTTTGACTATGACAAATGTTGTTCCTCAAAAGCCATATATGAAATTGTAAAATACCATTAAAAGGCTGCTTGAATTGTAAATAACTAATTTTATTTTTCTAAGCAAACATGTAGTTTTCATTCGGAATGGAAAAGATGATGCATGATAATAGGGTAGGAATTCCTAACAAATACTCTATTACAATAACCACAGTGTAAAAGTAATGAAGAAAAGAAAAAAAAATGGGTACTGTGATAAATTTTTTGGTCCCTATCCATATCCTATAAAGAGAATTCTGTCTTAAAGACAGTTTTTTAGAGTAAGCCTCTATTGGAGACGATGTAAGTGGGTTCACTATAGTTTATTGTCTTGAGATATTTTTTAGAGAAATCCGTAATCTCTTTTTTCAAGATCATCGATTAGGAGAAACAATAACATTATAGAAAAATCGATATTATAAAGATAGATTTTTAGCGGGGCAAAAGTCTTCCAGTGTGTCTGTAGTGGTGTGTGCAGCAGGCCACATGCTGAAGGTGTGGAGGAATAGGGACAATTTGAAAGATCGTGAGGTGGGGAACCTATTGGTATAACGTATGTTGCCAGCATAATTGTCGACTCGTGGCGGTGTGTGAAGTTCATGCGCAAAAACAAGCCACGCGTGAGGCCCATGCATCAATATTTTAGGCACGACTCCATATCATCTCAGTAGATTGGTAGTTGAGGAGTAACATGATGGGGTGCTTGTCGATTGATGGCAACCAGAGTGCAGTAAATCTGAGAAAAATCAAACTTGTGGAAAGGAAAAAAAAACTAACAAAAAATATATTCACACTTAAGTAGCAGAAGTGAAAAGAAAAATGAGAAGGAAATTGTTGCCCAGATGACTAACACAAGAGGGGGGGTGAATTGAGTTGTATTTAAGAAAATAACAATTATAAATCAAATATATAATATAAAATATAAATAAAATATGAAACAATAATAAATATAAAGAGTAAGGGTAAGAGAGAAGCAAACTCAGTATGTTAACGAGGTTCGGCCCCACTGCCTACGTCCTCGCCTCAAGCTACCTCTTGAGGATCCTCAAATCCACTATTCAATCTCCTTTAGGTGGAGATAGAAACCTATTACACCTTTGAGCAGCACCGCTCCAAAGAATCCGTGTAGAACACCCTCTACACTTCCAATCACCTCACACTTGGTGATTTAACTATTCCACATGTAGAACACCTTCTACACTTCCAATCACCTTACACTTGGTGATTTAACTATTCCCCGTGTAGAACACCTTCTACACACACAAGGATTATACACACCCTTTTACTGATACAAGAATTGATAGTAGGTAGACTATCAAAGTATACTCCTCAATGAGTGAGATAGAAACAATACAGCGCAACCTATATCTCTCTCAACAAGAACAAGAATTAAGGCTCAAAACTTTAGAAAAGAGAGAATGAGAGCTTTGAAGAAATGATGCAAAACTTAGCAATAGATGTGTAAGCTCTTGTTATGAATTTTGCAAAACTCAAGTGAGCTATTTATAGGCAAATGATTTTTCAATTTCAAATTTGAAAAGATTCCCATATCAAAAACATCATCATTTACTTTTCAAAAATTTCAAATCTAATATTTTTACTTTTTGCATATGACAAAAGGAGCACACTTTACTTTTCAAAAATTTCAAACATAATATTTTACTTTTTGCATATGACAAAAGGAGCACACTTTACTTTTCAAAATTTTCAAATAAAGACATCTACCTTTTGCATAAATCAAGAAAAGTATCCACCACTTTTGAAAATATTCAAATAAAACATGCACATGTGAAAGATGACAATCAATCATCTTAATATTTTCAAAGTTCAAATCTTTAATCATGTCATGCACATGTGAAAGATGACAATCAATCATCTTTCAAAATTTTCAAATTTAATTTTCAAAATATTCATGCATATGTGGAAAATGTATTTTAATGCTTTATGATAAAATATTAATTTTGAGCTTTAATCCTAATTTCAAATTTTTTAAGAGATTTACAAAATTACTCTATGATTTTAATATGAACTTGTTCCCTTCTTGCTCATGCTTGCTTCCTTGATGTGCTTGATTATATTGTGTGGACAACTTGAGCTTGAGACTCCTTTATTCTTTAGATTCATTTGTTATCATCAAAATCCATTTGTAGATTTACATGAAACTTGAAACCTTGGGTTCAACAATCTCCCCCTTTTTGATGATGACAAATACTTGATAGAACCTGAAGCCTGTATTAATACTTAAGCTCCCCCTGAGAATGTGCGTTAGTTTTTCAAGCAAAAATATAAATATAATTCCAAGCATATATAACAAGTTTAGCAATTTAAACAATATTAAAGTTCTAATCTAAAACTTCTCCCCCTTTTGGCATCATTAAAAAGGAATCATAATTAACTCAATAAGATATATTCCTACAATAACCAATAGATAAATAAAACGATGCGTTAGTAGAGACTGTAGAAATTAGAACCACCCGTGTCCGACAAAACTTGCAAACGTTGAAGCCGAATTTTATCATCTCGGTGCGGAAGAAGATTTAAATCCGCTTGATATTATTGACGAATTAAATGTTTCAGAGATTTGAAGATGAATAATTAAAATTATTCGTGTCCGACAAAGACAGCAAAAGCTGTAGGCCTAGCTTTGGCAATGCGGTGCGGAGCCATGTATGTCCGACAAAACCTGCAAATGTTGGAAGTCTAACTCTGGCAATTCGGTGCGGAGCCACGCGTATCTGACAAAACCTGTAAAGGTTAGAGGCCTAGCTCTAGCAGTCGGTGCGAAAGCAGATCAATCGCCTGATGTTGTTGACAAACGGATTTGAAGGCTCTGAGTTTCTATAAAAAAATCATTTTCATCAATCGGATACAAAAAAGAATCATTGCTTCTTGACCTAAGTTCTGTTTCTCCATAACGATAGAATGGCCGAACAATTCTCTTCCACTAATGTTCTAGACTTGAATCAGGAACCCTTGACGCATCAACCATCAATCTTCTCTCCTAAGGCCGTCAATGCCATGATAGGAGCAGAGAACCGTTTTTCTAGTAAGAAAACTTTTGACAATGTGTATCCAGCATATCTTATATTTCTTTTGACTAATAAGATTTGAAGAGACAATAGTTTGTCTTGTTCTTTATGCTATCTCTATAAAATCAGTTTTAAAGTTCATCCGATTTGCATCAAATCTTATTCTCATCTCTATAACTCATCTGCATTCCTTCAATATTCTCGCTTTAAGTTTTCAATTCTTTTCTCAATGGCTCATTCTTCTAACATTCCTCTAGATGCATCCATGAGGTATTCTACATCTCAATCTCATGTCCTTTATGCAGCTACCATTGGCGCCATGTTGCAGCAAGAGAACAACAGTTTGGCTAATAAGCCAGACTCCGATGCTATCTACGACTTGGTGAGTCTCGGGACTCGCTACTCATCCTCTATTGTCGCTTTTTCCCAGCGGCTACAAGTTAAAAATCATGAGGTTGAAAAGCTTAAAGAATAAATTGTTGTACTTCAACGAATTGTTCAAGAGTCTCACACAAGGGAAGGAATCCTTCGGCAGAAGAATAAAAAGTTGAAATCTCTATTGGATTCTTCATTCCGCTTGCCAGTTCCCATGGATAGGGATGACATGATATTGTATGAAGAGAATGAGCATCTCAAACATGAGGCTAAGAACCTCAAGTTTATGTAAAAGTATTTAAAAAAATATCTCTCTATTTTTATGAACTCTGATCTATCTTTCAAGAGATATTCATAACATGCATCATACCTATTTCTCTTCTAATCATAAATAATCTATCTTCTGGTAAGGGTTTTGTGAATATATTTGCTAACTGATCGTGTGTGTTTGTGAACTCCAGTACTATATCGCCTTTCTGCACATGATCTAAAAAAAATGATATCTTATTTCAATATGCTTAATTCTAGAATGTTGTATTGGTTTTTTTTTTTTGAAAGATTTATAGCACTTGTATTATCACATTTGATTGGAATGTGATTATACATAAGTTTAAAATCCTCAAGTTGTTGATTCATGTAAAGAACTTGAGCACAACAACTACCCGCAGTAACATATTCTACCTCAGCAGTAGATAGTGCAAGAGAATTTTTTTTTTTTTTACTAAACCAGGAAACTAGTGCACGACCTAAGAAATGACATGTTCTACTAAAACTTTTTCGATCATCTTTGCAACCAGTATAATCGGTACCTGAATAACTAATAAGATCGAAAGAAGTGTGTTTAGGATACCATAACTCTAAGTCAATGGTACTGGCAAAATATCTAAAAATCCGCTTGACTGCAATCAAATGAGATTGTTTTGGAAATGATTGAAAACGTGCACATAAACATACACTAAACATAATACCAGGTATACTAGTTATCAAATATAATAAACTACTAATCATACCTCGATATACATTTGAGTTAACTGGCTTACCGCTTTCATCTTTATCAAATTTAGTGGTCGGATTCATTGATGTTCCAATTACCTTCGCACGTTCCATCTCAAAATTTGAGTAACTCTTTGATATATTTTGACTGATTAATAAATGTTTCACTTTTTGCTCGCTTGATTTGCAATCCGAGAAAGAAATTAAGTTCTCCCATCATGCTCATTTCAAATTCTTCCTGCATATTACCTCATGAAGGTTCTCCTAGAATTTATTCCGCTGGATGATCTTTCACATGTTTCCACTATTTGGTTGCATCTTGTACTAAGTCTTGATGATCTTTCCTTCTATTTCCATGATCTTCCCTTTTGAATTGTCTCCAAATATCACACATCCTTTTTCTTTAGAAGTGAAGTCAATGAATTTAGTTTTGTCTTCTGTCACGTATCTTGAGCATCCGTTATCTAAAAGTCATTTATTTTTACCTGTAGAATACTTCATGCATACCTACAAAAGCAATTAAAAACAATTCCTGGTACCCAAGTTCTTTGGGTCTTTTATTTATTAGTATTAGAAGAAATAAGATTTTTAGGTACCCATATGGCCCTAATAGTCATTGTATGTTTTCTTCTAATAGGACAAGCAAAATAATTATGACCATTTCTATTACAAAAATTGCAAATAGCATGTGACATATATGAAGAACTTGAGTGATTATAATAGTATCCTTTTTTAACAAAATTATTTTTATGAAAAGAATTTTGAATATTGGATTTTGATGTAGAAGGATTATCAAAGAAGTTTTTATAAGATTTGTATTTTTGTTTTGACTTATATCCCAAGCCTGCCTTATCAAAAACACATCTTTGACTACCAAGAAGTTTTTCAAAATTTCTTTTTCCATTCGTAAAGTTTTCAATAATATTTTCTAAATCAGTTTTCTTTTTCTTCAACTCAAGATTTTCATCTTTCAAAACAATACTTTTTTTTCTTAAAATATCAATTTCATTTGTTAAAGAAGAATTTTTCTTTTTCAAAACAGTATACTTGATACCCAATTTTTCAAATTCCTCATATACCTCTTCTAAAACATTTTGCAATTCTTCATATGAAGGATCTTCAATATTATCAAGATTTGTTACCTCAATGTCATCTTTAGCCATAAGACAAAGATTTGCTGATTCTCCATTGTTTGCTTCACTATCTGAACTACTTGAATCATCATCCCACGTAATTTTCATTGCTTTTTTGCCTTTGTTTCGATCTTTTCTTTAGCAGAGGACAATCTGGCTTGATATGACCAGGTTTATTGCATTTATAACAAATTAAAGTGTCATTTTTACCTGAATCTTTCTTGAAAAACTTATTGAAAGATTTCCTTGGAGGAGTTTTATTTTTCTTTAAGAACCTCTGAATTCTTCTTACTATCATCGCAATTTCTTCATCTTTGTCGTCATTTTCCTCATCTTCATCACTTTCACTTTCATGTGGAACAGCTTTAAGTGCCAAGCTCTTCTTTGACTTTCCTTCTTCTTCTCCTCTTTTCAATGTATACTCATGGGTGATAAGTGACCCGATGAGTTCATTCACTTCGAGCTTCTTGAGGTCTCTAGCTTCAAGAATCGCTGTCACTTTTGATTCCCAACGTTTTGGTAGAGAGTTGAGAATTTTTCTTACTATCTCCACTTTGGAATAAACTTTGCCAAGAGCTGTCAAGCTATTTATGATGTTAGTAAAACGAGTGTACATACTAGAAATAGATTCATCATCATTCATCTTAAACATTTCATATTCATGAGTAAGAATATAAATTTTTGATTCCTTGACTTGAGAAGTTCCTTCATAAATAACTTCCAAGTTATCCCAAATTTCCTTTGCTGTAGCACAAGTCATTACTCTATTAAATTCATTACCATTGAGAGCATTATATAATAAATTCATAGCAGTTAAATTCAAAGTATAAAGTCTATCGTCTTCACGATTAAACTCTTCTTCTTCCTTTTTGACCTTTACTCCATCAACTACTTTTGTTGGAATATAAGGTCCATTTACAATACATTTCCAGATTTCTCGACCTTGAGCCTGAAGGAATATTCTCATTCTAACTTTCCAGAATGAGTAATTGTCTCCACAAAAGAGTGGAGGCCGACTGCTAGATTGACCTTCACCAAATGAAGCTGCAATGTTAGCCATAAGATCTTAACTCAAAAGATAGTTAATCTTATAATAGAGCTCTAGCTCTGATACCACTTGTTGCCCAGATGACTAACACAAGAGGGGGGGTGAATTGAGTTGTATTTAAGAAAATAACAATTATAAATCAAATATATAATATAAAATATAAATAAAATATGAAACAATAATAAATATAAAGAGTAAGGGTAAGAGAGAAGCAAACTCAGTATGTTAACGAGGTTCGGCCCCACTGCCTACGTCCTCGCCTCAAGCTACCTCTTGAGAATCTCCAAATCCACTATTCAATCTCCTTTAGGTGGAGATAGAAACCTATTACACCTTTGAGCAGCACCGCTCCAAAGAATCCGTGTAGAACACCCTCTACACTTCCAATCACCTCACACTTGGTGATTTAACTATTCCACGTGTAGAATACCTTCTACACTTCCAATCACCTCACACTTGGTGATTTAACTATTCCCCGTGTAGAACACCTTCTACACACACAAGGATTATACACACCCTTTTACTGATACAAGAATTGATAGTAGGTAGACTATCAAAGTATACTCCTCAATGAGTGAGATAGAAACAATACAGCGCAACCTATATCTCTCTCAACAAGAACAAGAATTAAGGCTCAAAACTTTAGAAAAGAGAGAATGAGAGCTTTGAAGAAATGATGCAAAACTTAGCAATAGATGTGTAAGCTCTTGTTATGAATTTTGCAAAACTCAAGTGAGCTATTTATAGGCAAATGATTTTTCAATTTCAAATTTGAAAAGATTCCCATATCAAAAACATCATCATTTACTTTTCAAAAATTTCAAATCTAATATTTTTACTTTTTGCATATGACAAAAGGAGCACACTTTACTTTTCAAAAATTTCAAACATAATATTTTACTTTTTGCATATGACAAAAGGAGCACACTTTACTTTTCAAAATTTTCAAATAAAGACATCTACCTTTTGCATAAATCAAGAAAAGTATCCACCACTTTTGAAAATATTCAAATAAAACATGCACATGTGAAAGATGACAATCAATCATCTTAATATTTTCAAAGTTCAAATCTTTAATCATGTCATGCACATGTGAAAGATGACAATCATTCATCTTTCAAAATTTTCAAATTTAATTTTCAAAATATTCATGCATATGTGGAAAATGTATTTTAATGCTTTATGATAAAATATTAATTTTGAGCTTTAATCCTAATTTCAAATTTTTTAAGAGATTTACAAAATTATTCTATGATTTTAATATGAACTTGTTCCCTTCTTGTTCATGCTTGCTTCCTTGATGTGCTTGATTATATTGTGTGGACAACTTGAGCTTGAGACTCCTTTATTCTTTGGATTCATTTGTTATCATCAAAATCCATTTGTAGATTTACATGAAACTTGAAACCTTGGGTTCAACAGAAATAGAGAACATGATGGAATCGTAACTTTCACTCTCCTCTTTGACGAAGGCTATAAAAGGATAGGAAGATATCTTTTCTAGAAATCATCTTTTTTGTCTTAGAGTATGTTTGGAATTGAGTTTTAAGATTTAAAAAGTATTTTTAAGTAGTTAAAAGTGCTTTTAAAGAAAAAATGCCGTGTTTGATAATTTTATAAAAAGTGCTTTAAGAGGTGATGAGTATAATTTTTACATTATTTTTTTACCATATTTTTATTTATAAAAATTGTTAGTTTTAATTTAATTTAATTTAATTTAATTTTACTTTTTCTCTTGTATTAAAAGGATAAGAAGAAAAGAGAGAGAAAATCACAAAAGAGCTCAATTCGGATTCACTTGGGCACAACAACATATGCGTACAAGGGCATGGATATATTCAACGACACCATCTCCTTTGGATCTATATTCATAGGCCCTCCTTTGCTTTTTCATCACTTGGGCTTCACATGGTAAGATCAAGAGCCAACATTACAAATGCACAACACGGCAATTGAATGGGACGTAAAAATAATAGCAGGCCGCTTCACTTAATTCGCCTATTCATTCAGGGGCCCACATGTTTTGATGCTAAGAGTTTTATAGTTACACTTGGAACTCGGCAATACAAAGGCCCATGCAAATAGAGAAGCCGCACACTTGAATTCTTTAGATTTTGAATCATAAGTAAACACGGAAATTGAATCGGAGAAACTGGAAGCACGTGGCAACAACGTATATAAAAAGAGCCGACCAAACCTGGAAGAGGGGGCGCGCCGCAGTCGAGAGACATAGAGAGCAGCCGAGAGGCATTGTGCAATGGTTGAATTTTTTTTTTAGAAATTCTCTAAAGAGAAGGATCCGAAAAATGGAGGTGATAGTTATATGTTCATCAATTGATTTTAATAAAAAATATGAGTTTTATTTGTATTCTTTTTAATTTTATTATGAATTAAATTTTATTTTTTAGAATGTTGATATAGTCTAGCATTAAATACACAATTTATATTCGAAATTATTTATTTTTGATATTTCTATTATTAAATATTTAATTCTTATTCTTAATGTTTGCAATTTTTTACGGATTATTATTTGATCAATTAAATCACAATAAGATCGAGAAGTGATTTGTAGTTTTAGTTCTAGAATTAAATATCATTAGTTAAGCGAAAGTATAGATGTTTTATCACGACTAGTGCAATTTTTTAAAAAGTTCAAAGTACGTAATGAGTTTCCAATTAATTAAATTCACATAGAGATATGGAATTGTTACTTGGAGATATTTTTGATATTATTCGAGAGAAGATATTGAATAATTAAGAAATTCTTAATCATCAATGAGAGATTATTGAAATTTAATAATTATGAAGAATAAAGTATGTGAGATTTGTTAGGTAAAATCAACCGCTCTAAATCCATTATTATTATATTTTTACATTTTCAGATTTTTAAGCTTTGTTATGTTTGAATCATAAATTTATTTTTGTTAAGTAATTTAATTTAATTTAGATAGTAGAAACGTTAGATTTAATTTCGATTTTTTAAATAATTATTTATTTAGTGAATTTCGATATTCAATAACATAGTTAATCTCTGTGAGTTTGACATCTGTTTTCTATAAAACACTTTACTACTTGTTACGATTATGTGCGCTTGCAGATTATTTTACACGAGCAGGCGGCTAAAAAGATTAATCATCATCTTTTTTTTAAAGTATAAAATTGAAATTTTTATCAAAAAATTCCTGTAGATAATTATATATTTTAAAAAAATTACCGTAATTAGCTCTAAAAAAAATTTTAGACATATAAATTTCAAACAGTAAATAACTTTTATTAATAAAGTTTATTACATTTAACTTTAAATTATAAATTTTAAATTAAAAATAATATTTATTATTGTAATCTTAAACATGCGCTTAAAAAATACGCGTTAATAACTAGCGTTTAGTATACGTATAATGAAATTGGGGAACAGTTAAGCTGCATTAATGGTGTTAATTTTGAAATTACTGGACATCTGTAGATATATATCTCTTCCATTCCCTGGACCCTGATGTGAGAACCAGTCAAACATGAATGTTTAATTGTCTTGTTTGGATTTGATATTTAGTTAAATTCATCTAATCTCATTTCATCGTATCTCATTATTATAATTTTTTCAAATTTTTATATATAAAATAATAAATAATTTAATTTTTCTAAATCTCAAAATAATAATAATATTAAAAAATATTATCTTAATAATATTAAAAAATATTATCTTAATAATATTTTATTTAATTTTTAAAATTTACCTTAACTTATTTCAACTCATTATTCAAACCATATCTTACTTAGTCTCAAGAGTAAATTCAGTACTTTTTTGTAGCATTATCTATGACTGAGTTACATGTATTGTAAGATGGTTTTTGTTAAAAAACGTCTTATGAAGTTCTCCCTCTCTCTATTTTTTTTTCTATTATCTTTTTATTTTTGATTTATTTTTGATTTGTTTATTCCTTCTTAGAGAAGTGTTATAGATATTAAATAGTTGAAATGGTTCATGAATAATAATACCATAACTTAAAAAAATCATAAAATGTATTATAATGGATATAATTATTCTAAACAAAACCAAATGAAAAATAATATTTATCATAGTAAAATATGTAAATGTAGTACAATTATTTAAACAATAAATAAATATAAAATAATAATAAATTCTATTCTTTTTAAAAAAATTAGAAAATATTTATGTACCCTACAGAAATCAAATTTCATACAAAACGTCAGCTGTATCACAATGACACGAAAGAATATTCTTGTTAGAGTATTGGTATTGGTCTCATCAAAATTTATTATCAAAATTTGATAAAAATGATAAGTTTGCACATATATCAAAATGTTTTTGTCATATTTAATCCAATATGAAGAAAAAAAAAAAGTAGAAAATAACATAAAAATATTTTTTACTTAACTTTTAAATAGTAACTTATCAAATTTATAACAAAATTTTTTTG